>CM076570.1:674320593-674346893 GCA_034641835.2 Pinus albicaulis
TTAACTTAAATTCAAGTTAATTTTTTATTTTAAAATTAAATTAAAACACACAAACACACACATATATTCTCTTCAGCTATATCTTATGAGTTTAGTATGTTTTCAATCAAGAAGAAGCTTTAGAGTTTAAGAACTATATCTTAGATCCGAGCACATGATTCTATTAAAATTTATGAAACAAATTCAATTTTTACAACCTGTATGTTTAAATATGTGATTTTGGAAGTGATGATGGCTTCTTTAGACACTTGATTATTATTGTGAAATAAATTTGAGTATATCATTAAGGACTATGAATAGTTCTTGTAGTAGTTGAATTACTTATAACAGAATTTAATATCCTTTCTTGCTCACACATACCACCTAATCCATGAAAAATTGTAACCATTTATGCAATGATATATGTTAATCATTTCAGTTTTATGTTGATGCCAATAGGCATGAAGATGCTTCTAATTTTCAATGAAGTAGTCTTCAAAAGTTCCTAGCTCTATTATAATTACATAAATGCATTGAAAACCATATGATAGTATTTAATTCAGTTTTTTTATTTGGATATGTTGCAAGATGTCATATTGTGCCAAGAAGTTTGCTATATCTTATCAGTTTAGTATTTTTTCAATCAAGAAAAGGCTTCAATATTTCTGGTTGATAACTCTTATCATCAATATCTTTGAAACCTCCACGACGTGCTTCCATGGATGCAAAATTTTCCTTTCATACCCCTTCACAATAGCTCCTTCTCTGCAACATCTTATTTCTTAAAGGCTACTCTTTCCTATTCTATTTCCTTAAGGCGTTTCTTTTGCAACATGTGGTGTAATTGCTAGTCTAGTATATTTTCTCTATTATAGGGAGGGAATGCTAGGCAATGTGACAATTGATTATGATTATAAGTTTATAGTTAAAATTAAATATATAAATTATTGATTTATTTAAGATTACTTGTATTATATATATTCTAAGGAATAAGTTTGTAATCATATTTAATTTGAAAACTAACTAACAAAATTAAGGGAATTCCCCATATACCAAGCATGCACTAAAGAAAAAATATTTTTTTTTAACATGTGATAAAAATCACTTATTTTCCCTTTTTTCCCACCTTTTAACATTCTTCTTGTTTTTGGAGTGACGTTACTATTACTAATCATTTTTTTTTTTGTATGTGGCTCACTCCTACCTTTATAGAAAAATAAATGAGGATCTCATATAGATGTAGAAAATGCAGTAGCAAACTATAAAGGGGAGGAACTTTTAAAACCATTTCTTTTTAACAATTTTAATGAATCTTATTGTTTCTTAAAATGTTAATATAAAATACTTAAATATATCTTTACAATATTTAAATAGGCCAAGCATGCACTAATGTAAAAAAAAAATGAACATAAAATTAAGTGATAAAAGTTACTTATTTTCCCTTTTTTCCCACCTTTTATCATACTTCTTGTTTTTGGGCTAATGTTACTAGTACTAATCAATTTTTGTTTGTATGTGTCTCAGTCCCACCTCTATAGAAAAATGTAACACCTCTAGTTTAAGGACATTTTTTTTTTTTTTTTTTTTTTGTAAAGGGAGTATTATTTTCATCTATTGTTATATCTTCCTCTACTCCTTCATTTCTCCTTTACATTTTAATATATATATATATTTTTTCCTTTTAATAACATCTAATATTTTCCATGTGTACAGTTTACCCGTATACACAAAATACTATGTCGCTCTTAATGTCCATACGTATAATCATCTCCTTTGATCATACCTATGCTACTTAGGGACCAATATATATATTATCCATATATATAACTATAAAAAATATTCGTAGACTATATACAATCCCTATGGGTATATCATTGGATAGAATTAAATTAACATTTGAATACCCCTATGCACAACCTATATATATCCAATATCCCATATATATATGTTTATATCCACTTTAATAAAACTATGGGAAGGCGCCCTTCGATAAATATATATATATATATCATATATATATATAAAATCCCTACCCCTTTTTATAATTTCGTTGGATGTCCAAATGGATATATTCATATACAATAATGACATATATATATGTATAGACCTTTTGAAAAGTTTATTGTAATTTCCCTGTCCGATTACTTTGGTAACACTTGGGTATATCGTTCTATATCCGTGATACCTCACATACCAATCAATTAACCGTATATATATTTTCATAGCCGCTATACAGTCCACGTAAGCCCGCCATTTTGGAGAGGTAGGTTAGGCGAGTTATTTATGTAGCGACAGGTCAGCGCTATGTTCATATCTATTGAAACTGCGAACCGGTCAAATCCTGTTGTACCTACGTTGGCGTGGTTTACTTGGAAAGATGCGCCACGGTATGGCCGTTCTTACCAGTTTGTAATTTATAAACATTGTATCTCATGCCATACTGTCCAAGCCGCGGATTGGCGTGACAGTAAATCATAAAATACTCGAGCTCTTTCATCTTATGGCGGTTTGTCATTATGAATACTCTGATCCAGTGCATACTTGATGTGATTTTCCTACGCAGAGGCAGCAACACGCGTACTTGTTAGAGTTGATAACGTCTGTGTCGCACTGTATTTTGCTCGGTCTGACCTAACGTGTGCGTTTGGTTTTTCTATTTCAATGTTTTTGCAGGCAGAGACTGGGTGTAGCTACTGAGAGCACAGTACCTCTGCCGGCGTCCCTCGTCCTCCTCGGTGCACCTTAGTATAGTATGGTACCCTCCTCTTGTCGTGGCAGCGTTTTCTAAATCATAGCCCCTCATGAGGTCTAAAAAATCTCACACACACCCAGGAATCACTGGGACAATCTGTTGGATCACCAAACTATCAAGCATACGAATCTTGATCATGCAATAAGGAGCTAGATGAGAAAAAATAAATTCAACAGGGAAATGAGTCCCTTTTCCTAATCCAAGGCACCAAACAAGAATGGAAGCTGAAACCAAGATACACTGCCCTCTAGACATGTATTCTAGAATGAATGTGTTGATGTCGAAAGAAGGAGGTCTGCCATAGGTGAGGTAATGAGGAATCCTCAACTAAGGCATGAGAGATCATAATAGAGTGACTGATGGACTATCACTAGGGATGATAATGGAATGGGGTATACTTGGTAGTGGATGGACGAAATCCCTTGTCATAGCATAAAAAGCATGGATGACCTGGCAGCAATTGACTCGACTCCAGACGGGAAGAGCATCAATATGACTAGAGGCCAAAAAGGGCTACATGAGAGAGGGACAAGGCATGAATGGATGGAATACTATAACAGGAGGTAAAGGGACTCGGGACAAACTCCATGAATGTAATGTCGACTCAAATCGGATGTTTTGATCAAGGGTTACTGGATGATGCTACCACATAGATTAGGCCTAGTGGGGACCATAAATTCATGAGCAAAAGATGATTACTAATGAAGAAAATAGACACACGCGATGACAAGTAAGGAGGAAAAGTGGTGCCCCAAGGACAAGTGGTTCAAGTGCAGAAATTCAATTTTGAGAGGTGCTGAAGTGAACCTTCTTGGAAAAATGGCTTCCGGGTGAAGTATAAAATCCCAAAAAACTAATGGATACCCATTATTCCTATTGTCTTTAATGATGATAGCACTCCTCCGCGCGTAATCATATATACGTTTTATACTCTGTTTTTGAAGTGTTTATACCCTACCTCCATCATATAAAAATCATTAAAACAAATTGCATGGACTTAGTAACCAGCGCATAATCATATATATATTTGGTCTTTTCTATTGATGTATTATTCAATACTGTGGTTGCTTCTTGTCGCGTACGTGAATGGACGTGCTCCTGTCACGCTCATTTTCTTTGTTGGTTTACATAATTTGTATATTTTTATAACCCTATTGTCTGATCATAAATTCTCAGAACCCTAACTGGTCACATAGAAATTTTTTCGTCGCGCCATTTCTATGGCTTTGATATTAAATAAGAACTGGGATTGGTTTATTTGCTCTTTGTACTGATATCATTATTTTATTTCACTTGCCTACACATGTATGGAAACAAAAATCGGACGAGCCATTATTTAGCTCTCGGCGATTTCATGATTATTTATACTGTGTCTCTTTTCAGCTCTCGGCGTTTTCATTATTATTTCTAGTGTCTCTTTTCTTTTCAAGACCTATAGAAGTTTCGTGTCATAAATTTAGTGGTGCGCCACTCTTAGATTTAAATAGGTTGCTAAGATCTTTATTTCCAAGGTTAAAAGTAGATGTAGGAAAAGATATATGCATTCAACATACCATAATATATCGATATGTATATATTTTTGTTAGGCATATATAGATATTCGATGGGGCTTAAATAGAAGTCCTTAATTTTAAATGAATTCTTTGGCTATGTCACTTGGTTCAAGACTAAGAGTATATTTATAAATGAAATCGTTACACTTATAAGTATGATAAAAATCTTATAAAGTAAAGTGCTCTCTCTCTAGCACAATTTGAAAAGGGCATAATTTAATGTTCTTACTTCCTTCCTTTTTATTTTGTACCATGTAACTTCAGTTGGGCTATAATATTTTTCTAGCATGCACATGAATAGATAATATCACCCTTGTATCTACAGGGAACAAAGCAATATTTGATTATCTATAGAGGCTAAGTAACTTCAGATTTAAACCGAATTTGGTTTAGAAATTTTGGGGTTTCTACTCTATAGATTTGGGTCTACAACTAACCAGAATCTGGAAGGTGGAAGCCTTAGGATAGACTCTGGTAAATGTAGTACTAAAATCAATCATACAAGTAAATTGGAGATTATATGTAGCCAATTCATACTATCATGAAACAAAATAACAAGAATTTCAAAACATACCACAATTGCAAATGACCAACCTCCCAACCTTAGAGTCCTCTTTGTCTCCTAGGACTCAACCCCGAGCAGAGATCACCTCCCAGAACAGATCAACCTCTGATCTGCCTAGGAGCAGCTTATTTAAGCTCATATTTCCCCAAAGCATGTTTCTAATTCTGGGTCCAGAATAGCAGGATGCTTTCTTTCCTGTTTAGCCTAGGCTTCCCATTTTGGGATTCTTTAAAGCTGTTTTATGCTTTTCCTCAGCTTTTCCAGCTTTTCTTTACCTCTTCTCAACTACTCCTCTTCATTGGGGAAATTTAGATTCCTCCTCAAAACTAAATTAATTTCTTTCAAGGATTTTTGAAAGATTTTGGGGATTTGTTGCCTTATCCATCCTCATGGATTTGGCAAGTGATCTCAAATTCTCATCTTGGTCAAATTGCACAATCATTTTATTTATTTCCTCAAATAAAATATGCAAATACGTTCATACTTATCCCTTGGGGTCCACCCCCTTTAGGATTAAAGTTCAATGTCTAACTTTAAAAATTCAACACACAAATTGGGGTGTTACATATTCCCCCTCTGAAAATAAACACCGTCCTCGGTGTTATTATTTAACTACTAGAGTTCACTTAAACAAAAATGGATATTTCTCCATCATTTCAGCTTCCCTTTCCCAGGTAGCTTCTTTAGCAGTAAAGTGCTTCCACTGCACTTTTACTCTGGCCACTGTTCTGTTTCTCAATTCAATTTCTTCCCGTTCCAATATTTGAAGCGGTTCTGGCAGAAACTCCCCTTCTGGTTCCACCTGTACAACATTCCAATCAACTATGTGAGAAGCATCATGCACATATCTTTTTAATAATGAAACATGAAACACATTATGCACTCTAACATGGGGTGGTAAGGCTAGCTTGTAAACCACTGGTCCCACCCTTTATAACACCTCAAAAGGCCCACAATATCTAGGTGCAAGTTTTGCACAACTTCCAGCATAAAGTGTGCTCTTTTTGGGTTTGATGCGTAAATACACATGATCCCCCACTTTGAATTCTCGGTGCACTCTTTTATTATCGGCATAACTTTTCTGGCGATCTTGTGCTGTCTTGATATTTCTTTGTATTTGATTGACAATTCTTTCCATCTCTTGTAGTGCATCTGGTCCCAACACCAGTTTATCCTCTGGTTGACTCCAACTCAAGGGAGTACGACACTTTCTCCCATAGAGTGCCTCAAACAGACTCATCTTAATATAGGATTGGTAGCTATTATTATAGGAAAACTCAGCTAAATGCAAATACTCTTCCCACTTTGATGGCCTATCCATCACATACATTCTCAGCATATCCTCTAAAATTTGATTTGTCCTTTCTGTTTGCCCATCAGTTTGAGGGTGATAGGCAGTACTAAAATTCAGCTTAGTACCCATTCCTGTAAACAACCCTTTCCAAAACGCTGCTGTAAACTTAGCATCCCAATCTGAGACAATCACCTTGGGAACTCCATGAAGCCTTACTATCTCCTTTAGGAAAACATTTGCTACTTGAGCTGTTCCAAAGGTAGACTTTACTGGTATAAAGTGAGAAGCTTTTGTGAGAGTGTCTACTACTACCATTATAGAATCATGTTGATATTTAGTCTTAGGAAATCCAGTTATAAAATCCAGGGAAACTGTGTCCCATTTCCATTCTGCAATTGGTAAAGGGTTTAAAAGCCCTGCTGGGTGTTGATGCTCTACTTTGACTAACTGACATTCCATACATCTACTTAAATACTCTGCCACATCACTCTTCATTCCTGGCCAGAACAACTTCTTCTTCAAGGCCGTTAACATCTTTTGATATCCTGGATGTCCTGCATAGGACTGTTTGTGATATTCATCTAGAATTTCTCTTTTCAATGACTCTATATCTGGAATATACAACCTGTTTTTGTAATATAGTAGCCATCTTTGGTTTTTTGTGAAATCAGTTTTATCCTTTTTCTGTAATTTCACCAAGAGTGCTTCATATTTGGGATCTTGATTTGCTGCTTTTCCTACCAATTCCTCTATCTCCATCTGAGCACTACTCCCAATGCTGTTTAAATGTTGACAAGAATTTCTACTTAATGCATCAGCAACTTTATTTTCTTTCCCCTTGATATTCTTGATGTCCATATCAAATTCACTTAAAAAGGACAGCCATCTAGCTTGTCTTGCATTCAGGTCAGTTTGGGAGAAAAAATATTAGAGGCTAATATGATCAGTCATCAATGTGAACTTCTTCCCCAGCAGATAGTGCCTCCACATTTTTAAAGCATGAATAAAAGCTGCAAACTCTAAATCATATGCATTGTAATTCTGTTCATGAGTTTTCAGTTTCCTAGATTCATAAGCAATAACTGAATTTTCCTGCAATAGGACTCCTCCTAGCCCTTCTCTGCAAGCGTCTATACATACAACAAACTCTTTATCAGGATCAGCAATTTGTAATATAGGGGCTGAAATAAGTTTTTGTTTTAACTGCTCGAAACTGTTTTGACATTTTTCAGTCCACACGAACTTAACACCCTTCCTTTGTAATGAGGTTATGGGATTTGGTATAGCAGAAAATCTTTCCACAAATCTACGATAATAGCCTGCTATCCCCATAAATGATCTTACTGCTGAGACATCAGTGGGGACTAGCCATTCTTTAATGGATTTTATCTTTTCAGGGTCAACTGCCAACCCTTTTTCAGAAATAATATGACCCAGATATTGAATTTTATCTTTATAAAATTCACATTTTCTGAACTTGGCATATAGCTGGTTTTCTTTTAAAGTCTGCAACACTATTTTCAGATGTTCCTTATGTTCGTCCTCATTTTTGGAGTAAACTAAGATATCATCTATGAACACAAGAACAAATTTATCCAAATACTTATTCAACACACTGTTCATCAAGCACATAAATGTGGCAGGGGCATTCGTCAAACCAAAAGGTAGGACCACAAATTCGTAATGCCCATACCGGGTTCGAAATGTTGTTTTGCTGATGTCTTCTTCTTTAATTCTGAGCTGGTGATACCCAGTCCTTAGGTCTATCTTGGAAAAGACTGAGGCCCCCCTCACTTGATCAAACAGATCATCAATTGTAGGAAGTGGATATCGATTCTTAATGGTCAACTTGTTCAGTTGACGATAATCAATACACATCCTAAAAGTTCCATCCTTCCTTTTCACAAATAAAACCGGGGCTCCCCAAGGAGACACACTGGGTCTGATATACCCTTTATCTAACAACTCCTGCAATTGCATTTTTAGTTCCATGAGTTCTTGAGGACTCATCCGATAGGGGGCTCGGGAAACAGGTGTGGTTCCCAGCACCAGATCTATGGAAAAATCAATTTCTCTTTTGGGAGGGAGATGAGGGATTTCCTTGGGAAAGACTTCCTTAAATTCTCTGATGACTGGTATAGCATCCAGTAACTCTTCCTCAGTTTTCTGTTCTATTTCTTCTACGTGCACTGCATAGACTTGGTATCCTTTTCTAGCTGTTATTTGCAATTGTAAGGCTGATATTTGTCTTACTGAAATAGATTTTGGTTTCCCTTTTAGTGTAAAAGGTTTCCCTTCTTCATCCACACAATGCAGGGTTTTATCCCAGCAGTTCATCAGAGTTTTTTTTCTTTTCCAGCCAATCCATTCCTATCAGCAAGTCATAGGATCCTAATGGCAATATGTTCAAATTTATTTCTGTTGAAAAGCCATTTAATTGTATTGCTGTTTTGGGCAACTTATGTGTGACTTTTCTCTTAGTTCCAGTCGCCAGCTGTACCAACCATGAATGCTGAAAATTTTCAGGTTTAATTTTACATTTTTCTACAATTCCAGGACTAATGTAACTCAAAGAAGCACCTGGATCAATCAAAACATTAATAGGCAGGTCAGAAATCTTACCCTCCATTTCCACCATGGTTGCTTGATGTTCTGCTTGCCGATTTTCCAAGGCTGCACTGATAGTTGGTATGCTTCTGGATATATCATTGACTGTTGTTGCCTCTCGCTCTCTGCTGATCATATGAATATTTCGATGGGGGAAATCCCTCATCATATGGGGTTCCCCACAGCCCCAACACTTCAAAGGTTCCTTCATTCTGACTGTCCCTTCTTTTTTATTGTTCCCTTCTACTGGTTTTGAAACCACTTGGGACTGAGCAGTTTGAATTTCTTTTGGTTTATTGAATTTTTTCCGCTGATGATCTCTACCAAAATTTCTTAGATATGCTGGTTTTGGTCTTTTACCTTTGAACTCACCCTTGTTCAGCCAGCTCTTCCCTTGTTCATCTTTGCCTTTAAACTGCTGATAGCATAATCTGGCTTTTCTAACAGCTTCATCCATTGTCTTTGGGTTGTCAAACTCGATTCTCTCTTTATACACAGTAGGAAGGCAATTTAAAAACCTTTGAACCTTTGCTTTTTCTTCCCTAATATAAGGGACATATCTCAGCAAATTGGTAAACTTAGTGACAAACTCATCGATAGTGAGTTGTCCTAGTCTAAGTTCATGGAATTCTTTCGCTTTGTCATCATAATATCGTTCGTTCAAATAACGATTCTTGAACTTAGCTTGAAAGTCCTCCCAAGTAACTGTCTTTTCATCAATGGCATGCACCATTTTTGTCTCTTCCCACCACAGTGTAGCCTTTCCTTGTAGCTGATACACAGCTAATCTGGCCTTCAGATTGCTCTCATATTCATATACTTGGAAATACTTGATCATGTTCAGCAACCAAGCTTCAGCATCCTCTTCCTTCTCCCCATCATAGGAAGGAGGTTTGATCTTTCTAAATTCTCCCTGCAATTCTCTTTTCTGTTTATGCTGCTGTCTAGCAGCATCATCATCATCAGACTCATCCATCTTTCTCTTTCCAGAACCTTCGCCTTCCTGGCTGTTCCGGGAAGTTAGTTCTCTGATGAGCTTTTCCTGCTCCTTACTGGCTGATGACAACATGTCATTCTGGCTTCTCAGTTCAGCCAATTCTCGTTGCAGCCTGTGCCACATAGCTATTACCGGGGCATTGGGATTTGGAGTAGCAAACTCATCCCACAGATCCACATAAATCCCTTCACCTTCAGCCATTTCAACTGTACACACTTACAACACAGATTAGCAAAAGTTTATAAAACTTAAAAAAAAAAATATGTAATAAGTAGTGAGCACAAAATTGACAGCCCAATTTTTGTAACCGGTGCTCCGATACCA
Source organism: Pinus albicaulis (assembly GCA_034641835.2). Classification (NCBI taxonomy): domain Eukaryota; kingdom Viridiplantae; phylum Streptophyta; class Pinopsida; order Pinales; family Pinaceae; genus Pinus; species Pinus albicaulis. Next base: position 674,330,665 of record CM076570.1, read on the forward strand.
TTTGTAACACCTCCAGTTTAAGGACATTTTTTTTTTTTTTTTCAAGGGAGTATTTGTTTTCATCTATTGTTATATCTTCCTCTACTCCTTCAATTCTCCTTTATATTTTTAATATATATTTTTTTTTCCCTTTTTAATAACATTTAATATTTCCTATGTATATGCTTGTATCTGGAAGGACACAAAGATTATGCCTAATGTCCTATACGTATAATCATCTCCTTCGATCATACCTACGTTTACTTAGGGGACCAACATATATTATTCATATATATAACTATATAAAATATATTCGTATTTATATACAATCCTCATGGGTATATCATTGGACAGAATTAACTAACATTTGAATACTCCTATGCACAACCTATATATATCCAATATCCCATATATGTTTATATCACTGACAACCATGTATATACATTGATAAATATGTATATATATATCATATATATGGTAATCCCCTACCCCTTTTTATAATTTCGATGTCCAAATGATATATTCATATACATGAACAGACATATATATATGTATAGACCTTTTGAAAAGTTTATTGTAATTTCCCTGTCCGATTACTTTGGTAACACTTGGGTATATCGTTCTATATCCGTGATACCTCACATACCAATCAATTAACCGTATATATATTTTCATAGCCGCTATACAGTCCACGTAAGCCCGCCATTTTGGAGAGGTAGGTTAGGCGAGTTATTTATGTAGCGACAGGTCAGCGCTACGTTCATATCTATTGAAACTGCGAACCAGTCAAATCCTGTTGTACCTACGTTGGCGTGGTTTACTTGGACAGATGCACCACGGTATGGCCGTTCTTACCAGTTTGTAATTTATAAACATTGTATCTCACGCCATACTGTCCAAGCCGCGGATTGGCGTGACAGTAAATCATAAAATACCCGAGCTCTTTCATCTTATGGCGGTTTGTCATTATGAATACTCTGATCCAGTGCATACTTGATGTGATTTTCCTACGCAGAGGCAGCAACATGCGTACTTGTTAGAGTTGATAACGTCTGTTTCGCACTGTATTTTGCTCGGTCTGACCTAACGTGTGCGTTTGGTTTTTCTATTTCAATGTTTTTGCAGGCAGAGACTGGGTGTAGCTACTGAGAGCACAGTACCTCTGTCGGCGTCCCTCGTCCTCCTCGGTGCACCTTAGTATAGTATGGTACCCTCCTCTTGTCGTGGCAGCGTTTTCTAAATCAATATCGTGATTTTCTGCAGTTCTGGGGCAGGGTGCATTAGGGTTTGCAAGAGTTCTTTTTATTCGAGACTCTTACGCTGATCTATTTATTTGACTCTTTCTATTCAAATCAGAACTACAGAGTCGTGCTCTTCCCCGCTCCCATCGCCGGTTGGGGAAGGTGTAACCAGGTCGGCTTGCGTTTTCAAATAGTTCCTTTTGTTTTGTATTAATTTTAACCAATAATGCCTTCTCATCATCTGCTGTTGTGTTTTGCGCAGAGAGGAATGTTTTCGACATACCAACCTGGTGACAAAGGGCCGGAATCGAACGCGTTTTCTAGTCTGCATAGATCCTAGCTGCATTCTAACTGAGTTATACTTACTATTGATATATTTTTATTTGGTTTACAATCGGCTTCTAGTTCTATTACCTGTAATAGTTCAGTGTTACCGATTTATCCTGGTTGTGTTCAACACGCTTTATAGGACAGAGATTTATTCGCAGTATTTCATGTTGATTATGCATTGAGGCCTTCCTTAATCTATGTTTTTTTTTTTTTTTTGATGTCAAAGGGCGAACGCCTAGGTTGTCTCTACACACCCAGATTTTAACAGTATCCACATTACGGGCGTTCAGATTTCCTTGCGCATCGCATGGGTGGCTCGTTTTGCAGTGCTTCTACACGCCGCGAGGGTGGGAAGGAACCCTACCCTCCCTAGGTAACTTTCAGAATTTCTTGTTTTTGTTACATCAGTTTATGCTTGAGATGCGATGTTACCATTCTGCTATAATTTGAGATCAACAGTTAACCATTCACCCTAATCTCTGGCTACGATTGTATATTTACATTAGACTGTATTCGCCGGCTAGACTCAAGGCGTCAAATCTTGATCGGTTCGTATTATTTCAATAGGCAGATGATACTAACTCATGATCTGTGCAGACTATCATTGCGGTCATTCTTATTTCTCCACGAAAGTTTTACGCCTTATTCCTATTGTATTTAATGATGGTAGCACTCCTCCGCGCGTAATCATATATACGTTTTATACTCTAGTTTTGAAGTGTTTATACCCTACCTTCATCATATAAAAATCATTAAAACAAATTGCATGGACTTAGTAACCAGCGCATAATCATATATATATTTGGTCTTTTCTATTGATGTATTATTCAATACTGTGGTTGCTTCTTGTCACGTACGTGAACGGACGTGCTCCTGTCGCGCTCATTTTTTTTGTTGGTTTACATAATTTGTATATTTTTATAACCCTATTGTCTGATCATAAATTCTCAGAACCCTAACTGGTCGCATAGAAATTTTTTCGTCACGCCATTTCTATGGCTTTGATATTAAATAAGAACTGGGATTGGTTTATTTGCTCTCTGTACTGATATCATTATTTTATTTCACTTGCCTACACATGTATGGAAACCAAAATCGGACGAGCCATTATTTAGCTCTCGGCGCTTTCATGATTATTTATACTGTGTCTCTTTTTAGCTCTCGGCGCTTTCATTATTATTTCTAGTGTCTCTTTTCTTTTCAAGACCTATAGAAGTTTCGTGTCATAAATTTAGTGGTGCGCCACTCTTAGATTTAATTAGGTTGCTAAGATCCTTATTTCCAAGGTTAAAAGTAGATGTAGGAAAAGATATATGCATTCAACATACCATAATATATCGATATGTATATATTTTTGTTAGGCATATATAGATATTCGATGGGGCTTAAATAGAAGTCCTTAATTTTAAATGAATTCTTTGGCTATGTCACTTGGTTCAAGACTAAGTGTAGATTTATAAATGAAATAGTTACACTTATAAGTATGATAAAAATCTTATAAAGTAAAGTGCTCTCTCTCTAGCACAATTTCAAAAGGGCATAATTTAATGTTCTTACTTCCTTCCTTTTTATTTTGTACCATGTAACTTCAGTTGGGCTATAATATTTTTCTAGCATGCACATGAACAGATAATATCACCCTTGTATCTACAGGGAACAAAGCAATATTTGATTATCTGTAGAGGCTAAGTAACTTCAGATTTAAACCGAATTTGGTTTAGAATTTCTGGGGTTTCTACTCTATAGATTTGGGTCTACAACTAACCAGAATCTGGAAGGTGGAAGCCTTAGGATAGACTCTGGTAAATGTAGTACTAAAAATCAATCATACAAGTAAATTGGAGTTTATATGTAGCCAATTCATACTATCATGAAACAAAATAACAAGAATTTCAAAACATACCACAATTGCAAATGACCAACCTCCCAACCTTAGAGTCCTCTTTGTCTCCCAGGACTCACCCCCGAGCAGAGATCACCTCCTAGAACAGATCAACCTCTGATCTTCTTAGGAGCAGCTTATTTAAGCTCATAATTCCCCAAAGCATGTTTCTAATTCCGCGTCCAGAATAACAGGATGCTTTCTTTCCTGTTTAGCCTAGGCTTCCCATTTTGGGATTCTTTAAAGCTGTTTTATGCTTTTCCAGCTTTTCTTTACCTCTTCCCAACTACTCCTCTTCATTGGGGAAATTTAGATTTCTCCTCAAATCTAAATTAATTTCTTTCAAGGATTTTTGAAAGATTTTGGGGATTTGTTGCCTTATCCATCCTCATGGATTTGGCAAGTGATCTCAAATTCTCATCTTGGTCAAATTGCACAATCATTTTATTTATTTCCTCAAATAAAATATGCAAATACGTTCATACTTATCCCTTGGGGTCCACCCCCTTTAGGATTAAAGTTCAATGTCTAACTTTAAAAATTCAACACACAAATTGGGGTGTTACAAAAAATAAATGAGGATCTTAGATAGATGTAGAAAATGTTGAAACCATTAAAACCATGAGAGGAGCTTTTAAAACCATTTCTTTCTAAAAATGTTAATGAATCTTAGTGTTCATTTTATTTTTAAACAAGCTTCATGTCTTTTTGTATTGAATTTGTTTTGTGTGAAAATCCTCTCCATAAAAGTACTAATTTAGTTTAAGATGTGCTAATTTCATTTTAATTAGATTATTTTATTCAAGTTAGAGATTTTAAGTTGAGCTTCATTTGTTAAATGTGAACTGGTAACCATTAAAGATAAATAAAATATTTTTTTAAACTCAAATTATATAATAAAGTGTAAATCCACCATGGTGTTGCCATTTTCATGAGCATACCTAGTAAACTCAAATATTATTAAACTCGAATGAAAACATAATAAACCTTATAAAAACACAATCATAACAAACATAAAAAAACAAACTAATAAATTCACAAACAATACAATCCTGTGGTAATGCAATCAGCCATATAAGTAATCATTATTGAAAAGGTATAAGAGGGAATTAGTAATCCACCCTCCTAATTGTTACCTTAAAACACTTAGAAAATAGTTGATTAGACATACATTTCAGAATAAGATAACTGTTACATTAACAAATAGTTGGTTTGACATAAGTTTCTCAATGCTTAAAGTTTCAAAATAAATATAAATTTTAATTTTTCAATTCATTTATCATTAATTATCACTTTTAATACCATTCATTGATGCACTGGCCACGAAGAGAATATGCTCACATCTTTCAATTTAAAACATTGAATTAAAAAAAAAATTAAAATTCCTAACACCACTGACGTCTTTCGGCTTAATAATATACGGTTCAGTCTTTTCTTATTGGGGAACAAGGTGGTGGGATGCAAGACAGAGAGAACTTTCGCTTATGTCTTTGACCAATGGCAGGGAAAGTTGAATGTTCAGGTATATCATTCTCCTCTTCTTTCTTTGGCATGGAAATGACTGAAGGAGCAGAAGCACCCCGAGACACTGGACTTGTGCTGCGGTTTGGAGAAAGTGAGAGTCTTATGTTCTTATTACTGATTGAATTCTCAGATTTAGTATTAACAGAGTAATTAACACTGAGAGTACTTTCAGTATTATCACAAATTACCCCATCATTCTCGGGGACAGTTTGTCGAAGATAAAACAGCATATACACGTTTTGTTGTTCTCTCAAAACGTCTTCTAGTGTTGCAGGGGACACCTTTTGGTCGTCACATTTAAACCAACAGTTATCCGCATTTTTCACATATGCATAATAATGCCCAGACAACATTCTTATGCCACAGTGAACAATAATAGCGTACAAGCTATAGGCATAGTGTTCACCTTGTTGTGGAGAAGTTAAATATTGACTTATTGAGAGAGATTCTGGAAACGGTACGAAGTTAAAAATTTCTGACGTAAAATGAATGTGTCGATCTTCCAGAATCTCTGCAGTGTGAGTAGAAGAACATTGGGAGGCTTACAAATGGAGCGCTGAATACAAATTGGTGAGGTACCCTTACACTTGTCGCATGGCGTGGAGCTCTTTAGGTATTCTTTAGTGAAGTATCTGATTATGCTTTCGTTTAGATTGATAACGACATCAGGTACAGTTAATGAGCCGTCAGGTTGGGAAAGCGGAAGAGGGAAATAGTTCGATATTTCGTCTGAATGCGGCGAATTTCCACACTGACCGCACCGTTTAATAGTTTTCTGCACTGATTCAAACATCTTATTCAAAATTTTGGTGTTCGGCGAATTGTTGGATTTGTCACACTCCTCGCATGCATTTATAACACAATCAAGAAATTCTTGGGCATCTGTTTGTTCATGCGGGCTCAAGTAATTTGCAAAGCTTTTCAGATTTGAGGTTATTGGCTCTGCCACCTCACTCTCTACTGTAGCCAGGCTTAGCGACCTGACGATCCTGTCTTCCAAAAGACACATGGGGCATTCTGCTTTATTATCAGATTTAGTGCACGTAGATAAATGTTTCCTCTGCAAACAATAATTTGCCAATGGAGGAGTGTAGGTGAGACATTGTAAGACGCTGTTAATATAGCACGACATTGAAGCATTGAATAGTCCTAGTGGTTGTTTCTGTCCACGATTTCTCAAGCGCGCCCTTATTCCTCTGTTCCAATTTAGCTCCATCTCCATCGGGGGAAGCAAGAATATATATACACTGGGATCCGAGAATCAACAATTTGTACAGTCGGATCGACAATTTTGAGATGCTTGATCGAGAAACTGTAAGTTTGAGATGTGATAAGAGTCTTAAAATTGCAGCGGTCACCAAATAAGAAATACTTTCATTCTTGTGATATATGTGTACTGACATTCTTGTGATGTATGTGTGGTTTTATATAGCGAGGAAAGGCTGCTATGGCACAAATAAAAAATTACGTGTCTTTAAGATTAAGCTAGGAACAACCGACGCCACAAAATTAAATTTCCACTCTAGATTGAACTCATGAGGCGGACATGGTTAGAGGTGTTTTCACGACATGGTTATTGGGTTTTCACTTAGTGGTGTGGTGTTTTATATTTTACTATGGAAGTAATTGCAAATTTCCTTACTATTTTGATTGAATCACATAAATCCTATATTTTTTATATTATATAACAAATATATGAAAATATTTTAATTAAAAATATTTTGTTTCTTTTTAAATTAAAATTAAATTCATCTAAACTTAGATTATTTGATATGAACATTAAAATATCTTATTAGTAGATATTAAGAAATTGTTTATTGTTATTGATATATTTTTATTTTAAATATCACACGTTAATTAATTATAAAATGAATTACACATCATATAATATAAATAATAATATGTTAATATATCATTCATCAACTTCTCACTTATGGTAGAGATTTTGTAATCTAATGTTTAACATTCTCATTAAATTAAATTTTTATAAAAATTAAAATTAAAAATCAAATTATAAGATTTAGATTGAATAAAAAAAATAATGTAATATAAATATTTTAACTTGATCAAAATAAAATAAAATAAAAATAAACTTCAAAATAAAATAAAAATAATGATGTGATTATAGTTGTCAATGGATTACTATATTATGTTATTTTCAACAATGGATGGCCATGGTTTACCATGTTTAACCATGGAGAAAATTGGTTAACTATATAACCCGTAGTTGATTTTATATGTAAAAAAAAAATAAGACCAAGGTCATGGGACATGTATTAAGCCTAATGGTAGGAAAAACATCCTAATGGGTGTCTCTTTTAATTCATTATGGCTAAATAAATTGGAAAAGGAATTGGCAAGAGAAAAATGGTATTAACTAGCATTTTATTTGTGAAAAAGGTTGAAAATAAGAGAAACAAAAGTTGGACAGTCACAAATTTGCATGATGAGAAAATTGAAGGACAATAAAGAAAATAAAGGCCTCAATGATAAAAAGGCTTCTGAGAATCAGTTCAAGGTTTTGTCAGTTTGGTCTTTGTCACTCTCATTATGTTAATCTCTCTCATACTCTTGCACATTTGAAAGAAATCTTAGAGAAGTCTAGTTTCACTTGGATTTAGAGGAAGAAGGAAAAGGAAAGCTTGCATGATGAGAAAATTGAAGGACAATAAAGAAAATAGAGGCCTCAATGATAAAAATGCTTCTAAGAATCAATTCATGGGTTTTGTGAGTTTGGTCTTTGTCACTCTGATTATGTTAATCTCTCATACTCTTGCACACTTGAAAAAAATCTTAGAGAAATCTAGTTCTCTAAGATATTAATTAACTAAAGTGATATTAAATTCCACCACCAGTGCAACCAAATAAATAACATTGAAATTAACATAGATTTTTTTGTTTTATTTACATAATGAATTCCCACTACAAAAATGGACTTGAAACTCTCGATCAAAATTCAGTTATCAAATAGACTCTTCCAAAACAAAACGAGACTAACCACAAAAGGAAAACGAATTCAAATCCAAGTGAATATGATCCGTATCGGTTGGACCATGTGGAGAAACATGTGGAAGAGTATTATTTCTTCTAAAATGTATTTTATTTTCAACATCATGAGATTCCCTTCCCAAATTTGAAACATGTGGAACAGATCTATGAGAGAGTCTTTCCAAATTTATGGTCTACATTTCTGGAAGCTGAGAGGATGATAAGGTTTCTTTAGCATAATTTTATTTAATTTAATCTCCAACTAATTAGAAATGAAAAATGAAAAAAAAAAACTCAAATTCATTCAATATTTACATTTTTTTGGCGATGTGGATGAAGGGTACAAGATGGTTGCTCTTCAATTATAACATCACTGGATAGAACATTTGGGGAATTATTTTCTATGCCTCTATTCAAATGAGTTGTTTCACGTTTCAAAAAAATAAATTTCATTATAAAACTAAATGTCCAACCAATAAAGATTAAAAATTTAAAAAAAATCAAACAGACCGAAAATTACATTAGATTAACAATTTTATGTTTTGGATTCCATTTCTCCAACCTCATTAGATGAAATAATGTTCTATAAAAGGTTAAAAATACAATTTAAAGCTAACAATAAATGAAAAAATGGGGAAAATATCAAATTCATTCAACATTTACATTTGGTTGGCGATTTGGATAAAATCTATGAGATGGTTCCTCTTCACTTATAACATCAGTAGATGGAAAATATTCGAAGCTAATTTGTATGCCTCTATTGAAATGAGTTGTGTCTTGTTTGAAGAAGATAAAGTATGCAATACCTTGAACATTTAAATTAGTTTGTTGATTTGATTGTCGAGGAGAATGCACCGCAAGGCTCTGACATGCTTCATCTTCAATTATGAGATAGTAGATGGAAGACTTGGGAGTTTATTTATAGACCTCTATTAAAATAATTTGTATCATATTCCAAGAGAAGAAAATACCTTATAAGTTTAGTAAAAAAAAATCGTAAATAGAAGAATGTAATAAACAACCACTATTGCAGCAATCATCAAAATATCATTGTGTTACCTCCATTGTTCCACGCGAAATGATATCAAGGATGAATGATTTTGTTCATGGGACAAAATTATCTTGAGAAGGAGGATTGGAAGATCTGATGTTTCAACCAACAGGCTCCAAATTATCAAAAAAATGGCCAATCAAACTATCATCCAAGTCATCACATACAATGTCATCATTGCCTCCACCATGGATATTTTGCAACCTTTTGCCTTGCTCAAAATATGAAATTGTAGAGATAGAAGGGTTAGGGTGAACATTTGCATCCATGTTATCAATATGATGTTCTTCCCTATTGAGAGATGTTTCCCCAATATTATCAACATTTTCAGGAGAGCATCACACAAAAAATTTATGTTGATGATGAGCATAGTTTGGCAATGAACTATCAAGGTGAAATGTTATTTCCATGATATCATCCATAGTACGATACTTACGAGGAATAAAAAAATCATTTTGAAGAGTAGTTTCACTTGTTCTTCTATGATATGTAGCTCTCCTATGCTCATTTGTGTGCTTATTTTGTTGATATCGTAAACAACGACTTTCATTAGACTTGTCACGTGATGTTGGTGACAAATTTTGTTTTCTTGTACGCTTTCTTGTGCCTTCAGATGACATGTCTACAATGAATAATAACATATTTATTACGGAACCATAAACATGGAATATATAATATATCGAATATAAATAAACATAGAAGAATTAAAAAGGAACATGTTTTTTTTTCCAACCATATAAAGTTATGAAAGCATAAAAGGACTTTTCCAAATGGCTAAAAATAAAAATGGATTTTTTGAAATGGCTAAAACAAAAAAATGCTAAAATTTCATGTCTCATATTATAATTGTAATGGGAAACCCATATAACTAGAAAAAAATAGTATAAGAACTGTATGAATTGGAAATATATCTAAATATTTGGAACTATATACCATCAAAATATAAATGTAAATACGAAAATGTACCTAAAGATATAACATTGTTTGAGAACCAATCAGAAAAAACGAATGCAAATGCCATGTATAAAATAAGTCACATTAATTATAATTATAGAAACAAAGAAGAATGGATAGCATCAAAACACATTCAAATGCAATGAAGAGAACTAAAGAGGACACACAAAGCAATGATTTCGAGATAATTGCAGTGGGATTCAATATCAAACATCTGATACATACACATATAGAAGAAATCTCAGCAAGAGCCATATAAAAGTACATAGAATTGTAATTTTAAAGCCTTAGCATACATACCAAAAAGTATGTAAAGTAAAAAAAATGGAAATATTTTCCACATCCACAGAAAGAATATAAACTGAAAATATATATAATAAATCCTAACATTACTAATAGCCTAACACTCCATGTCCATATCTAATGGTGGAATCTCATCAATAGAATCCATACGTGGAGAAATTGCAAAAACATTTTCAGGCCCGATCAAATCGTTGCACTCTTGTAGTGTTGGAGACCAAAACACATAAATCCGTTGATTGGTTGAATTATCAATATCTTCTAGAAAATAGAGGCTAGTCATCATGTCATATAATAGGAAAGGAACTTCACTACAATTGCACATAAGAACCACACCTTGAAATATTCGAAATGGTAGATAGCGAGGACATTTTATATTCATATATGTCGGAATTTCTTCAAACAACTTCCATCTAAAGCCCCAATAATCCTCAAAGAGATCAACTCTTCATTTAACACATGGGTGACCAAATTGGAAATTATCTATTTCTTCAATTGACAATACAAAAGTGGATCCATCATAAATGAGACATATCATTTGGTTTTGGCATATTTCTAATGACATACATCGTATGTTAGTGATTGGAACAAATGAAAAACCCCATTCATTTTTTATTACATCAAACGAGTGGATTGTATACCCATATTGAGGATAATATTCATACTCTATGTCCACATAGAGCCAAAGAAATTTACTTTTATAAAACACTTCATTCTGAGGAAGTGAAGTGCCACCAAATGGAAGATCATCCATTTTCCAAATGCTATCAAGACCACTATAAACATACAATTTAGACTGCATTCTATCATAGATATGTTTTAGAACAACCGAGACATATTTGTTGTTGCTTATATTTTTCAATAACGAAAAGAACCTTGAGTCTCCAATTCATATTCACCCAATATAAGGCCTTTGTAAATTGATTCATTACAAAATAGTTTTGGTGAATGGGAGAATTGTTTTGGTAAAGATAAACTACCATTTTTCCAACAGTATATTCTACTTTGTATCTTGAATCTATGAATCACAAATGAAAAAGAGATATCTGCTCATTCTAATGAAGGTATTCAACAACAAAATATTGTCTTCATTATTGAGGAAAGGAGCCATAAATCCAAATTCATTTGTACACACATGCTTGCAACCCAATAAAAAAGAAGGGTTTTGAAAAACATTCTTCCATTTCTTACAAACAGTGCTAAACTTTATCACCACCGATAAAGGGAACCAAAGGAAGACAATTTCAAGAATTTCAAATGGAATACAACTCCAAATAGCTAGATCCATGATAAAACAAAGAAATCACCTAACATAAAATAAAACATACATGATATGAACAATTTTTTTAAAAATTAATGGTGAATAGAATTAAAATTAACATACCTAAGGAATTTTCCATCTACAAATACAAATATAGTAAAATTCACATGTACATAATGTGTAAAATCATATGAGCCATACCGAGATTATTACAATAGTTAAAAGTTTAGTGAGGGATATTCTAGTGACTATTGAATTGATGTGTTATAGATTGTATGGGAAGAGTTTTTTAGGTATATATTTGTATTGTAGTTTGTTTCTAATTAGCATAGAGTCTTTGTGGCTCAAATATGAAAACCAGATGAAACATGGCCTATAATGTTTGAGATGAGTTCATGGGCCCTAGTTTGAAAATGGACTAAATGTGTTTTACAAGAGCATGAAGGTTAGTGCCTTCAATGTAGTGAATGTTGGATATAAAAAATAATGGAGGTGGACACCTCTAGTAGGTTGGTGCCTATAGCACATGGTTTTTCTCTAGAAATGGTTTCCACCTTATATCCAATGTTCTCATGGTTTATTTGTTTCTCTTATAGATTATTTATGCATTTATCATTTATTTGTCATGTGATATGTTTAGATAATATATTTATATGTTTGGTTGATAATCATAGATTGATATATTAAAATAAAAGGCAAAAAGTTAGAATTCGCTGATCCAGTGCACAATATTGATTCACGCCCCTGTTAAGTATTGTCAAGCTCTCAACATATCCTTCATAACTATTGATAATTTTTTGGCATATGAATTTAATTGAGTCACCCTACATTGGCTTAACAAGTTGTAATTCTAAAAGACCACACATATTATCATTCATAGCTTTAGAATTATTCTCACTATTTTCCCTTCTAGCTTTATTAGCTGGTGGAGTTGCAGGATATTGGTAACCATCTACCCAAATTTTCCAAACATATAAGAGACATTAGATAGGTTCCCTTATAAATATTCCAAAACTAATAACTATTTCCATTTAAAAAAAAATGAGTGTTTGAAAAATAGCCTTCTTGGTTGGCTAATTTCTTGCAAGCCTACTATTAGATTGTGTTTGAAGGAAGCCTACTTTGATAACAATTATTGAAGAAAAACTAATAATGATATGGGGGGTGAATCCACGTTATACAATTTTTAACAATTTTTACAATATTTACGTTATTTATTTTATAGAGAAACACATAAACAAAAATGCACACACATAGATCAAGAGACTAGGAGTTTTACATGGGAACCCATAAAGGAGAAAATTGATACTTGATTTTATACAACATTTTTGTGATTTTAAACATCATTTTTGATAATAATATATTTTCTTGAAAAATATTCTTTAATGCAAATTTTCAATCTAAAAAATCAATTTCATCAACTATGAATACAATTTCAACATTAGTAAAGCTCATAAAAATATAGATAAAACAATAAATCCACAAAAAATGATTTAAAACATATATCAAATTAGTATAATTAATCAATCCAACAAAATGGAATCTAGATAAACATATATGTGGACCAACCCATCATTCATTATGTTTTGGTAAATCATTTGACAATCTTTCAAAAATATCAAAGTGGAAAAAAGATAGGTGAGTTAAACACTAATAGAGTTATTAGATTCTACAATTTTGCATTTGAATTATCATTTTGTGAAAAATGTGCTACTAAATTCCAAACAATATATCTATGAAACCACATATTAGTTATTTTAAATTCTTCTTGATATATATTCTACATGGAAAAATAAAATAATTAGAACCCAAAATTTCAAAGTTCTTATTTGTGGGTTCTAGTGAACGATTGAAGAGAAATGGTTCATATGATTTTGTAACTAAAGCACTCTTTGTAAGAATAGATAAAAAGTTTCATCAATTTTTCAATTCATAGATTCACCTCTTCACATTTTTGAAGATTAAGGTGATAATATTGATCATTATTTTTATAAATAAAAAATGGAGTGTTATCAAAATTTATGAACAAGAAAATAGGAAACATAGAAGTCGACTTATGATAAAAATGTGACAAATCAATGAAGTAGTATCATTTGATGAATATAGAAGAAAGAAATTTATTGGAGAGAAGCCATAAATGTAGAATATGATATAGTGTTGAAGAACCAAATTTAGAATATGATGCAATTACTAAAAGAATTTTGTTGTCAATTCTTGGTACAATCCAATCTATAATCTATTATGCTTCCAACCCAAATTTCTTTGGTAGGACTTGTAATATGTTTTGGAGAAGTGATGTTAATGAGAGGAAATCCATAGTTAGTTTTTTTTTTTCATCTTGGATAATAATATTACTTTTTGGTGATACAAAGTGCAGAGAAACAAAGGAAATAATGTTGATTCAAAACTATTTATTCAAGTTAGGATTTACCTAAAATTTTAGAACAATTATATTTTTTGATAATCAAAGTAATCTTGCAAAAATAAAAAATGAAACATATTCAAATTTATGGTTGTGTGAGATATTTTTCAAGCTTAAGTTTTTGAATTACAATATTGTAATAGGTGATGAAAAAATTGTTAATATTTTCACTATAAGTATATCTAAAACTAAATATTTGAAGCTACTAGGTCTCATGCTAGTAGGTAGATATTGAGGAAGAACTTTATGCATAATTTCCTCTTTACCTTGCTTTCTAGTATATTCTCTCTATTATTTTAAGAGTGAGAATGCTAGGCAATGTGAAAATTGATTATGATTATAAGTTTCTAGTTAAAATTAGATATATAAATTATTGATTTATTTAGGATTACTTTTACTATATATATTCTAAGGAACAAGTTTGTAGTTTTATTTAATTTGAAATCTAACTAAAAAATTTAAGGGAACTCCCCATATACCAAGAATGAACTAAAGAAAAATAAATTTTTAAGAGGTGATAAAAATCACTTATTTTCCCTTTCTTCCCACCTTTTATCATACTTCTTGTTTTTGGGCTGATGTTACTATTACTAACAAATTGTTGTTTGTATGTGGCTCTTTTTTTTTTGTAAGTTCGGTGTGTCCATGCCATTTCTATTTATATTTTAAGACAGATTACAAAATATAAAGTCGTTCTTGGCCTCAACCTGCCCAAGAGGGAAACCAGGTTTATTGGCCTTCTAAAAACATGGTTTGCATCCCAAAATTGGAATTGTCTCTTACGTCTATGACTTTCTTGTACTACCTGAGTCTCTACTTGTATGTGGCTCAATTCTACCTCTATAGAAAAATAAATGACGAACTCATATAGATGTAGCAAATGAAGTAGCAAACTATAAAGGGGAGGAACTTTTAAAACCATTTCTTTTTAATGATTTTAAGGAATATTACTATTTCTTAAATTGTTAATCTAAAATACTTAAATATATCTTTATAATATTTAAATATGCCAAGCATGCACTAAAGACAAAAATAAATTAACAGAAAATTAAGTGATAAAAATTACTTATTTTCCCTCTTTTCCCACCTTTTATCATACTTCTTGTTTTTGGGCTAATGTTACTAGTACTAATCAATTGTTGTTTGTATGTTTATCAGACCTAAATCTATATAAAAATAAAGGAGGATCTCTGAGTGATCATTATTTTTATAAATAAAAAATAGAGTGTTATCAAAATTTATGAACAAGAAAATAGAAAACATGGAAGTCCACTTATGATAAAAGTGTTACAAATCAATGAAGTAGTATCATTTGATGAATATAGAAAAAATAAATTGATTAGAGACAAGCCATAAATATATAATATGATATAGCTTTGAAGAACCAAAATAATATGATGCAATTGCTAAAAGAATTTTGTTTTCGATTCTTGGTACAGTTCACTCTGGCATCTAAAATGCTTCCAACCCAAACTTCTTTGTTAGGACTTACTAATATGCATTTGGGAACTCGTGTTAATAGAGGAAATTCATAGTTAAGGTTTTTTTTTCATCTTGGATAATAATATTACTTTTTGGTGATACAATGTGCAGAGAAACGAAGGAAACAATGCAGATTCAAAACTTTTTATTCAATTTAGGGTTTACCTAAAATTTTAGAACAATTATATTTTGTGATAATCAAAGCAATCTTGCAAAAATAAAAAATGAAACATATTGAGATTGTTGATTATGTGAGATATTTTTCAAGCTTAAGTTTTTGAATTAAGATATTGTCATAGGTGATGAAAGAATTGTTAATATTTTCACTAAAATATATATGTAACACTAAATATTTGAAGCTACGAGGTCTCATGCTAGTAGGTAGATATTCAAGAAGAACTGTATGCATCATGTCCTCCTTCCTTTGTTTTCTATTATATTATCTCTATTATTTTTAGAGAGGGAATGCTAGGCAATGTGAAAATTGATTATGATTATAAGTTTCTACTTAAAATTAGATATATAAATTATTGATTTATTTAGGATTACGTTTATTATACATATTCTAAGGAATAATTTTGTAATTTTATTTACTTTGAAATCTAACTAACAATATTAAGCGAATTCCCCATATACCAAGCATGCACTAAAGAAAAAATATCTTTTTTTACATGTGATAAAAATCACTTATTTTCCCTTTTGTGCCACCTTTTACCATAATTCTTGCTTTTATAGGTGTAGAAAATGCAGTAGCAAACTATAAAGGGGAGGAACTTTTAAACGATTTCTTTTTAAAAATTTTAATGAATCTCACT
>CM076570.1:674346993-674651588 GCA_034641835.2 Pinus albicaulis
GTCTCCTGGTCCTGTTCGCCCAGTCCTGAACCCTTTAGCACCAACACAGGTTTATGCTGAAGGGAACATGGCTGTGATTTCTCCAACTATCCCGGTGAACATTTCCAGGGATCCCAGTGTCATTGATAATGTCTTCATCGGAGCTGAATGTTCCCCTGAAGAGATTTAGATTTACACCGAGCTCTTTAAAGAGTATAGGGATGTCTTCACTTGGTCTTATGAAAAAATCCCTGGTATAGATCCATCTATTGTCCAGCATGAGATCAAGACTTACGAAAACGCTAAGCCTGTGAGGCAAAAACTTCGTCTGGTCAATCCTAGGAAGGCAGCAGGTATCAAAGTTGAGGTTGAGAAGCTGCTTGAGGCGGGATTCATTTTTCCTATTCCTTTGACTGAATGGGTTTCAAACCCTGTTCCCGTAGATAAAAAAAACAAGGAACAATTCGAGTTTGCATTGATTTCAGAGACCTTAATAAAGCATTTCCTAAAGATAATTACCCCACACCATTTATAGATCATATCATTTACGAGTGTGCTGGTAATGAGATTTTCTCCTTCATGGACAGTTTCTCCGGATATAATAAGATTACTATCTGTCCTGAAGATCAGCATAAGACTGCCTTTATTTGTCCCTGGGGTACTTTTTCATACAAGAATATGCCTTTTGGTCTTAAAAATGTTGGGGCTACGTTTCAGCGGGCCATGTCATATGCCTTCCACGACATCAAAAATATTATCGAGGCGTATTTGGATGATTTAGCTGCTCATTCTCGAAAGAGGATGGATCATCCTGCTCACCTCCGTCAAATATTTGAACGATGTCGTTTCTATAAGATTAGGTTGAATCCGAACAAGTGCGTTTTCGCAGTTACATCCGGTTGGTTATTGGGATTCATTGTGTCTAGGGAAGGGATTAGGGTAGATCCCTTCAAGGTTGAGGCAATACTTCGGTTGCCTCCCCCGTCCTCTATTCGTCAACTTCAAAGTCTACAAGGAAAATCTAATTTTCTTCGGAGGTTTATCGTAAATTATGCTGAAGTTACCAAGGGATTTATGAGATTGTTGAAGAAGGGAGTTCCATTTCTTTGGGATGACTTCGCTCAACGCTCATTCGATGCTTTGAAAAAAGCATTGACCTCTGCTCCTTTATTGAGTCCACCTGATTATAGCAAGGATTTACTTTTGTATCTTGCAGCAGCAGAATCTACTATTGGTATGGTTCTGGTTCAGGAAGATGATGCTCTTGCAGAGCATGTTATATACTATCTTAGTCGAGGATTGGTAGGACCTGAACTCCGGTATACTCCGATAGAAAAGTTAGCTTTAGCAGTTGTTCATGCTGTGCAGCGACTCTGGCATTATATTATTCTACGAAAAACTTATGTTTTGGCAGCAACCAATCCATTTCAGTTTGTCCTCAGTAGGCGAGTGATTAGGGGCAAATACAATAGATGGATTGTGATTTTGCAGGAATTTGATCTTGAGTTTATGTCTGCCAAGTCCAAGAAATCATTGGTTTTCGCGGAATTGATCTCCGAGTTGCCCTGTGGGGAAGAAATGATCTATGATGAATCCTTCCCGGATGAACATTTTTTTCTTATTTCTCCACAGGATCCTTGGTATGGAGATATAATTGTGTATCTTCAGACTGCGAAGTTTCCCTCTACTTTTTCGAAAGATGAGCGCTGTAAGTTGCGTCATTTGGCTAAGAATTACTTGATTATTGGTGATGCTTTATACCGTCGAGGGGTTGATTCAATCCTGAGACGTTGCTTAACTCTCGAAGAAGCTGAGGCTATGTTGAATGATTGCCATAGTGGAGCTTGTGGTGGTCATTTATCTGGGCTTGCCACAGCCCAAAAGATCTTGCGTGTTGGGTACTTTTGGCCTTCGATTTTCAAGGATTGTATGGAGTCGGTCAAAAAGTGTCATCCGTGTCAAGTTTATACTCAAAAAATGCGCGCTCATCCAGCTCCGCTTTTTCTAGTCATTACTATCGGTCCCTTTACGAAGTGGGGTATTGATTATACTACTTGTAACCCACCTTCAGCTAAAGGTCACAAGTACATTATTGTAGCGGTAGACTACTTTACGAAGTGGGTCGAGGCTATGCCTAATTTTGGGAATGATGGTGAGACTGCAGCTCTTTTTATTTTCAACCAAGTTATTTCTTGTTTTGGTATTCCTAGAGAGATTGTCACTGATCATGGCAGTCATTTTCAGAATAGCATGATGGCTGAGTTGGCTCTAAAATTAGGTTTCCGGCAGGAGCATTCATCTCCGTATTATCATCAAGCCAATGGACAAGTGGAAGCCGTGAATAAATCCTTGAAGACAATTATTCAAAGGACAATCGATAAAGCCCGATCCAACTAGCATATCATGCTATATCCTACACTTTGGGCATACAGGACGTCAATGAAAACTGCTACTGGCTTTACTCCGTTTCAGCTAGTTCACGGGTTGGAATCCGTATTTCCCATTGAATGTGAGATTCCTTCTCTTAAGTTAGTTTTTGAACTTCTTCCTGACACTTCTAGTCTTGAAGAACGTCTCCTTCATCTGAAACATCTTGATGAGCAGCGTCAGGATGCCGCCACGATGAATGAAGTGCATAAAAACCGAGTTAAAGTTCAGTACGATAAGGTGGTCAAGCCTAGGGTCTTTTCGGAAGGTGACCTTGTTTTGGTCTATGCCCAAGAAAAAGATGCCCTGGGGGCAGGAAAGTATAAATCTGTGGTATGGTCCCTTCATTGTTAAAAAATTCCTTAAAAAAGGAGCATATACCTTGGTTGATTTTGAAGGAAACGAGTTGCCGAAGCCCAGAAATGGGCTCTATTTGAAAAAGTATTATGCCTAGGCTTCGGCCTGGCATGTTGCTTTTGTATATAGTAGTTTTGCTTTGTACATATATGATTTTTTTTCGATCTTTGATGGGATGGTGATGTTTTTGATCTGCTTTGGCAGGTTGTGTCGGATGTCATGAGTCATTTTGGTTTCGCTGATGGTGCTAGTAGACACACCCGGAACTTAGCTTCTGCGGCTTGGGTGCTTCATTATCCATCCGGTCAGCTGTTAGTATCAAGAGGAATCTGCATTGGTCCTGCTTCCAATAATATAGCAGAATACACTGCAGTTGTTTATCTACTCTCGGAGGCAATATCTTCGGGTGTTGATTCGTTGGTAGTTTTCTTGGACTCTCAGCTGGTGGTGTCGCAGTTGAACAATACTTATCGGGTTCAAGATCCATTTTTACTCCGGTTTTTCTTGAGGGTACATTCCTGGAGTTGACAATTGGATGGCAGACTCATTAGCTAATCAAGCAATTGATTGGCATATTAATCATTCCATACAATAAAATTTAATCATCAAAAGCATCATACATTTTTATACATTTGTCACATCACATCAAACATCGCTGTATATATATCATCAGAATGTTCAAAAAACTATACAAAATTTGGATCCATAAGTCATACAAAAAATAGGGCTTATGCCCGATCATGTTTAGTCTCAAAAAATATCTAGTCATCTGATACATCATATCTATCTACTCCTGTGGTCCCTGCCCAGAAGTTGTGTTCCTATAGAACACGATCGCGGTGGCAACTCGGCGGAATAACCATACCCAGTCACGGGGTACTCCTACCACCCGTCTCTGGATGGCTTCAGGCAGATCTTCCACTGCAGCCATAGGTACTTGGCGGGTTAACCCCTCCAAGTTCCTCTGTATAGCCTGGAGGGTTCTGTCTGGATCTACTGTATCCGCCTCGCCTCTGCGACGCTTATGACGTGGGTAACCCTCAGGTCGAACTGGTCCGATATCTGTTTCATGATCATTATAAAATTGTAAGTCATTTTGAATCCAATCAAAAACATGTTTGTTTTTCACATTTTTTCATACATATTGAAAAAATTCAAAAAAATTATATAAGTCAAAAAACTGCAAACTTACCGACTGTGCCCCATGCCGCGCTAGGTGGAAGGACAAGGTCTGGATCACCTCGGAAATCCATCCCAGCATAGGGATAGTCTTCCACAGCGATGATTTGTTCTCCCCACCAAAGGAAGAACTCATCATCCCAGGTGGTTCGGGGAACTTCACTTCCCCCCAATCTCTTCATCAAGTCAGCCCATCAAGCAATTCTTGGATCTCTCGGGCTGCTGATAGAAGAGATCACTTTGGGTCTCAGTGTTGGAATCTTCTCGAAGAAGAATGTCATCAAGATTGTACCATATCCAAAATGTTCATTGTTGCTTCATGTTCATCAATAGAGCTGTGCACCAATCAATAGAAGTCAATTGTTGCTTCATGTTCATCAATAGAGCTGTGCACCAATCATATACATGAGTTAAGCATTCCACTGCTATACTCATTTGAGTCCTGGACGCCTGGTGTAGGGAAGCAGACCCTGCCACCCTGCCAATGGTAAAAACGAGGATTTTCATGTGCAAGTCTCTTAAATCTTTGATCGCAATTTGAGTTCCAACTTTCTTGGAACCCTCTACGCAGTACACGTGGACGTAATCTTCCACGGTCAACCCTCCCAAAGGCTTACCATGCAAGTCTTCTAGCTCCCCCCTCCGGGAGAGTCCAGTAATAAAATATATATCTTACACTTCGATGTGTATGGGCATTTGATCTATAATGAAGCAGTCTTCTTCCGGTTCCCAATAGTTCATAAGCATTTCGAGCAACCAGACATTACTCTTCATATTTGGCATTTTGAAAAACTTGAGCAGTCCACAATTTCGGAGAATATTTAGTGATGCTTGGTCCCGCATGACTTCATTGTCAATGGTACTGTGTTCACGCTCTCTCCATGATATGGTCATCCTACAAAATTTCAATAATTCGTTCATTAGCTATGCAATTTTTCATTTTGGGTTGCGCATACGCGACTTTCTTTGTACACAGTCGCGTATATACGTGACTTTGTCATTATAAACCCACGTATGCGCAAACCCGCGATTTATAGCAAATGATTCAACAATGAAAATCCCTAATTTTTAACTTATGAATGGACAAAATGAATAGCAAGGATGAATTAAGAGCTTACCTGACAAATTCGGTGAAGTTTGATGGTCGATTGCTCCTGTTTTGACGAAAGAGGCTTTTTCTCCGGAGCACTTTTTCCCAAATCAACAATGTAACAATGAACCAAATATGAGGTAATTTGTCTATTTATGCCCAAAAAGTTGAAAATTTTCGGAAAAATTTGTTATGCTTATTTTTTTCAATCTATCTTAAGCTGCATAACCCGGATGCTTGGAAGTGCCCAGATCGGTATATTTTCAGGTACATTTTGACGAATTCGAGATTTTTTCCGGTTTTTGATCCATGACTGCTGACCCGTCATGGCAGGTATATGATATTCACTGGCATATAGGTTAGGGAATCCACTTTCCGTTGCATTTTTCATAACTAGCCTCCATTCTGATCACTTTCCATAGGGTCGATCCCATCAGGTCATGAGTATTACACCCATTTCACTCGTCAATTATTTAATCATGACTTGGTGGTAGAGCCTTCCTTTACATGGGCTTCCTAGTTAGTTCCTCGCTATCACTTGTTTCCCATGCTACATTTTATGTAGGCTCGGGAGTCCTCTTTAGTCCCGCCATGACTTACGTGTTGAAGCTTCATTCTTCTTCTTCCTCACTATCATTTTTCTGGCTTTTACCCTAGAGGCTCCCTGGTGTTGTTAAGTTGTATTACTGCATTGCATATTGGCTACTTGTTTATCCTGGCCTTTAGCCGGCTTCATTTGGACTCAATGTTTAAGCCAAATTTTGACCTTGTCTATCTGTACAAGTTAACCATTGCATGCACTTAGCTATCACGACTTGACACCCTCTCTACCCATGGATGGAACATTCCTCTAAGTATCGCTTACCAGTTTCCGCCACCTTGCATTGAGCATAGGATCATTCCAATCCCAGGAACTAGTGCATCTGTTTTTTTTATACTCGTTCTATCCATTGTACCATAGCATTATTTTATTCTTTTTCAGGCTTATTATATGAAATAGACAAAAAAATAAAATATAACAAAAAGAGCGGGAACGGGATGTAACTTCGTAATTTGATGGCAGTACAGTGTCAGTTTGTCGCCCTTGAACAAAGCACATATAATTATATATATTTCCTTCATTTGGGATGGTTTTTAGTTTTGACCTAGGTTTAGCCTTTGCCTTGTTTCACTGGTCAGTCCTCCCCCAGTTGGTTATCTCTTCCAATCATATGGAGAGTTTGTTTTTGCCTCTTGCATAACAGACTTATACAGTGTCACTTTCTACTGCCATGGTCATCACGCGTCATGCTTTTGTTCAAGGGAATTTTAACCAGAGTCGGCCATTCTGCGGTGTCTCTTGACTCATTATTCAGTCGGCCCCCCCGGTCTTGTCAGTATCTTGTTCTATCACATCAAATGTTTTGGTCTTCTGCTCGTGCTGGTTTGAGAAGGTCTCCATTGACTTCTTGCTAGCGGGTTTGTCTCTTATCGACTACAACACATTGCTCTGAGAGAAAACCTAGAGCTGCACCCTGGCCCTATTTCCATCATTGATAGGTGACCTTGTGCTCAGCATTTGATCATCATTATGGGTCTTTGACTGAGTGGTTTCCCCTGTGTTCGACATCAGCACACATTATCACACTTGGGATTCGTGCAGTACCTTGATTTCCATTTGACCCTATCGGTGGATGTCTTGCCTCTGTGTCAGCTTTCATTATTGGTTGGTTCAAAGGGTTTCTTCCGTGCACTAGCTTCATCTTGTGCATGTCAGAAACGTACTTCGGTTTGGTTCCATCACTCTACTTCGTCCGATTCCTTCCAAATCTTGGCCTGCGGGTTACACTCGTGCTAGACTGATGTGGGATGCCTTAATGCCTTCCTTCCAGCAGATCTTTTCCCATCGACCATTTAAAAACATTGCTCCGGGGAATAAGGATTAGAGTCTTTTTCCCGCACCTTAGGGTTTGCGCTCATCGCG
The DNA here is from genome assembly GCA_034641835.2 of Pinus albicaulis. Classification (NCBI taxonomy): domain Eukaryota; kingdom Viridiplantae; phylum Streptophyta; class Pinopsida; order Pinales; family Pinaceae; genus Pinus; species Pinus albicaulis. The sequence goes on from CM076570.1 coordinate 674,353,989, forward strand.
GCGTACTCTTCGCTATCGACAGTGGGGATTCATCATTGCCTCCTGATTAGTAGATTCTTCCAAGTTTTTGACTTCAACTCATTTATTTGCACTTGTTAGATTGTACCGGGGCACCTTGACACTCACTTTCATTATTGGTGGGTTGTCTCGCGTTGGTTAACGGTATACATTATTGACCGGCAATCCAACGATTTCTCACATGGTCGAATTCAGCTCATTTATTTCCATTGTGTAGAATTGTGTCGTTGTGATCGGTGAAGACCTCGGGTTGCATCAGAATTCGGTTCACTTCTCGACACCATCTAAGCCGCCGTTGATGCCGTTCACCCTTATATGTTGCAGTGTCAGTACAACATCATCCTATATGTTGACTCCCGAGTTGCGTGATTGTACCGTTTATTCCACTTTTTATGATTTGGTACTTGGAGATTCAGTTACTTATATGATCAGACATCCAGTTTCAGCACCATTGATCAGCTTTCTATATGTGATACTTAGACATTGATTCTGACTTGTACTTATGGGGCATGCTTAGATGATTCATTGTGTACTTCCAGTTCAGCTATACTTGTATACATTTTGGATCCACTCTGTACTTTTTATATGATGTATTTTAGACTGAGCATGGGTATGCCCGCCTCAGCATGAGTTGACTCTGTTTTCTTTCATTGGTTTTTGGTAGGTTGAAATCTGGTGAAGTCCTCTCTTGTCCTTGGGAAGTTCTTTCTATGTGCATAATACATTTCGGCCATCATGTACCCCTTCTGACCTCATATATTAGGGGGCATTTTTTATAGCATCATTTTTCACCCTCATGTGATTCATGATTGTCTTTATGGCTTTGGGCACCCATTCCCATAGACTTGAACAAAATTCATTAAAAAACAGTGTTAAAAATCCCATACGCGGGTATGCCCAGACTTTTCCGCGTGTATACGCAAGTCCACATGTACTTTTCGGCGTATTCCATTAAAATCATTAAAAAATATATAAAAATTCCTATTTTCTGTGTCAAGCCGATGGTTACCCAGCAGTTCAACCACCCCGCACGTGGCCAATCGGTTGAAACTACTTTGAGGGAGTATAAAAGCCCCTCATGTGCATGGCCTAAGAGAGAGAAATTTATAGACATTATACTATGTTGGAATCCCAATTCAAGTCTGAATTCCCGTGCCTCCTACACTTTCCCAGATTTTTACAGGAAACCCTTGTTTCCTGGAGATGTTCATCCATTTATATGCCATCTCGAGTGCACGAGTCTTGAAAGTATATTAGCGAGGCAAGGGCGGGACAAATCCGGACGACGGTCTGTTCGAAGATCGTGGAAGGATTCAGGTGATCTCTCCACTTTTTATTTCTGTACATGCTGTTCGCAATAATGAAGAACCATCTTGTTCCTGAACTCATGTGTTAATATCTATTTGCAATTATTGTTTATATAATGTTTCACATGGATTACACTAACATTTAAGAGTAATATATGTTGTACAACTAGGTTTCCGTGCATGTTCTTTCTTGTTTTCCAGGTTAAGGAGGAAGAAGGGTTGCTGGGGGTTTCGACCCCACGGGATCTACATCGAACGTAGGACTACGGGTGAGTTCTAATATCGTTGTTATCTAGTTTTTAGCATTTAAGTGTGGTTGTGTGTGAGTTCTTCTGAATAGCATGCCCTGCTTTGTGGAGGTTTTGACCCAACAAACCTCTAGGGTGTTTTTCCCCGAAACACCATCTACATCAATGTTGGCTTTTTCAAATTTGACCATGGATTGCAAAAAAAAATCAATTTTTCGATCATTCCCAAAAAATTACCAATATCTAACTTTGTATGGGATAGTTGGCCAGTGTTTTACCTCCACTGTGTATTGATGACTGGGATAGAAAGGGATTTTTAAGGTATTGGAAAAAGTGGCCAAACCATCAGCGATAATATTATGATTTCTTGGGATTACTGATAAGTCATATTCTTCAAAACATTCCAAAAAATCCATGACAACATTTTTGCAGGCTCTTAATCTAGGGTGTTTAGCAGAATATTCTCCCTTGATTTTTTTATTTGTTATTAGTTCAGAATCTCCATGAATGGAAATTATTTTAGCACCAAGTTTTTTCAACAATTGTAACCCTAGTATCAATGCTTAATATTCAGCTATATTTTTTTACACTGAAATTTTAGCCTATATGAAAGTCCCTCTGCATGGTTAGTTCCTGAGTTTGAAACGCATACTCCTACCCCTGATCCCTCTTTACTAACAACTCCATCAGTCCATATTCCAAAGAGGTTTTTCTTGTGTATTATGTTCCACTGTTGTTTTGTTTCCTTTGGTTTCAAAAAGATCAATTTCTAATATGGAAATGTGTTTTTCGATATCCCCATCATTATATAGAATGAATAAGTCAAGGTCTAAGTGGACAAAGTATAAAGGATAATTGTGGGGGCTACTGACCATGAACTCCATTCGTGTCTCCCTATATAACCTCCTTTGTTGACCAAACAATGGGATGGTAGCAAAGGTCATGTCCATCTCAAGGGTTCCCTATAACTTATCTCCCCATGAGCGAGATGATAACATGCCATACTTAGGGGCTATGTCTGCAAAAACTATGTCCATCACCAAGCTCTTGGTTGTAATTTGTGCTAAAGTGACACACAAGTCCTTAATGAGACCTAAGCATTTTACCTTAATTGAGTCAAAAGAGTACAAATCTTGGTATGGTCTTATGCTGTCAAGTCTTAGTTTATCCATGACAACCTTAGGCATAAGGTTGTGTGAGGCTCCTAAGTCTAGCATGGCATTATGAAAAAAAAAAAATCATGAATGTTCAGACTAATATAGAATGGAGGTAGACCTCCTTCTTGAGGTTTTTCATCTACTTTAGGTCCAAACAAAAGTTCAGGTTGGTCATCATTCAAATTGATTGTATCTTCCCCTTTCCCTATGTTCATATATTTCATTACTTGGGGCCTATACACGTTCTTGCTCATAAGCTTTGTTAGTGGAATGGGTATTTTAATATTTGCTAACTCATTTTGAATATTGAAGGATGTCTGGACTTTATTCAAGTTTAGGAAATATGGTTTTTCAGCAACATATTTTTAGGAGTTTTCATTTGGCTGGCTAGTAGTTGGAACATATGCCATGAGTTGTTTTTGAGGTAGTATCAAATGTATTTTTGGTTGGATTTTCTGGAGTCTTTTTAGGAAGAATTTCAAGAATTTTCTTTGCAGGAGTATCAGTTGTCTTTTTACATTTAGTTCCAGCATCTTTCTTGGTAGGGCTATCTGTGGTTTTCTTACTTCCAAGGTTATACTACCTGTCAACTTCCATGATGGCATTTTCAAAACCTTATTTATAGTCATCGGATTCTTCAGAATCAACTTTTGTTTGCAAAAGAGAAAAATATATATATTCTTCTTCTTGAGTAAGAAACACAAAATCATCATCATTTATCCCCAATAAGTCGATTTGAGTGTCATCTAGGTCTTCAACTATTTCTCCCTCCTCATCATCATATTTTTCTTGAAAATGAGGCCTAACTTGTTGATATGGTCCCTTTTGTTCTCTTTGTTTAATTTTTGGTGGGTTCCTCCTAAAATTAGGATTTCTAATTTGAGGACCAGGTTGATTTTCTCTTCGAGGGGTCCTATGAGTAATGTTACTTCTCTCCATCATTATTTCCATTGTTCTAACTAGGGAATCTATCTTAGCATCATAGGAACATGTTGATGGTTCCTCTTTGATTGTCACTCTCCTCTCAGTCCTAAGCCTAGTTCCCTTGGCTAAAAAATTTGCCTCTACACTAACACCATATTTATGCATCTCTTCCGAGTTCAGCATTGAAATCATCGAGGAATTTAATTAGGGCTAAACCTTGAAGGGGCTTGATGTTTGTTGGGATTGCATTGTAAACATTGCTAAATCTGGTGCATTAATCCTACACACTCTCTCCAGGGGACCTTATAATGTTATCACATTCTGATAGGATCTGAAGGGGGGTTTTATTTATCTCCCATCTATTGACGAATGATTGGTGAAAATTAGTGAGATCATTAATACTGGCTAGTGCTAAGGCCCTGAACCATTTTCTAACTTCCCCGGTTATACTTTGAGAAAACAGTATCATTTTGACATCCTCCTCATCAACTTCCTAAAGATCAAAAAATTCAATCATTCTATCAACATGTTGTTGAGAAATGATGGGTCCAGTACCATAAAACTGAGTGATTTTATTTTGATATTCCTGGGGCATATTGTGTAAAGGTGAAGCCAAAACCAAGGGAGCATATCTTGCTGCCATGATTGGGATTTGGGGATGAATGATAAATGAGGGTATGAGTGGAGTAGGTGTATGAGTTACTACTATAGGTTGAAGCAATGTCTGAGATGTTATTCGAGAAGAAGTGGAGATTATAGAGAAAGTGGGGCTAGTTGATGTAGGATGAACTGATTAAGAAGAAGCAGAAGATGTTGTTGTTGTTAATGCAGAGAGTCAATATATTGTTGAATGTAAGATTCATGAACATCTTGACCAAGGTCTAATACTAGATCCTGTAATTTTTCAAAGCTTTGGAGAATTCTAAGATCATATTCTGGTTCAATAGTTTGAATTTCAAATGTAAAGTGTTGTCGAACTGATTGGTCAAACATTGTTTCTTCAACAAAATTCACAACCTTATTTATAAATAGAATGTGTTCAAATGGTATGTCAAACTCAATATCTTCTAAAGTGAAAAAACTCGCAGGGAGAGATTTTTCTCTAGGTGGGGAAAATTCAGCTAAACTCCTTTTTCTAATTATCTTTTCAGGGTCATCTACAATTTTAGCAGGTTCTGGATCAGGATGAGATTTGGTGTAGATTATTTTAGGAGCCAGAACTAAAAATTTTAAACACACACACACACACACTATTATTTAAAAGGTGCACAACCTCTGAGCATTTATTTATGAAAGTTAAAACATTAGTTTTCCTGGAATAAATTTCTTTTAACTAGGGAAATGACTTTGCAGAAAGGTCACAATGTGTTCTCCCTAGTATGGTCGCCACTATGTTATCACTCTATAATTTTCGAGGTTGTGGAAGAAACCACAGAGGTAACCACAAAACCACTTTGAAGTTTAGGATCTATCGTTCATAAACTCAGAGAGGGATCTCTCTGACATATTTAACTTTGTTGTATTTATGATATTAGGCTAGATATGAATGCTCAATTGTTTTTTTGATTGTTTGAGATTTGTTTTAATTGGTTTGGTTAATTAAATGTCTAAACTTCCATTGGGCTATGGAGTCTACAACTTAACATGGATTTGTCTCATATTTTCAAAGGGTTTTCACAAGACAAGGTAGTTGAACTAACTAGATCTTTCAGATTTAAATCAAGGGTAATAGAAGAAATCAAATAGATTCAATTAAGAAAAAGAGAAGTTAAGAATTCTTTAAATTAATATCAAAGGAAAAAATTTAAATTATCTACAGCCAGAATCAGAGTGTATCTTTCAACAAAATATGTTCATCAACTTTCCGTAAAATAATTTAGATTTAAGAACACATAAGTATGGAAACAAAGAAAAAAATGCATAGACAATGAGAGAAGCTCTTCAACAAATAGTCCAACACATGAATCCTGTGAAATAGTCCTTTTATTATTGATCATCCCATCAAATGGAAAAGTACAATAGCTTCTAGAATGCAAAAATCGACCCTCAATACTTGGAAATATGAATTATTTATACAATTATTTACAAAATTCCTGTCATAACTGATCAAGATATATTTTAGAAAAATCTTTAAAAAGTTACATCTCTTATTACAAACTAATAGGGCAAGTTGGAACTATTCAAAAGCTGGCCCTGATTTGAAGGAAGTTGTTGTTGATCTATCACTTCGATCCTTGATGTGTTGATCCTTTGACTGAATATAGAATTACTCACTTAATATATTAACTCACATAACTTATCCCACCTTTCTTCATTCGGAATAAGCAACTTAGTCACCCACCTGTAGATCTCATCTACTTCAGCGTACTTGTCAAAAGTATGCTTGATGACAAAAATATGATTTACCTCATGTTGTATGGCTAAATAATTCTCCAGTGCCTCAAGAAAGGCTTTTCCTATTATTTTCCCCATTATACCAGCAAACTTGGAGTTTTCCTTGGCCACATCTTTCAATTTCTTGTTGTAGTCCTCCTGAGTGATCAATTTATCATTTATCGCAAATAAACTAGGGAATCCCTTTTTGTTCAGCACTTCAAACCTTTTAACACCAATTTCCAATCCCTGAAATTTTTCTTCCAGTCGTAGAATGAGGTTATTTTTGGTCAAAACCTTCTTGACCTTAAGTATTGTTTTAGTTTTGTCTTCAATTCCCACTTCCTCCAGCTCATTTTCATTCTTCAAATTCAGAAATTTGATAATATTAGTGCCTTCAATGGGCTTATCATCTAGATTTTCTTTGATGTATTCAATGGCTATTGTAGCTTTCTGTATCAACTAATTTTGTTCAAATATTATTTGTATGGAAGGCCAAATTTCATTCATTGAGTTAAGAATGTATGTCCATATGTTCTCTTTTGCTTAGGCCAAGGTTTGGCCCATGCCTATATATTTGCCCAATTGTTGTATCTTTTCCATTAATATTTTGGAGCTTTGTGCCTCAGCCATGTGTGAGGACTCACTTATGTTCTTCTCCTCCTGTAAGGCCTTTCTCTGTCCCTTCAGCTTCTTGATTTCTTCATTTTTTATTGACATATCTTCCATTGCTTTTACAAGTTTTCCTATAGCATTTGTGGGCTGAGTTGGGGGTGTTGTTGATGTAGAAGTACCTATAGTTGGTATTCTTGTGAGGGGCATTGCATCCAAAGGAACCATGGCCAATTGTGAATTTTTTTCATTTTATTTGATTAGTTTATCCATCTCTGTCTCCATATTTCTAATTTGTGTGTTCTGCTCCATGATCAAATTGAGCATGTCTTCCTTCTAGCTCTTTGGCTCTCTTATTTCTTTTGTCTGTGGGTCCTCGGTTGTTGGCATATTTAGCTGATTTCTAAGTGATGTAATATTAGCATTCTTCTTTTTTATTAACTATTCGGCTGCTTTGACATTCTCTGGATTATACCCCGTATTTATGACCAGCTCTTCTAATGACTTGATTCTGGGGTCCTTTTCTAGAGAGGAAATATTTTCAATCTTCAGCTGAGATTAAACATTATTAAGAGACATCTAAAAATTAGAAGCATTCATTGAAGTGTTAGTCAAAGTAGAAAATATCATTTCTCCTATTTTATTATGCATCTCCATCTGATCGATGGGATGAATGTCCTTTGTATCAAAATTCAAAGGAGTTCTTCTTGTAGTCAGTAGTTGTCTTTGGATGTGGAATCTGAGCTTGTGAGAATGCCATTTGCATTCTTCCCTTCTCTGTATCAAAGGTTGATAGAAGCTTGCTTTGAGCACTTGTAGTTTGTTTCCAGAATTGAGTGTATGTGTTGCCTTTAAGGATCTCATTCTTGAGCTTTATCTCTTTATATTTGTCAAAAATACTTTTCTCTTTATCTCCGTGAATTAGTCTGGATATTTAGGTTAGATCCTGATGGTCTTGTCACATTGATGATGATGTTGGGGACCCTATGAATTTTCCACCTGATTGTGTAGAATAAAGTGGATCTTTGATGGCTATGGTGGGCCCTTGTTGTATTGCTTCATTTTCGAAATTTGTCTTAGGACTCCTTTTAGCTTTCTTTCTGTAGATTATTTTAAATTCATTTTATGAGCTCCCTACAACTAAAGGGGATCCTTCCTCTCTTTATCTATTCTTTGTCTTCTCTTGAGGAGTAGGAGTCTTTCACAGTAGAGATATACATGACCTACTCCTCTACTTCTTGTAAGGTGTTGTCTGCCCATTCCAACCGATTCATGTACCTTTCAATCTCTAGCCTCTGTGTGTGCACATAAGGAGTGGTTTTTTGTTCCACCCTTAGCTTGGAGACTATGCCAAATGGGTCATAAGACCCTTTGAAGCTCAAAGTGAAATTCATTTGTTTCAGGAGCTTATATGCTTCTTCACCAGTTTCCATGTTGTTACAAATAAACGAACCAACCAGTGTCTTTATTTTGAACTGATACTTCTTTTTGGCTGAAACAAAATGCATTTCATCGACATTATTCATTTGTCTTATGTATTCAAGAACAAATACTCTCATTGGGAGGTATTTAGGCAGTTTATATGGTGGAATCTCACACTCATACACTCTTATTTATGTGTAATTATGATAGAGGTACCAATCTCTTGTTTTGGCTTGCTCAGTTAGATGCAAAATATTCTTAATCTCCTCACTAATTCTTGGCTTTTCATTTTTGGTCAACAGACTCATGAATAGATGAATGAACTTCTCTATGAAATCTTTGAAGTGTACTCATATGAATCTTTCCTCACCAAATAAGTCCACAAAATCATTGATTTTGGGTTTCCTTATTCATCTAACTTATGCAGTGAGCATGGGAACCTGTTTGCCTAATAATATATTAACATGTAGGCAAGAATTGAGGCATACTTGAACATTCCTTCAGTTGGTAAATTTAGGAATTGTTCATGTATGATGTCAGCAATAAATTGACTAAAATTAAACACAACAGATGCATTTTGATCAGTAGAGAAAATTGACATAAAACCTAAGATAGGATCATCTATCCATTCATCAAAATAATATCCTAATGGACATGAAAGAACAGAAATAATTTTCTTGTCTTGGTCTAGAAATATGGATGCAGCATAAGGTGGATTATTCTTGGTAAATTGGGCATTTTCAAGTAGAAAAATCTCAAAAAATTTGGCCCTCTTGGAGAAATCTAATTTTTGGTACAGGTCATTCAAAGCTTCTACTGAAAAAGGGGTGCTATATTCTGTCTGAGAGACCTGCATCATCTTATTTATGGTTTTAGGGGTGCTAGTGAACAAAACTTCCCAACTTGGGGCTGCAATAGCTCTCTGATTGGGAAAATAGCAGGCATGGCACTTTCTAATGAAATCAGGTAAATGATAGATCTAAGGAAAAATATAGAAGGGTAAATTGGACTCCCAAAGTCCAATTTAATCAGTTTGATCAATGAAATTGTCTTCGAACTAGCAGTATAACTCGAAGATATTAAATTCACATTTGGTCTCTGTTATTTTATTATCTGTGTCTGCAAGGGGAATATGGTCAAGGTCGACTGTGGGAGGAGCATTGTGTTTATTGGATCATCATTATTTTTCTTCTTTGGAGGCATTTTAACTATTTAAATTGCAGGAAAGGGAAAACAGATAGTGGGAGGTTACCAATGATTTGCTGACAGTCAACTATAGATGGAAAAAAATTATTTTCCTGTGCTTGATCAGTTCCTTTGCCGACTATGGAAGCTTACTGTGTTAGCACATTTTTTAAAAATAAGACAAAGTGAGAAATATGTGAGAAAAGGGAGTGAAAATGGTGCGTAGAGGGGGTTTTATGGTGATGGCATGATCTCGTTGGAGGCGCAAGGTCATTATTGTATTCAAATGGTTATCTCGGGGAACAATAAATGTGTAACGGACATGGCTAGGTGTCGGGATAGGAGTGGAGGGGAGCACACAAGAAGAGCTGGCAGGAAAAGATGGAGGGTTGGCATATTTCAGAGGGGGATCGAAGCACTAAGCCATTTGTGAGGGGGGGAGGGTTGTGAAATGTTGAGGGACTGACACATAGGGGTGGGACCAGTGGGGAGGAAACCACTTTTTTGACCCCCCGGCTGATAAAGATAGGATGGGCAGGGGTGGTCGAAAATCCTTGTCAGTCATTGATCTGACGAGGTGATGATCAGACAGCTGATATGAGCGCACAACTTAACCGGATACGAAAAAACTCCTTTTTTTCACTTTCAAACCTTATTCATGGGCGAAAAACTTTGGCTAAAAAAAATAATGCCTCCATACTTAGGATAAAAACATTTAATAAGCCTAAAATTAGGATAAAAGGCCACATAATGTAAAATCAACCTCTTTTACCCCTTTGAACCTTTTTATCTCAACTTTCTCCTAATCCTAAAACTAACTTTGATGAATCAAGGGTGCATTTAGATGTGCAGACCCTTGTTTTATTTTCTTTGAGGGGAAAAACACCTAATCTAATCCTATTTATCATTTTTTTGCATTGTCAGCTTAAACAATTGAATCAACTTATTCGTCTTCCTAACTAGCATTAGCCAATATTACACAGTTTCGCTAACTTATTCACTAATCTAATTAACATAAATTGAAAATCGTTTGATCATGATTACATTGTATGATATAAACAATGACTCATGGTTGTGGCATTTTAAACAAACTGCACACAACATTCAATTTATTCCTAAAGAATCAAACTCTCTATCAAGTAGTGGCATTTAAATTTGCATCTCTTTCAATTCTATTATTTTTTTTCATGGGTTTCTTTCGTCATCTTTTTTTATTATTTTTCTACTTTTCTTTTACTTTTGTTTTTTCTTTATTCTATTTTTTCTTTTAAAATACCCTCTTTTCATTTATTTTATTTTTTTGAAATCATTTGCAACATGCAATAATCACTTTGTGATCATATAGATTATACGACCCTAACAGTGGCTCCAACAAGGGATGGCACTCTCCCTGTGAGGTGCCAAGAACCTTTAACAAGTAGTCTTGAATGTTCTGCTTTCAGATTTTTTATGCATCTGATATCTTTTTGAGTTTTTGTAATGGTTATGGTGGCACATTAATCAGGAGCTTAGGGCCTTCTCTGTGGGCTTCAACTTCTGATAATATGTCACTCAATAAAAATAATTAAATACAATTATATTTACAATGATTTTATCAAGAAACACTTATATTCCTGTGAAAAATATTGGTTCAGCATCCTCCCATTCACAGGTCCACCAGGTAGCTCTATTCCATCCAATTCCTTGAGGAAAAATGCATTATAACACTTGTAGGAATGGATGATATAAGGTCATATCCATAGGTTTTCAAACTTCCCATGCTTACCTTTCTCTTCTCTTCTTGAATCTCATTTTAAAACATTGTCCCCTAACTGAAAATCATTAGCCTTGCTCCTTTTGTCTTTAATTTTCTTGACATTTTCCTGGATGACTTGTGTTTTTTTGTACACTTCTTCCCTGGGTTAATGCAACTGTATGGTATGATTTATCCTTCTATGAATATCATTTGATTCCACCTGAAACTCTTGCATCATTTTCATAACTGGGAAAGCTAATGAGGTTGGAAAAACAACAATCATTCCATAAACTAATTGGTAAGGGGCCATGCCAAATGATTTCTTAGGGGTGAGTCTATTAGCCCACAACACATTTACCAGCTTATTGTGTCAGGACTTTTTTTGTCTTCCAGTAGTTTTTTAATGATATCGACTCAACTCTTATTTGAAGATTCAGCTAACCCATTCCCCTGAGGGTAATAAGCAGTTGAATTTCCTAGAGTGATCTCATACCTACTGCAGAAATCCACCATTTTCTTTGACTTAAAATTTTTTGTGTTGTTTGTGATGAGTTTCTTGGGACATCCAAATCTTGACAGTATATTACCTTCTAAAAATTTGATCATCACAGCATATCTGGCGTGTCTTGAGGGTATGGCTTCAATCCATTTAGTGAAATAGTCAGTGGTTGTGAGGATCCATTTGTGCTAGGCTTAGGATGGTGGATGTAATTCTCCAATGAAATCCAAACCCCATTATTGGAAATGAATTTCAATAGATATGTGTTTCAAGGGTAAAGGCAATAGTTTCCTCTTGCCTTAAAAAATTTGGCACTTATGATAGGAAGTAACTTTTTTATGGACATCAGGAACGAGTTTTGGCCAGTAAAAGCCACCTCTTAGGATCTTATTGGCAGTGGTTTTCCAATACAAATTTCCACCACGGCCTCCTTCATGGAATTCCTACATGATTTTTTCTACCTCATCCTTCAACAAACAGTTTAGTAGAATTCCACCAGCATCTTTCCAATACAAATTATTGTCTAAGATACAAAATTTTATAGCCTTTAACTTGAGAAATCTAGCTTTTGTTTTGGCCAAACCAGGAGGATCTTGTAAATTTAATAATACAAAAATCAGGTTGCATAACAGGGAGAGGTTGTAAAAGCCTCATATATTTGTGGATTCACCTTCTCTTCTTGGTCATCCAATGCAGCTACAAAATTAATATCCAAAGCATGAAAATTAGACTCAACCATTAACTTAGCTAATCCCTGACCTTTAATGAGCTTGGTGGGTTTAATTTCAATACCATATTCAAGGATAATGGAAATCCATTTACCTCTCTTCCCATCAGGTCCATTTTGAGTCAGGATATCTTTGACCACGGAGTTTGGAACAAAATAAATTATGTGAGAATGAAGAATATATACTCTAAAATCCTTAATTGATTTTATTAGAGCAAATGCTTAATTTTCCATTATATTGTATTTTAAGGGAGCATATATTAGAGCCTTGCTAAAGAAAGCAATGGGTTTCTCATGTCCTTGGTTTTTTTTCTTTAAGAGGATTGTTGGAACAGTGTGTTCAGATGCAAATGAAAATATTATGAAATATTTTGTGAAGTTGGGGCTGATTAACACAGGTGATTTTGTTAGGAATTGTTTTGCTTGGTCAAATGATGGTTTAGCCTCAATACTCCATTTTAATTCTGTTACTTTCTTAACATGTTTTTTATGTTCCTGAGGAGTTCTTCCAATTTTGGGATAAACCTTCCGAGAAATTTTATTTTACCAATAAATGATTGAAGCTCTTTCACATTCCTAGGATGACTTATCTTTAAAATGGCTTCAATATTACTGGGATCAATTCTTATTCCCTCTTTGGAAATGACATGCCCCAAAAGTTCTCCTTCCTCTAGGCCAAATAGTGTTTTCTTTTGGTTAAGGTAAATGTCAAACATCCTACACTTCTCAAATACTCTCCTCAAATGTAGCAAATGCTCCTCATCTGTTTTTTAGAAAACAGTGATGTCATAAAGATATATGACTATTAATCTGCCAAATTCATCAACAAAAGCAATGACCATTTCTCTTTGAAATGTAGCTCCAATATTCATTAATCCAAAATGAATCTTCACATATAGGAAGGTACCCCATGGAGTAGTAAATTTTGTCTTATCCTGGTCATCAGGGTGGACTAAAACCTAGTTATAACTAGAAAAAACCATCTAAAATATAAATCCTACTGGAGCCAACTACCTTTTGTAAAATATGATCCATCTTAGGTAAGGGATAATTTCTTTCATAGAGACTTTATTAAGATTCCTGAAATCTACACAAAGTCTAATTTCACCTATCTTTTTCCTGGTTAGGACTAAGTTGCATACCCCGTGAGAGTACCTCAAAGGTACTATAATCTTAGCATTATGCATTTTCTTAACCTATTTTTCAATTAAAGGCATCAACATTGGGTTTGTCCTTCTAAGTTTTTGTTTGAAAGGTTTATGATCTTCTTTAATAGGAATTTTTTGTTGTCACAATTCTGGTGTCATAAGATTTCAAGTCTTCATAACTCCATGCAAAAACATCAAAAAATTCTTTGACAGGTTGATATATTTCTGCTTTTCAACATAAGGCAATGATTTAGACAGTTTTACCATCTTTGTCTCTTGTTCATTTCCTATGTTGCATCCTTCCACTTAAGCTCCTGTGGGTTCCATTTTTGGTTTCTTGGCTACATCGTTAAAGTCAAACAGTTCTTCTAAGGGAACTAACCTTCTAGGTAAAGCATTATCTTTCAATTGTATTATTTCTAGTTCCTCTGTTTCTTGATCTATCTCTGGTAATTCTAATTTATTTACATATTTATTTACATGAATTCCTAATTGGTTTTCTAAATCAAACTTTACATCTACATTATTTTCCAACTCACAATCTACATCAATGTTGGCTTCTTCAAATTCATCCTTGGATTGCAAAAAAAATTCAATTTTTTTATTGTTCCCAAAAACTTTCCAATATCTAACATTGTTTGGGATAGTTGGCCTGTGTTTTACCTCCATTGTGTTTCGATGTCTGGGATAGAAAGGGATTTTGTAGGTACTGGCATAAGTGGCCAGACCATCAGCCAGAATATTCTGATTTCTTGGGATTACTGATAAGTCATATTCTTCAAAACATTCCAAAAACTCCATGACAAAATTTATGAAGGCTCTTAATCTATGGTGTTTAGCAGAATATTCTCCCTTGATTTGTTTTATTATCAGTTTAGAATCTCCATGAATGAAAATTATTTAAGCACCAAGTTTTTTCAACAACTGTAACCCTAGTATCAATAATTCATATTCAAATATATTATTTGTACAATAAAATTTTAGCATATATGAATGTCCCTCTGCATGGCTAGTTCCTGAGTTTCAAATGCATACTCCTACCCATTATCCCTCTTTACTAACAGCTCCATCAAAGTCCATATTCCAAAGAGGTTTATCTTGTGTATTATGTTCCACTATGTTACCTATATAAATCCCTCTTGCGGACAAGAGTGGTCGCTCTAGTATCCCAACAGATAACTAGAAACAAACATACATAAGAATATCTATTTCCCTAAGCTATTAGCATTCGGATTATCAAAACTAGAAAAGAGAGGATAATGCTCTTACCTTTCAATGAGATGTTTGTTGAAAAACTCGCTTTTTGTCCTAAAGAAGTCCTTTAATGCTGAGAAGAAACTTGCAATCACAGTCATGCCAAGAATCAAAAGCATCTGCAGTATGTAATAATCTAAATAATAGCTTAACTTAATGATCAAGGAGATTAATAATTTTTATTGTTTTAATGAATTTGAAAATAATAAAATGATAAAAAAATATCCAAATGTATTATTCATGAATAAAAAGAGCAATATTACAACCAAGCCTTGATGTCGTACAGATTCCTCCTGTATGCCTTCCCAATCTTCCTCCTTGGTTTAACAGGCTTTCCACTCTAGAATGACCAGCATAATATTATCATAAGTTAAATCCCTAACCTCTAAGTTTCATCTCAATTTATAGGAGAAACTGAGGAGGTTTAAGATCCACCAATAGAGGGTTGTGATCTACAAATGAGGGGATTAGGGTTCCTTGATCCAAGGGGATAAGCTCCATGATTGGAGAGATTTAGCTCAAACTCATGTGACTCGGAGGCTTTTAGTTGGAAGAATATGTTCCCATATATTCTTCTAGAAGTTCATTTTCACCTTTAATTTACTTTAAATGGGGTACACGGGTTTTAACGAGAAAGTGAGTGCATAAGTCCGCAAGGAAGCTTAGTAATATCTACGCATATGCAGGAAGTGACCGTAAAAAGTGTGCAGACAATCTTTAGGATTATTTAAGAGTTATTTTCCTAGTTTCCAAGACTTGTTTAAGGAATATAAATGTTTACTTGTAAGAAAGCATTAGTATGGATGGTGATAGATCCATATTGATCGTCAAATGTCATGGTGATAAAATGACATGTAACAGATTGCCCCTAAAGTGTGAAGTATGAGAAAATATTTCAAAATATTCAAGTGCTTTATCATACCAAGGATTGGGTTAGAGACATCGGTCAAAAACTTGCAATAAACATTCAATGTAAATATATAATCATCACTAAGGTAGGCATCCCCATACTCAAAGAAAAACTAACTATATGTGCTGGTATAGAAGTGACCTAAAATTAAATCAATAGTAGACACAGTATGGACACAACCATCTGTTATGAATTAGTCTATTGAAACATGAATACATAACTCCTTGCAACCTGGATGGTTGAAACTAGATCCAGGATCTCGATCTCTGTTTCTCGAACTAGTATGAATCTAACCATGCGATTTATTGTTTCAAAGTCGAACATGGTAGAAACCACTTGACTACCGATCAATGATGAAAATTGTTAACAAGTGTGAGAGAAACCACCAATAATGACAATGGATCTCAAAGTACCTCAGTACAAACTATGAATTGTGAATGAATGATTTGCAGTCAAACACTCATAGAGTCGTTCGATCAAAGGCCAATGATGAAAACCTATCGTCGAAGGCGAGAAAACAACCATCAAGGAATGTAGATTTCAAGGTACTAATAATTTTTCAGGATCAACTTCTTAGATAATGAGTTGAAGTCGATAGGAAGTGATATGTCGTAGGAGGGCCTATGACAAGAAACCATTATTTCAAGTTTGAAGAAATATTTTTCAAATATTAACTCAGGGATGGTCAACGTGAATGGAGACAAATATTTGCAATGAAAAAATAATTTAAATTGAAGTTTCTCTTGAACACATAACGACACTATAAATGGCTTGGAAGAATTTAACTTAAAGATAATACCCAAAACCAGTTGAATACTTTCAATGAGGTTCGATTAACTGTAATACAAAAGGATTACCCAACCCAGACACATGTGTGACAAAGTGTTATGTTCAAGAGTGACATGCTGCTTTTAAAACAAGTATAAAAGATGGATAATTTTTCTCAATTTTTCCCCCACCATTAGGAAAGTACCTCTTTATTTATGTCAAGCTTGAGGAGGATAATAGTTGCTTGTTGTGTAAGTTCATCATTTTGATGAGTCCATATTAGTAATTTTAACGAACCCTAGGAAGGAGTGGTTTGGTCCCGTTGTGATCGATGAATCCTGTACTGTTTAATTTTAACGAGTCCAACATAGGATTAACTCGGTGTTTTTCAGTTTTAGGGAGTCAGAAGAAAAACATAAGTAAACTCCATAGTGTTATTTTTCATAAATTTAGTCTCTCAAACCTGTAAAAGGATAAAATAATGTAGGATAGAACTCTATTGACCATGCTTAGTCAACGTATACCTTTTTTTTAATTAGTCTAGTTCAGTCCAGAAAAGGGGTAAACTTATACTAAGTAGATGATTGTTCATTTATTTTAACGAGTTTGAATAGTCAAGTGCTTGGAAATATTTTCATGTCTAGAGAGTCTAAAAAGGGTTTAAAAGATAGCTCCATGGTTTCCCTTTTTTTTTTGTTTTTTGAGAATCCGAAAAAGTGATAAAAGTATACTCTATCGTCAAAATGATTTGTTTTTAAACACAACCTGTTCTTTGCATAGAAAACTCAAAAATTACAATAATTTGTTCTCAATTATGGTAAAAATATTGAAAATTTGAACTTCTAAAGGTCAAAAGAATAAAATAATATTATTATATTCATAAAAACTTATAAAATTTGAAAAGAACAAGTCATTTTCACCATTTTATTTCCAGAGCAGTAAAAAAAAGGTTTTTACCATAGAACTTCCAAAGCTGATATCCAGCGAACCGGTGGAACATTTCATGAACCGTCAGTTCCAGGTATTTAATCACTCAATTATATTTCATTATGTCCATTTTCTTTTCCATTTTAGGCTTTAAGGTTTTTTTTTGGGAGAAAATTCGTTTATAGAAATCGCCCTCAAGGGTGCGCAGGTTTTCCAAATCGGGTCTGCGCACCTCGATAATTTTTAACACAGAAAATTATCGTTCCAGCGTCATTTTGTTGTACAGAACATGCACAAAAATTCATTGTGTACAAATAAAACCCGCGCAGGCGTCGTGGGGTTTTTCAAAAATGGTTTTCTTTCCATCCAAATTTCTCTAAGTTCTTCCAAAATATTTCTAATGCTTTTTCATGATTGTTTGCAGGAAAATTGAAACAACCATGCTCGAGTGCAGATAACGCAAGCATGAAACATATGATAATGAGAAAATTTATAGCCTAGTAATGCTTCAGGCTTTAAAGAAATTTAGACTATACAAATTATGGTCCATACAGGGAATGAAATCCCAAGTAGATTTGATGACATGGTTGGTAAATGCCTAGGATATCCAGGAACATTGCTTTATCATTGGATATCATAGGCTCGTCATTAATGAAAAGGATATTTATTTCCTCACTGGTTTGCCCCGTAGGGGATGAGACATTTCTTTGTTTGACACAAGGCTAGGAGGGAAACCCATTGCTTCCTATATGGTGCAATATTGCACTCAGGATTCTCAACTAAAATATGGTCGAATCGATATAAAAAATATGGAACGGCTTGATCTCAAGATTATTGCTTTCACGGTTACTATATTATGTGGTAGCGCGACCCCCCATGTGGCCACCAAAGCACAAACGCAAAATATTTTTGAATGTTCCGAGGGAACGATATTCAACTGGTACAAAGGAGTAGTTGTCAACATGAAAGGACAACTCACTCAAGCGAAGAATGGTAAGATGAAGAATTCGGGCGATGGTGCCATTCTTATATGTTTTTCTTTAGAGAGGATTCCACTCCTCGTACCAAAGCAGCAGTTAGTGGATCCTACGGGACCGAGATATCCTCGCATGTTGCAATGGGTTTTATTGATGGCTCGCCATGGCGGAAATGGTAGTCTTATTTTCTGATATACACCTCAACTCTTTATATGGATGAGAAGACATATTTTCATGATCGAGGACTTCCCCCATGCAGGGGTGGATTTCAGGGGGTGACCCTGTACAGCACTCCCTCTTGGAGCACAGTGGGATGAGTAAGGTAAAAAGTCTCATTTTTATTTTTTATGTTTTATAATTTTTATTTGATTTTTTATCATCCAATACTGATAATCAAAAAAAATTAACGCAGATGTAGGCCCAGTATGACCAACAGTGCTTCGTCAATTTGATAGACGAGGAGCACAACCTATAACTGAAGTTCCACCACAGACTGATGCAGCTGAAGCCCTCACAGAGTTGGAACATAATCTGGAGAGGTTGGCCATAGATATCCCAAAGACTTAGACAGATGATTTTCCGCTCTGATACCAGAGGCATGTGACTAGGATTCCTAGTCCATTCAGATGATACTTGTGTCGAGTGGCGCGTGCTATACTCTGCTATCATGATCATCATCACGGATAGTTGTTGGTCATTTTATACAGAATTTTTGGTTTTTGTATCAGTATATTTATACCATAAGGTGTTTGATACCTATAATCACAGATGATGTATATTTTTTAACAAATTATGATAAACATCTATTTTGACCTAATGATGATTACTAATTTTGGTCTCTGAGTATGTTATTCAATATGGATTTAATATTGTTTTGATTTACATTAAATGTTGAAAATGTCTATTTAAAACTTGATTAGCCAATGCATCAGCTAACGTGTTTAAATTTCTTGAAATGTGTTAATATTCAATGCAATCAAATTGTCTTTCCAAGAGACGGACCCTTAAAAACATTCTTAACAATAATGGACTTTTGATTGCATAAACATCGTTTAAATGTAATACAATGATTTGTGAATCTAACCTAACAATCAAACATTTATTTCCAAATGCAATGGCATTAGATAATAGCTCAATGACTGCGCTATAATCTGTAATATTGTTCGCTGTTTGACCAAGGAAAACCTCGTGAATAGAAACTAACTCATCAGTGGGTCAATAGATAACCCAAGTAGCGGAAGATAGGTTTTTTGTACTACAATAGGCACCGTTAGAAAAGCCATAGTCAGTCTAAGGGAATTTCGACATCTGCAATATCGAGAGTAATCAAGATAAGCAGAAAAAGTAGTAGAAACTCGCAAATCAAAATAGCTAATCTTAGGCACACTTTTCCTAAAAATATAACTAATGTACAATGAATATCTCCACAAGATAAAACATGCATAATATCTCTTCAGATAAAGGCCATTTCTGGGCTTATCTAAAGAGAAATTTCCATAATCAACTAATTCATAGGCCCCGTTTGCAAGCACACTCTTAACAATGTAAGGGTCATTCCACATTGGTTCAAATTTACCAGCACCTAGATTATCATGAGCTTGATCGTATACTAATACTAGATCACCTTTTGAATAGACATGAGGGTCAACACTTTGAACATATTGTGCCTTAACACGTTTTTTATGAGCTTCAACGGATAATGCAGCAGTGTGGCGAGTATCATCTAATCGTGCTAAGTATAAGAAGCGGTCTTCCTCTTCAGAGGTAGCTGGTAATAACCCAATGGCTAGTTTTAGTGACTGAATTTCACATTCCATTGGTAAAACAGCTTCCAAACCGTAAACGAGTTGAAAAAGAGTAAACCATGTAGATGTTTTTGCGGAGGTACGGTATGCCCACAATACTGAGAAAAGAATAGTGTGCCAATTTTATTTATGACTTCCTATAATCTATTTAATAATATTGGTTAAAACTTTGTTTACAACCTCAACCTAACCATTGGCATGTGGATAATAAGGTGTGGAATTATCCTGGTGTAGGCCAAGCTGAGCGGAAATTTCAGTCATCATAATGTTTTTAAATTGGCTACCATGATCCGTAATGATGGCTTGAGGGACACCGAACCTAGAAATAACAAAATTGAATATGAAAATAGCTACAGTTTCATCGTCAGCCTTAAATGTAGGCATCGCCTCAACCCATTTGGTAAAATAATCTATGTCGAGAAAAATATACCCATGCCCCCCAGCCGAGTGAGGGTTACATGTAATGAAATCGATGCCCCATTTTGCAAATGGACCGATAGCTATGATTGGGTGAAGAGGAGTGAGAGGTGTGTGCATATTTTGATCAAAAATTTGACAATTGTGACATTTTCTAACTGCAAGGATACCTTTGAAGAGTGATGACCAGAAATAGCCAGCGCACAATATCTTTTGGGTTTCGGAAAACCTAGACATATGACCACCACATTCTCTAGAATGGAAATCATTTAAAACCCTTTCGGCTTCTTCATGAGTTAAACAACGTCGAAAGATAGAATCAGCACCACGACGATGAAGAGTGTCGCCAACAATGTTATATTGTTGAGACTTGTACCGAATCCTACGTCGATCAGATCGTGAAATTTCAGGCCAAAAATTTTGGGTTTGAAGATATATAATGATATATCCATACCAAGGATCCAAAGTGTTGATCAGAAACAAAGATTAATCGGGAATATGATATTCTGCCACAGTTTCGGATTCAGTGTAGGGAAAGTCACACATAAGCTCATCAAAGACTAGTGATTTCTTGGAATTGGATTTTTCAAATTCCAAATCGAACTCTTGTAGGATAAATATCCACTTAGAGTATTTTCCCCCTAGCATATGTTTAATCAAAATGTACATCATAGGGTTGCAATCATATATCACGAACATTTTTCATAACAGTATGTAGTGATGGAATCTTTGGACAGCTTGAACAGTTTCCAAGGCTAATTTCTCCACATATGTATACTTGATCTCAGTTAGTGTAAGGTTCTGAATTAAGTAATAAATCACATGTTCATTTACAGATTCATCCTCTTGAACTAACACCATTCCAATGGTGGAATCAGATGTAGCTAAATACAAAAATAAATCTCAGTGATAATGAGGTGGATGCAAAAAAATTGCATGGGTCAACGCATGTTTAAGTGCATCGAAAGCTTTATCGGCAAGCTCATCCCAAATTAAATAAACATCATGTTTCAATAACCAAGTGAAACCTTTAGTTAACTCCACATAGTTAGGGATAAAATGACGTAAAAATTTTGCTTTCCCTTGCAAAATTTGGAGTTGACGAAGAGTAGAAGGAGGAGGTAAATTTAAAATAGAGTCAACCTTCAAAGGGTCGACACGAATGTCTTCCTTAGAAACAATGAAACCCTAAAATCATCCTGATTTTACACAAAAAACACATTTTTGGGGATTCAAACGGATATTGTAATGCCTAAATCGCATAAAAATGGTTCGTAAATGTGTAGGATGATCTTGTTGGCACATAGAATGAGCAAGTAAGTTGTCCAAGTAGGGTTGCACAATGTGTTTGATGTCGTGAAACACATAAGACGTGGCCCTTTGAAAAGTGGTTCCGGTGTTCTTCGATCCAAAAGGTAATTTAAAATATGAAAGTGTGCCCCATGGACAGATAAATGCAATTTTGGGCTGATCGACAGCGAGTATGTTTATTTTATTGTAACCGAAGAATCCATCCATGAATGAAATGATTTCATTTTCGGCACAAGCATCAACAATTTGGTCGATGTAAGGGGTGGGATAATTGTCTTTGGGACAAGCCGTATTTATATCCCTATAATCAACACATACTCTGATAGTTCACTATTTCTTGGTCACTAGAACTATGTTGGATACCCAATCCATCAATGGAATAGGATAAATGAAAATTGCGCAAATTAGTTTTTCAACCTCAACTTTAATAGCAGCAGCTTTTTGTGGATGTCTTGGACATAGTCTTTTTCTAATAGGTTTAGCATCCAGGTATGTCTTAATTCCGTGACTACAATGCTAGGATCAATTCCTGGAGTTTCTTCGTAAGACCAGGAAAATATATCACAAAATTCCTAAAATAGGGCTTTGTACATGTTAATTTCGTCAATTGAGCATGAAGCACCTATATGAATGTTTTTAGTTATTCCTGGTTTGATTGATATGTCAATTGGAATTGTTGCCAAAATGTTTCTTAAATTGGTCCTAGAATCCGAATGAAGGATTGACATAGGATTTTGAGGTCCCTTAACATATTCAATCAAAAATATTATTGAAAATTCATTTTCAACTCTATCGAGGTCTGGTAGAAAAGAGGAGTGATGGTGAAGATAGTCCCAAGGTAATTCGTCCAATGACAAAATTTATCGAATATTTTCATTACTTGAAAATATTTGTTGAAAAGGATCAGAAAAATATGTTGTGGTTAAAACTGGTAGAGAAGAAGACTCATCATTGATCACGTTCACTTGATCAGTATTAGTTGATGAAAGTCAGAAAGTGATTGAACCGCTACATATGCCAATTTTTATGGACTCAAAGGCATTTCATTGTCGTAGTATTCTAACTCGGATTCTAAAGGCACAATCCATGGGTCATCAAATGGTATTTTGATTGATGTAATCATGTTGATATTTGAAATAGTATGAGGCACATTAGGAGGAGGTATGACGAAAGTTCCCATAAGAGAAGAATCCTTAAGTAGTCCTACTCCAACATCTTCATAAGGGATAACCAACTTTCCGATATATGGGATACTATCCATAAACGCAGGATTTGAAGTGTAGCAATACAACTAATCAATTTTGACAATATTTTCTTTATGAGGAAACATTATTAACCTAAAGACCGATGAGACTACAATTGTCATGGCATAAGACCAACTTTGACCTAAAAGAAGGTTGTAGTCAACAGGGCCATCAACGACTGCCACCTCAAGCGTAACGGTTTTTACTTCCACCTTTATGGGTAAATCCTAGAGAATTCCAAATGGACGAAAAAATATTCCATCAAAATCTTTCATAATCATGGGTGATTGATTGATTTTTGGATAACCAAGAGTTTTCCAACAAGCCAAAGACATAATGCACGTAGATGCTCCCTCGTCAATTACTGTGCGAAACGATTGCGTAGATTTGACTAAAACAGGTATTTGAAAATCCATTTGGTGTGGGAATCTAAGTTCAAAGTTCTCAAGATCAAAGTCGATGATATTATAGCCTTTAGGTTCAAATGCTCCAATATCTAACAGTAGTAATTTCCTCTGGGCCAAACAATATTGTATTACTTCAAGGGCCGACATTGCTGAAGGCGACATAGCCAAATTTTCAATAATATAGTAATTCTGAGTGGCTCTCGCATGCGGGTTAAAAGCCGATTTTTGAAGTACACCTTTGGCAGGAAGTTTAATTACTAAATCAGGACTAGGTTTCTCAATGTGTAATGGTTCATAAATAGGAAGAGTTGACACCTGAGGTTGACTGGATGATACCGTTTCATTTCTAGTTACAAGATTCTTAGATCCATAATATTGAGATCGCGTTGCAACCATGACCTGGGAATACATCATCAGGATATTCGCCGATGAATTGGAAGAAGATCCATTATGGGAAATCATTTTGTTGTCTTGTGAAGGAAAAGGATCTTTAAGAACAACGAGTGTGGGCGAACCTTTGACAAATTTAGATACCTCGGCCTGATGCAGGCACTCTTTTGTGTAGTGATTCTCGTCACTAATAAGACAGGGATAACGAGGTTTCCCTTTTCGTCAGATGGTTTAGTTTTATCTACCTTCTCTTTTGGAGAATTTTTTTTTTCTTTACCCTTCCCTTTCTTTTTACTCCCGAATGATTTATTTTTGGCAATAGACGAATCTACGACATAGTTTTCGCAGAAGTTTCTAGAGAAGAGTTTACTTTAGGTGAATCAAGTAAAGTTATGATTGGAGTAGTAGACTTGGATTGTTTATTTTTACTCTTTGATGTGTTAACTGTACCAATTACACCATCTGCAGCATGAGAACCAGAAGGAGTCTTAGTAAGTTGACCTAGGCAAGGTAAATTTGGAATTTTTTCATACAAAGTACCAGACTATGTATAAACAAGGTCTAGATATTGGGCTTGAGTGATAACCTTCTCTTCTGTTACAACACCTCCTTTAGCTACATCTTCAGTAATCTTAGGCAGTAATGATTTGATAAATCATTCAGCCAGAATTCTATCTAGGATGAAAACTTTGACTAAATGGTGTCTACGTCGCCATTCGTGGATGTGATCTGAAATGTAAATAGATGTGCTTTGTTTAAATGAATTCGAAATTTTCATGTCATTATCATAATGGATTGGTAACTAAAAATGAGTAATGAAAGCAGTTTCTAAGGCATTGAAATTATTGAAAGAGCCTTGTGGTAACTCAATGTACCACTTCGCGGCTAAGCCGATCAAAGTTCTTTGAAAAAGTTTTAAATGAATGGAATCATCGATTAAAGAGTTGGATGCACACCACAGATGATAAGTCATAACATGGTTTGAGGGGTCCTCTCCCGGATTTCCTTCAAACTTTAGAATGTCATTGGGAAACTTAGTAGGCATGGTTGGCCAAAATGGAAGATAGTAAATCAAGTCATTCGTTAGCCGAGAAAATTCTGGCAAAATCTGAAGTTGCTAAAATGTAACCGCTTGTTAGGGTCTTGTTGAGTGAATTGATAACCCTGAGGGAAAATTCTAGTACCTGGAGGAGGGTATCCAGGAAAACCTGGGATAGCTTGAGCAGTTGGAATTGGCACACCTCCAGGATATCCAAGGGTAGCCATACCGAATTTGGGTTGAGAAGGTATCTGAAATGTATGACGATGGTATGGTTGACTCTGGAAAGGTGGATTTTGTCCCAATTGTCCATATTGGAATTTCCCCTAAAATGGTTGGCCTTGAACAAATTGACCTTAAAGAGGTTGACCTACTAGGGGTTTTCCCTGAAGAGGTTGACCTGCAAAGGGTTACCCCTAAAAAGGTTTACCTACAAAGGGTTTCCCTTGAATAGGTTGACCTACAAAAGGCTGACTTGTTTGCATAGCTTTTATGTCAGGTTGTCCCAAAGATGCTTGAGGAATTGACTGGAAAATAGGTCTGGTTTTATGGGTAGTAATCTGAGGGATAGCTTGTGTAACAATTTATATTTACATTTGAAGGTTTGTAGCAACAGAAACTTGGGAAAATCCTAGGATGGGTATACCCGATTGTTGAACAGATGTTTTCACAACAAATTGGATAGGATTACTAGGAGTACTCAGACCAACTTGTTGACTACTTGGAACAGATGCCCTTGGGGTGATTTGAGGTGCACCTTGAACAGGTTGTTGGACTTGGGCATAACCAAATTGTCCAAGTGGCTGAGCAGGTTCATTATAAGGCATTTTCGGGTGACATTGTCCTCTGATATAATTGGGGTCAATTAATTATGCCAAAGCATCTATAATATTTTCTTTTGCTTGTTTGAAGTTTGGAATTTTTGGATGACCAATGCATAAAACATTTTTCAACAATTTTTCTTAAACTTTAGATAATATTAATTAATAAGGAAAAGGGTTGTTGCTTTACTCCACACAATGATTTGAGATTTCATGTGTTAAAGCTAAAAATGTAAGAAGATATGATTAATTATTCAAACTGAATGTTTTAATAACCATAAGTGTGAAAATTTTCAAACAATGCTCAACAGCTTAACAAAACATATTTAATATTATGAATATGCTTATAATTTATTAATGTAGAGGGACTCACATGAACATACAGTTCAATAAGCCATTCTCTAATATAAATGATAACCTAAGGAGATTTAAGATAAGCTGAAATACAACTTTTTCTTACCTTGTTATCTTCATAAAAATTAAACATATGCAGATAACAAGATGTAATGAAAACAGGAAAACTTACAAGAGAAAAAATTGTATGAAACAAATCCAGAATCCTTTATTTATCATTAATGATCAAATATTGTACACTGATGCTTACAAAATGCTCATCCAACAGTGCAACCCTTAATAACTTGTAGGGAGATTTATTTATACTAATTTCTAAGACTTTAAAAATATCTAAAAATGATTACAATAATAGTATCAAATAATATGAAAAGGAAAATTTTGAATGATCTGTCACTGTATTGAAGGAAACAGTTGATGATTTGGCCCCCAAAATGTTATTGTGTTGTCATGTTGTTGGGATCAAAAATTACTCAATTTTTTCACATAATTTATCCCATCTTTCTTCACTTGGAATCTCCATATTTACCACCTTTATGAGTACTTCATCCACCTCTATATACCTTTCGAAAGTTGGCTTGTTGATAAAAAGACGTTTGATTTCATGTTTTATGATCAAATCAAATTCTAAGGCTTCAAGAAAGGCCTTCCATGTTATATGTCCTTTGATTCCTGCAAACTTGGCCTTGTATACTGTTATGGTATACAAATTTTTACAATAATCTTCTAGATTAACCAGCTTATCACTTGGAGCTACCAGTCCAGGTAGTCCTTTCTGGTTCAAAACATTGAATTTCGAATGAAACCTTTGGACAACAATGTCCAAGGTCTGAAATTTTGTCTCCAACTGATTAATCAAATTCTTCTTATGTAAAACCTTTTTAATTTCTAAAATGGTGGTTGTTCTGTTAGAAATATTTATCTGTTCTATCTCTACCCTTCTCTTTGAATTGAGCACCTTTACCATGTTTGTGGCTTCTGCCGGTTTGGTCTTAAGCGCCACTTTCTCTTTTTCTATCACTACTTTGCATCTGATAATCAATTCATGTTGTTCAAAAATGATCTGTGTGGATGGCCATACATCTCTCATTTCTTGGCTTATCTCTATCCAAATGCTTTCCTTGGCTTGGGCTAAGTTATCTTCTATTAACAACTCATTTTATAATTTCATAATATTGAGCCCCAATCTGTGGGAATTTTTCATTTTTTCCATATACAGAGTATCATTTTTAATTTTCTATGTTTCTAATTTTTTAGACTTTTCTAGCAGCTTCTCATTTTCCTACTTCTGGGTGGCCAATTCCTGTGTTATCCTTGCTATATCAGCTGTTGTTGATGTAGACTCAATTGATTTTGATGAAGAACTGGGTTTTGTACCTGCAACTGCTATAGGAACCATTGTGACTGGAATCATGGCAAGTTGATTTGATTCTTTCTCTTTAAGTAGTCCTTCAATATGCTCCTCCATTTTCTTAATCTGGATATTTTTCTCAATGATTAGTTTGAGCATTTATTCTATGTTCTGCTCACTTTCTTAAATTTCCTTGGTCTGTGGATCTTCTGTAGAAGGAAGATTTAAATGTTTTCGCAGAGCTGCAATATCTGCATTTTTCTTTTTAAGAATTTCTTCTATTGCCTTACAGTCCTTTGGATCATATCCAATTTTAACTACAAGGTCTTCCAAAGACTTGAGATTGTTGTCCTTAGCTAAAGAAGACAATTTTTCAATCTTAAGCTGAGATTGAACATTAGATAATGCAGTCCCAATCTTAGATAGAGACATGGCTGTAGTGGTCATGGTGGAAAACAACATCTCACCAGACTGTTTTTGCATGTCCATTTGATCAATTGGATGAGTTTGATTGGTATCAAATGAGAATATAGTCTTCTTGTAGTCTGATGGAGATTTGGGAAATTTAACTTGGGCTTGTAAGAAATCCATTTGCATCATGTCTTTCTCACTGTCAAAGGCAGAGAGAAGTCTGTGTTGAGAAGTGGAGGTCTGCTTCCAGAATTGGTTGTAGACATTTGACTTCAAAGCCTCATTCTTCTGCTTAATTTCAAGGAACTTTGAAAAAATAATTTGATCATCATGTGAGCTAGTTCCAATAGACTGAATGATTTCCAGGGGCTCTTGAGAAGGTGAAGTTATAGGAGTGTTAGGAACACTTGTTCCTGCTAATGTGGAAACCTCTGGATCTCCAAGATCAATAATTTATGGCTATTTTTCTTCTGTAGAGACTATCAAGCCAGTATTTTTCTTCTTCTGTTGAACAATGAATTCTCTGATCAGCTCCATGGCAGATGGAGTCTCTTCTCTTACCCTTTTCTGTTTTTTACTTTGACCAACTGGAGTCTGTACATTAGAAGTGGAAAAAATTTGTTCTTTTGCTTCTTTAATTGTACCTTCTACCCACTACTCCTGATTCATAAATTTCTCTATTTCTCGTCTTGGAGTGTGATTATAAGGAGTTGTTTTTAATTCAACCCTTAAACTTGAAATTATGCCAAAAGGGTCATAAGACTAGGTAACGATGGGCTGAAAATTCATGTTCTTCAATAATGTATCTGCCTCAACACCAGTTGATCTAGTGTTGCAGATAAATGAGCCAATCTTGGGTTTGATCTTGAATTGTGACTTTCTCTTTCCTGATACAAAATGCAGGTCATCCATGTTGATCATCTGCCTAATATATTCCAAAGAGAAAATTCTCATTGGAACATACTTTGGCAGCCTATATGGTGCAATTTCACAACTATATATCCTTATTTCTGTATAATTTTGGTATAAATACCAGTCACCAGTCTTAACTTGATCACTTAAGTGTAAAATCCTTTTTATTTCTTCACCAATCCTAGGCTATGTCTGGCTGCTAAGGAGTTGTACCACTGGATGTATGAATGTGTCTATGAAGTCTGAGAAAGTAAATTTGGTTAATACATTTCTGACTATCTCAGTCCAATGGATGACTGATTGATTGACTCCCTGTTCATCTTGTCTGCTGAGTTGGATTCGCAGTAAGTCTACCTGCTGAAAAAGAAACATGTGAACAAGTACAGAATTGTACTTGAACATTCCCTATGTAGTCAAATTCATAAACTGATCATGTATATTATCAGCGAAAAATTGACTGTAATTATACATAAAAGCAGGTTGTTGATCTTTATTAAATATAGAAAGGAATCCAATGATGGATTCATCAATAGTTTTGTCATCTTGGTAACCTAACAGATAAGACAGTAGGGAAATAATATGTCTAGAAGCTTCAGGGAACATAAAATATGGATAGGGTGGATTTCTCTTTGGAAATTCAGCATCTTCTAGTAGGAAGGTCTCAAAGATCTAGGCTCTTTGGGGAAAGGTAAAATTATGGTACAGATCCATAAGGGTTGCTTGCGAAAATTGACTCATGGAGTCTGATTAGGGAATCAACAGCATTTTATTAATGGCTTCAGCAGTAATGGTAATCAAAATTTCTCCATTCTGAGCCACTACTACTCTTTTAACAGGATCATAAATGGTTTGGCACCAGATAACCAGGTCTGGAAAATCATTAGTTTTGGTAAAACTGAAGAAGGGAAGAAGAGATTCTCACAATATCATGGGATCTTTGTCATCAAGGTACTTCTTCTTCAACCACAGGTGCAGTTCTGAAAATAAAACTCACACTCTGTGTCAGCAACCTTGTAAAAAAACTCTGCAAGAGGGATATGGTTGAGATCGACCGAGGTAACAATAACACGGCTCTCCTCTGAATATGTTTTTTTTTTTTTTCCCTTTGGAGCCATGCTAACAGAAAGAGCAGAAAGGAAATGGAGAATTTGATGACAGAGGGAATAAGACACAATATGGTGTGAGATTAATTGGGATTGCTTGATGATAGTGTGCAAAAGAATTTTTATACCTGCAACAAATAGTAGATCGATCAGATGAAAGTGATAAGCAGGCAAGATTTGAATTATTTATAACGAGAAGGTTTATGGTAACGGTTTGATATGTGACCATAGGATATTAATGGCACTGGAGCAATATAATGACATGCAAGCTAACGAACTTGGAGCGGGATTACAACGGTCGAATAGGGTAAATGGGTAGGGACAAATGGGCAACGAGAAAATGAGGTGGCAGCAATTGGTTGGGTGAAGGATAACGATCAAAGCGCAGGGGTCAAGAGTCGTTGGTGGAAGAAAACCACGAGTGGATTTCGAGGGGGGTAGCGAGTGGTTTGTGGTTTCGCGCGAGGGGGGGTGCGGTGCGAAGTCACAAGAGAGCGACATGTAGTAATGGCTCGCCCGCCAGTAATACAAATTTTTGGAACCCTCCACCACACCCCCCCCCCACCCACACCCCCCCCCCCCCCCCCCCCCCCACCCACACCCCCCCCCCCCCCACGGCATTAACGGCAAACGAACAAGGGGGGTGTGAAATTCTTCCCTGTTGTGGATCTAGGCGGGGAAAATATCTTTTGTCGAAAGATGTGTGGTATTTATTACAAACCGAAAAAATAAATAAATAAATATTTTTTCCTTTAGTGACTTTATTTTAAAAAATATGCGCCAAGGTTATAATAAAATTTTACGCTAATAATTTAAAAAATAGGATTAATGTTTTTTCAAGCAAATTAATCATAAATTAATAAAAAATTAACATTTTAATGCCGCATTTAAACAAGAAGCCTTATAAAAAATTATTCCTTTGTAACTAAAGCATCCATTTTCATTTTATTTCCTAAAATTTTATTCATGCCTTCATTTTTTAGTGTATTCTACCTCTATCATTTTATTGATATGAATATGAAATAACCATAGTCCTAACATTTTTTTATTTCTTTATTTTTTCATTCACATCCTAACTTAGCATTTTGATTTTTTATTTTTTATAATATTCTAACTTATCAAAACCAAATAATGTTACAACATCGGCTCCAATTGGGGATTGCCTCCTCCTGTAGGATGCGGAGAACAAGCAGATCCAAGTGCCTTCTCCTCGAGCTAATGGAGTCTTTGTTGTGAAAATAAATCAGACCTGAAAAATTTTAAACAAACTGGTAATGTAAAATGATGATTTTGAATCTTCTTCAGTCTTTAGTACTAGATGTAATGCTTCAGAAATATTCCATTGACATACAATGAAGAAAATTTCCCTTCCAAATTTTGTAGAATGAAGGTGTTATTACTTTTTACTTCGGCAATGTTGAAAGGTCTAAACCAAAGGTTTTCAAATTTACCATGTTTACCTCTGTCCTCCCTCCTGGAATCCCATCTCAAAACTATATATCCCTCCCTAACGTATATTTCCCTTACCTTCCTATCAAAAACATTTTTCATCTTATTCTGATATTTCCTTAGCTTGTATTGAATCTCATCTCTGTTTTCATTCAGTTCAATAATCTAATTTATCCTTCTAGATAAATCATCAAGTTCTTCACTAGCCTCTTATAAAAATTTAAGAACAGGGAAATCCAAATTGGTGGGAAATATGGCCTCTTTACCATAGACCAGCTGGAATGGAGATTTACTTATTAATCTCTTGGGAGATATTCTGTGGGCCCAAACTTCATAGATAAGGTGATTGTCCCAATTCTTATTATGCTCTTCTAGAGTGTTTTAAATTACCTTGACCTAGCTCTTGTTTGATGATTCTACAAGACCATTTCCTTGAGGAGAGTAAGGAGTAGAACGATGTAGTAAAATTTGATACTTTTGACAGAATCCGATCATTTTTACACTACTAAATGTTGTGGCATTATTAGTTACTATCTGTTGAGGACATCCAAATCTGGAAAAAATGTTTTCTTCAATGAATTTAATCACTACTGTATTCGTAGCATTTCTAACTGGAATGGCCTCCACCAATTTTGTGAAATAGTATGTGGCAGTTAAAATCCATCTGTGTTAATTAGTTGAGGCTGGGTGAATTTCTCCTATAAAATCTAGTCCCCATTGTAAGAAAGGTGTTGAAACAACAATTGGAACTAGTGGAAGGGATGCTAGTTTTTTCTTTCCAGCAAACATCTGACATGGAATGCAGCTTCTAACCTTTGCTCCTAATTTTGAAAACAAATTACGCCAATAGAATCATGCCTTTAGTATTTTGTATGTTTTGGCTCTCTAGGCATATTGTCCTCCACATATCCTTTCATGAAATTGCTCAATGATTCCTTATGTTAAACAAAGTAACAAAATGTTGAGATGATCCTTCCAGTACGAGTTGGAATTTATCATACAGTACTTTACATACTTCAACTTAAGTGTCTTTCACTGATTTCTTGAAAATTGACTAGGACACTCAAAGTTCACCAGAAAATGTACAATATCTGCATACCAATATGATAGTAAAAACTTTTCATCAATATTAACAAGGACTATTTGACTTGAAGGTGAAGGTTCTTGTGTGTTCTTTCTTTCAGAATCCTAGGAAGGTTATTGTGGATTCTCCCCTTCTGCATTTCAATAAGTTTCTTGTGTATTCTCCCCATGAGAGTTGGAAGAAGGTTCTTGTGTATTCATCTCTAAGATTTCAAAAAAAGAATTTATTCCTAAGACCTTGCAATTAGATTCAGCTAACAATTTAGCTAAACCTTGAACTTTTACTAGCTTAGTGTTTTTGATACTGAGATCAAACTCAAGGATTTGGGTGATCCATCTTCCCCTTCTTCCAACAGTGTCTGGTTGGGTAAGAATAGGTTTTACACAACTGTTAGGGACATAAGAAGTAATGGTTGAGTGAAGGACATACATTATGAAATATTTCAAGGCTTGAACCAGAGAATAGGCTTGCTTTTCAATCATTTCATACTTTAGTTTTGTAAAAGGACAACAGCTAGCCTTTGTTTCAAAGGCAAAGGAAAATATACTAAAAGGTTCATAATAAAATGGGCTGGCTAAAGTGGGTGCTTCAGAGATGGCCTTCTTAATCTGATCAAAATCATATCTAGTAGGAATAGTCTATTTAACTTCATGATTCTTTTTTAGCCTATCGATTATGTCTTTA
This sequence comes from Pinus albicaulis, assembly GCA_034641835.2. Lineage (NCBI taxonomy): Eukaryota > Viridiplantae > Streptophyta > Pinopsida > Pinales > Pinaceae > Pinus > Pinus albicaulis. The sequence goes on from CM076570.1 coordinate 674,386,959, forward strand.
ACTATTTTAGCATAGTTAGGAATGAATCTTCTCAAGAAGTTAATTTTTCCAAGAAAATCTTGGATCTCTTTCTTATTCCTTGGTAATGAAAGTGATTGAATTTTTTATACTCTTTTAGGATCAATCATCACTCCTTTTGAAATGATGTGACCCAGCAACTTGCCTTCTTTGATGGCAAACAAAGACTTCTTAGGGTTGAGATATATCCTTAATTTTCTATGCCTATCAAAAATTTCCATCAAGTGCTTTAAATGTTTCTGATCTGAATTAGAAAAAAATAGTGAGATCATCAAGATATATAACAACAAACTTATTTTTCTTACCTACAAAATCTAAGTCCATGGCTCTTTGAAATGTTGCTCCTGCATTTGATAACCCAGCAATTTCGGCACATGAATGCCCCAGTGATGGTACGCGCTTTTCTTCATATTCGGATGTAATAATATTCAAATAAAATTTGCAAAACAATCATGGAAAGTCTATTAGCACTTAAATATTTTGAGCAACTTGTCCATCTTGTAATGGATAGTTGTTTTATAGATATTTATTAAGGTTTCAAGTTCATACAAATTTCCGCTTCATTTGTCTTTTTGTAGGAACTAAATTATTACCCATTCAGTATCCCATAAATAATTATTTAAATAATTGCTAGCTTTTTAAGTTATTTTTCGTTTTGTAAAATAGAACCTGATTAATTTTCTTTAGTTTTTGTTGGAAGGTTGCTTCGGTGCTTTAAAAAATTTATGTCGAGGAGATGGTCACATTTTTTGAATTATCATACATCATGCAAAACATTTTATAATAAAGAAGAAGCGATATTCATTTTTCCCCTGTGAGTTAAACATAACAAATTTAATGTTCTTAATGCTCATCAGCTTCAATACAATTTTCAATATTAATTTTCAGTATTACTATTGTTAATTTTCTAATACGATTATTCTAACTTTAATAGTTTTTCAACCATTGCATGTTTTAGAGAATAAAATTGTTCGACACAATGGATATTATGACCAACACCTTTAATTTAAATAATATTTTCATTTTCTTTAAAGTTTCATACATATTGACTACATCTTCTTAATAAAATGATAATCTATCAATGACTTGAATAAAGACAAGTTGTTCATCATCAAAAATATTTGCCAATATTTTAAATTATCTAATGGATGGCCTTATATTTTGGACGCGATTTGGTATTAACGGCGTTGAATTTATTTTAAATAGTCAGTAAGCAAAATGGCGAGTCCACAATATTGCCTTTGTAGATGGAAGTGATATTGAAAGCATGAAAGAAATTTTCAATTGAATCCCAAATTTAATTTATGTAAGACCTAAGCCTAGGATGCTTTGTTTGACAAAGATTCCTAACATGTCTCACTATGAGTTCAAAATCACTAAAAACACTTAAATTTTGCACCTTTAAGCTTCTAGATAATATCATAATTCTAAACCTATAAGAAAAGCTTCATATTCTGCAACATTATTGGTGACATCAAAATCTAGTTTGCGGGATTGGGTTATCTTCTCTTTCTTTGGTGAAATTAAAACAACACCAGCTCCAGCTCCATCTATAGTACAATATCTATCAAATTAAAGTTTCCAAAGATAATATTGAACAGATTTAGGAGTTTTAGCCACATATTCAATCTTAAGTTGGGAATTCTGTGAAATATTTGAAGATAATTGGAAACAACCAAAATCTTGGTCAACTGCATAAATGGGATGATTTCTAGCTTGATCTAATTTACAAACAGTATATATAAATCTAACCTCTCTATACAACCTAATATTTTCTCCCCATACACATGAATTACAGCAAAAGGCATATCCATCTGAAGACTCCCTCCTAGTTTGGCACAGCAAGATCTTGAAAGAAGCATTCCAAACTTGGGAGTAATTTCAGTGACAACAATATCTAGGACTATACTTTTCACTGGTATTTGAGCTAAAGTGACCACTAAATCCTTTATAATTCCTAAAGAAGGTACTCTTTTAGAATCAAAAGTGTATAGGTCATGATAAGATCGAGTGATTGCATGGTTTAATTGATCCATAATAACCTTAGGAATAAGGCTATGTGAGGCTCCAGAATCTAACATACAATTATATAACAATGAATCATGGGCTTTCAAAGTTACATAAAATGGTGGTACAGTTTCATCTATCATATCAGAACTTGGACCAAAAACTACTGATGGTTTTTCATCTTGAAGGTTGATAACATCTCCTTCAACATCTACACTTGAGTTTTGGATCTATTTTGTGACTTGACTCTTATATCCATGATTTTTTGAAAGTTCTGAAAGTGGAATGGGAATTTTAACTCTTTCTAACTCTCTTTCAACATTAAATGTAGTCAAAATGGTTCTATCAATTTGTGTAGTATCATTTGGTTGATTCAGAGGTTGAATAGTAGTAGTTTCAATTTCAGTTGATTTCACTTGAGGTTCAATTATGAAAGGATCTTTAGGAGGCCTACCAAGACCTACCCTTGGTCTTAAATCATACCTTCTATTAAGTTCAGCAATTAAAAATTCATAGAAGGCTTGATATTTAGAGACTTGAGAATTTTCTTGATCCTCTTGGGACATATGATTCTTAGGGATAGGGACAATAGTAGTCTAAAAATATGTATTATCTAGGTTGTTAATATCTATTGTGATTGATAGAGTATTCTCATCAAGTTGTTGATTATCAATCAACAAAGGTGTTGGTACTTGCTGATCATTATTGGGTCTCTGAAGAATCTGCAATTCAGGAGCTTTCTTGAATTGACCTTGGGTTTGTGTTTGAGGTCTAGCAATAGTTTGTTGGAATGTTCTAGGTTGTGTTTCAATTTTAGAAATCTTATTTGAAATTTTTCTCAGTAGTGATGTGATTTCATCTATTTTTTTATCTTTGTTTTTTTATTTAGAGGAAAAAGAGGCTTTTTTAATAGATTTTAATTTTCTTTTGGATTTTTCAGTGTTTTCCTTTAGCTTAGTTGAAGCAGACCTATTTTCTTCAACCTCACTAGAATTTTTTTGCATGTATTATAAGGTATGAGTTGTTCTCTCCCATAGCATGACAGAAAAATCATCTTCAAAGGCTTTAGAGAACCTAACCTTTGCTGCTGCTACTGGTGGTTTACAATCAGGAGGAATCTTATGATAAATTTTGTTAAATATTTTGATGAAATCGGCTACTGGTTCACCATAATTTCTCTTAAGCTCTTCAAATTCTGTTAAGAACTAAACAGGATCTTTTTTCACACTCCATTGATTCTTAAATATAGTTGTTAATTCTTTCTAAGACCTAAAGTAATTTAATGGGAATTGTCTAAACAAGATTCTAACATTGCCTTCTAAAGACTGCACAAACAATCTCATTTACACATTTTCATGTTCTATGTTCATGTTATCAGCAAAATCTAGAAATGTTGCTATATGATCTTCAGCTGACAAGCCAGTTTCCTAATTGAATCTTGGGAGATGTTTCAAATATCTAGCAGGAAAATCATTAAGTATGTTAGGGAGTAATAGGGCAGCATATCTTTCTTGAACAATAGGCCTAAAACCAGCGATACCTAGTGATGAAGATGAAGAAGATTTAGTGGTGGTAGTGGTAGAAGTAGAAGATAAAGTAGGGGAAGAAGGAGGTGAAGATGGAGGGGTAAAAGAAGGTGGAGGACAAAGTGAAGTTGAATATCTTTTTACGGATATCAAGGGTGTTCGAATGAAAAAATTTTGGACTGCTTCTTCTCCTTCTTTGTGTTCAAATAAAGGATTTGAATAAAGAGAAAAGAGATCTTCTGGTTGTGCAGAAGTAGATGGAAAAGAATATGAGGTAGGAGATATGAAATCAGTAGGTTTGAATTCGGGTAGATGTAAATCAAATTCATGTTTTTATGTAGGGTATTCAGAAGGTACCTCAGGTAATTTATAAGACTCCAAAGAATGAAATAACAAAACAGATTGAAAATCCACCCCTTTGGATATTAATTCATGCACTCTAGGAGGTAAATCTTCTGAATCTAGGGGAATAAGTCCATATCTAAAAGGATCAGGAACTCTAGTGGTATCATGTTGAGGAATATAAGAAAGGGTTTGATGTATTCTTCTGGAAGAGGCTTGCCTTACTAGTCTCTCTGGATTTGATAGAGGTAAAACAATTTCAAAGTTAGAATGAGACCTTTTATGCCTTGAACGAGCCAGTTTTGGTTCAGTGAAGTCGCCAAGTGAAAAATTTTGACCTAACGAGACCTTTAATCACCTTTAAGGAATAGGATTATCGTATCCCAGGGGGGGAAATCAAATTATGTTCCCTGGCAACAGTGCCACACTTACGTCGTCCTCTGAGATAATTGGGGTCAATTATTTATGCCAAAGCATCTATAATATTGTGTTTTGTTTGTTTTAAGTTTGGAATTTTTCGATGACCAATGCATAAAACAATTTGCAACAGTTGTGTCTAAACTTTAGATAATATTAATTAATAAGGAAAAAGGATGTTTCTTTACTTCACACAGTGGTTTGAGATTGCAAGTGTTAAAGCAGAAAATGTAAGAAGATATGATTAATTAAATATTCAAACTGAATGTTTTAATAACCATAAGTGTGAAAATTGTCAAACAATGCTTAATAGCTTAACAAAACATATTTAATATTATGAATATGTTGATAATTTATTGATGTAGAGGGAATCACATAAACAGACAGTTCAATAAGCCATTCTCTAATATAATGATAATCTCGGGGGATTTAAGATAAACTAAAATATAGCTTTTTCTTACCTAGTTATCCTCATAAACATTAAACATATGCAGAAAACAAGATGTAATGAAAAAAGGAAAACTTACAAGAGAATAAATTGTATGAAACAAATCCAGAATCCTTTATTATCATTAATGATCAATGCTTGTACATTGCTGCTTACAAAATGTTCATCCAAGGGTGCAACCCTTAATAACTCGTAGGGAGAGTTATTTATACTAATTTCTAATACTAAGAAAATATACAAAATTGATTACAATAATAGTATCAAATAATGGGAAAAGGAAACTGTTGAATGATATTTCATTGTTTTGAAGGAAACAGTTGATGATTTGGCCCCCAAAATGTTGTTGTGCTATCATGTTGTTGGGATTAGAAATTACTCAATTGTTTCAAATAGTTTATCCCATATATCTTCACTTGGAATCTCAATATTTACCACTTTTTTGAATACTTCATCCACCTCTATATACCTTTTGAAGGTTGGCTTGTTGATAAACATATGTGTGATTTCATGTTTTATGATCAAATAAAACTCTAAGGCTTCAAGAAAGGACTTCCATGTTTTATATCCTTTGATTCCTGCAAACTTGGCCTTGTCTATTACTATGGTATACAACTTTTTGCAATAATCTTCTAGATTAACCAGCTTATCACTTGGAGCTACTAGTTCACGTAGTCCTTTCTGGTTCAAAACATTTAATTTCGAATGAAACCTTTGGACAGAAATTTCCAAGGTCTGAAATTTTGTCTCCAACTGATTAATCAAATTATTCTTCTGTAAAACATTTTTTATTTCTAAAATGGTGGCTTTTATGTCAGCAATATTTATATGTTTCTAGCTCTGCTCTGTTCTTTGAATTGAACACCTTTATCATGTTTGTGGCTTCTGTTGGTTTGGTCTTAAGTGTTGCTTTCTACTTTTCTATCACTGCTCTGTATATGATAATCAATTCTTGTTGTTCAAAAATTCTCTATATGGATGGCCATACATCTCTCATTGATTGGATAATATTTGTCCAAATGCTTTCCTTAGCTTAGCCTAAGGTATCTGTTATTAACAACTCATTTTCTAATTTCATAATCTTGAGCCCCAATATATGGGACTTTTGCATTTCCTCCATATACATAGTATCATTTTTAATTGTGTTTATAATTTTTTTTAACTTTTCCAGCAACTTCTCATTTTCTTACTTCTGGGTAGCCAATTCCTGTGCTATCCTTGTTAGACCAGCTGTTTTTGATGTAGACTCAATTGTTGTTGTTGATGAACTGGGTTATGTACCTGCAACTTCTATAGGAATTGTTGTGACTGGAATCATAGAAAAATGATCTGATTCTTTCTCTTTAAGCAGTCCTTCAATCTGCTCCTCCATTTTCTTAATCTGGATATTTTTCTCAATGATTAGTTTGAGCATTTCTTCTCTTTTTTTCTCACTTTCTTCAATTTCCTTGGTCTGTGAATATTCTTTAGAACGTAGTTTTAATTGTTTCATAGAGCTGCAATATATGCATTTTTATTTTTAATAATTTGTTCTATTGTCTTACAGTCCTTTGGATCATATCCAATTTTAACTACAAGGTCTTCCAAAGACTTGAGTTTGTTATCCTTAGCTAAAGAAGACACTTTTTCAATCTTAAGGTGAGATTTAAAATTAGATAATGCAGTCCTAAGCTTAGATAGAGACATGGTTGTAGTGGTCATGGTGGAAAACAGCATCTCACCAGACTGTCTGTGCATGTCCATTTGATCAATTGGATGAATTTTATTGGTATCAAATGTGAATATAGTCTTCTTGTAGTCTGATGGAGCTTTGGGAAATGGAACTTGGGCTTGTAAGAAATCCATTTGCATCCTACCTTTCTCATTGTCAAAAGCAGAGAGAAACCTGTGTTGAGAAGTGGAGGTCTGCTTCCAGAATTGGTTGTATACATTTGACTTCAGAGCCTCGTTCTTCTGCTTTATTTCTAGGAAATTTGAAAAGATATTTTGATCATCCGGTGAGCTAGTTCCAGTAGTCTGAATTATTTCTAGAGGCTCTTGAGAAGGTGAAGTTGTAGGAGGAGTGTTAGGAACACTTGTTCCTACTAATGTGGAAACCTCTGGATCTCCAAGATCAATAACTTATGGATGTTTTTCTTCTGTAGAGATTGTCAAGCCAGCCTTTGGCTTCTTCTGTTGAACTATGAATTCTTTGATCGGCTCCATGGCAGCTGGAGTCTCTACTCTTACCCTTTTCTGTTGTTTACTCTGAGCAACTAGAGTCTATACATTAGAGGTGGGAAAAATATTTTCTTCTGCTTCTTGAAGTGTACCTTCTGTCCATTGCTCCTGATTCATAAACTTCTTTATTTCTGGTCTTGGAGTGTGATTATAAGGAGTTGTTTTTAATTCAAACCTTAAACTTGAAATGATGCCAAAAGGGTCATAAGACCGAGTAAAGCTAGGCTGAAAATTCATGTTATTCAATAATATATCTGCCTCAACACCAGTTGATCTAGTGTTGCAGATAAATGAGCCAATCTTGGATTTGATCTTGAATTGTGACTTTCTCTTTCCTGATACAAAATGCAGGTCATCCATGCTGATCATCTACCTAATATATTCCAAAGAGAAAATTCTCATTGGAACATACTTTGGCAGCTTATATGGTACAAGTTCACAACCATATGTCATTAATTCTATATAATTCTGGTATAAATACTAGTCACTAGTATTAACTTGATCACTTGAGTGTAAAATCCTTTTTATTTATTCACTAATCCTAGGCTATGTCTGGCTGCTAAGGAGTTGTGCCACTATATGTATGAATGTGTCTATGAAGTCTGAGAAAGTAAATTTGGTTGACGCGGTTCTAACTATCTCAGTCCAATGGATGACTGATTGATTAACTCCCCGTTCGTATTGTCTACTGAGTGTGATTAGAAATAAGTCTCCATGCTGAAAAATAAACATGTTTACAAGTACATAACTATACTTGAACATTCCCTGTGTAGTCAAATTCATAAACTTCTCATGTATATTATCAGCCAAAAATTAACTGTAATTATACATAAAAGTAGGTTGTTGATCTTTATTAAATATATAAAGGAATCCAAGGTTGTATTCATCAACAATTTGGTCATATTGGTAACCTAACAGATAAGACAGTAGGGAAATAATATATCTAGAAGCTTCAAGGAACATCAAAGATGGATAGGGTGGATTTCCCTTTGGCAATTCAGCATCTTCTGGTAGGAAGGTCTCAAAGATCTGGGCTATTTGGGGAAAGGTCAAATTATGGTATAGATCCATAAGGGCTGCTTGTGAAAATTGACTCATGGAGTCTGATTAGGGAATAAACAACATTTTATATATGGTTTCAGCAGTAATGGTAAGCAGAATGTCTCCATTCTGAGCCACTACTGCTCTTTTAACATGATCATATCTAGTTTGGCACCAGATAAAGAGGTCTGGAAAATCATGAATTTTGGGAAAACTGAAGAAGGGCAGAAGAGATTCCCACAATCTTATGGGATCTTGGGTGTCAAAGTACTTTTGCTTCAACCACAGGTGCATTTCATGAAAATCAAACTCGCACTCATGTCAGCAACCTTGTAAAAAGAGTCTGGAAGAGGGATATGGTCGAGATCGACTGAGGTGATAGTAGTAGGGTTCTCCTTTGAATCTGTTTTTTTGGATTTTCCCTTTGGAGCCATGTTCATAGAAAGAGGGGAAAGGAAATAGAGAATTGGATGACAGAGGGAAGAAGACGCAATATGGTGTGAGAACAATTGGGATTGCTTGATGACAGTGCACAAAAGAATTTGTATACCTGCAGCAAATAGTAGATCGATCAGGTGAAAGTGATAAACAAGTGAGCTTTGATTTATTTATAGCCAAGAAGGTTCATGGTAACGGTTTGATATGTGACCATAGCAGATTAACGACACTGGAGTGGTGTAATGACATGGCAGCTAATGTTTTGGGAGAGGGATTACAACAGAAAAATAGGGTAAATGGGTAGGGAAAAATGGGAAACGGGAAAAATATTTGGCAGCAATTGGTTGGGTGAAGGATAACAGTCAAAGCGTGGGGGCCAAGAGCTGTTGGCGGAAGAAAACCACGAGTGTATTTCGAGGGGGGTAGTGAGTGGTTTGTGGTTTCGCGTAGGGAGGTACGAAGTCACGAAAGAGTGACACATAGGGATAGCCCGTCCGCCATTAATACCACTTTTCGGAAACCCCACCACCCCCCATTAACGGCAAATGGACAAGCGGGGTGTGAAATGCTTCCCCGACCTGTCATCAAAAGATGTGCGGCCTTTATTACAAACCGACAAAACTCTTTTTTCCTTTAGCGACTTTATTTTAAAAAATATGCACAAAGGTTACAATTAAATTTTATGTTAATAAATTTAAAAAAAAGGATTAATGCTTTATCAATCAAATTAATCACAAATTAATACAAATTTAACATTTTAATGGCTCATTTAAACAAGCAGCCTTCTAAAAATTTATTCCTTTGAAACTAAAGCATCCATTTTTATTTTATTTCCTAACATTTTATTCATACCTTCATTTTTTAGGGAATTTGACCTCTATCATTTTATTGATGTGAATATGAAATAACCATAGTCCTAACATTTTTTGATTTCTATCTTTTTTCATTCATATCCTAACTTAGCATTTTGATATTTTATTTTGTCTAATATTCTAACTTATCAAAACCAAATAATGTTACAACGACGGGGTAGGTTGCAAATTTGTTGAGTAAACTAGGGATTCCATATAGTGTTCTTCCTTGGATAAGGAGTTCCCATTGAGGGGTGTGACGCATAGGGTTGATCATAATCAGCTTGAGGAATTGGACCATAAGTTTGATAATTACCATGAATAAGCTGCCCTACAATCGTAGGATAAGTTCTAGTGAAAGGTTGTCCTCCCAGAAAAGTTTGTTTCCCTTGAAGAGGATGTTTCCCTTAAAGAGGTTATTTCCCTTGAATAGGACATTGCCCCCTAGGCGGAATGTTGCCACCTGATGAGTTAGCTTGAGGGGTATTCCCAGAAAACATATAAATATGCTCCGTAGTCAAAGTTTTGGCGGTATACTCAAATAAGATAGTTGACAAAGTAGAAGCTTCAGAGGAAGGAGATGCTCATGAAAAAAGTTCCAGAAAGCGATCAGTACCCAGCAGGAACAGAAGGGCCACCATACAAAAATATTTATGGAGAAGATGAAAACATGGATGAATCAGTAGACATGCTTTCAAAATACATGTTATATGTACTATACCTTGGTAAAGAGTAAAATGGAATTTGGTGTCATGGATGTCTGTAACCAGAAGAATGTAAAAAATCGTTAAATTAAATATACCAAGGATCCGGTCAAAAATGAGTGAAAGGAAAATCTAAAGGGTATATTGGTTCACTATACCTTAAATCTAAAGATGCTTGATGAGAGGGAATTTCAACCTCTTCTTCTTTGTTACTAATTTCTTCAATGATAATAAGGCCAGGAGGAAGATTCCTAGTGATGAGAAGCTTTACTCAAGGTAAACGAGGACGATGAGGAGTAGGGGCTATAACAGTAAAAGGTGACTCAGATGAATTGGAATCAAATTCAGGTTCATATATGTCTGGTTCAGTAAGTTGTGTATCTGAAAACTCACTAGTGACAAATTTGACTATGACTACTTCAGAAATTTCTGGTTGATCTTGTTTTGTTTCAAATATTTGAGGTCTATTAACTTTGAAATTAGGATGTATTATGATAAATGATTCTCCTTGTTCAGAAGACTCAGCTCCTGATTATTGAACCCTTTCATTTTTTATTTTTTGCAATTGACTAGGTGTATATTCAGGGGGTTTCCTCTGCATTCTACATGAATGTCTCGATAATCCAGCCACAATTAATTTCTTTAACACACAAAATCAAAAAAATTCAAAATCTCACACCTAAGGCCTCTAAAAGTAACCAAAAAAATGAACACGTGCTACAAAATATAGGAAGTAATCCACACACAAACAGTATGTTTCCACAATAAAATCACTAGTTGGTGATGAAATCCAACCTCGCAGAGATCAATGTGGAACACTAGCGATCGGAATAGTTACCCTAACAATATGCTTAATGAAACAATCTCGTGCAAGTAACTCCACTATGCCATCTCGAAGTGAAGACTACCCTCCAGAAATTCCAAGTGAGTCTAGTCAACGTCTACTCCAGGTATAATGGGACCTTCCCTCCACCGTCACCTTGGGAAAAATCATAATATTATAGCTACTAAGGTTACCAACTGAGACAATTCAACCTGGGGGGACAGTCTATGGCCTGATATACACGCAAGGGAAGAGTTTCAAAGCACAATCCCCTTGAAATTTCCTCGACATGGTAAATAGGAGGTTTACTACCAAGTGATCCTGGGCTCCTCAACAATAGTTAATCCGAGGTTTACCATTTATAATACGTGCACATCTTCTATATTTACCAATGAAGTAGGTGTGATTACTCCAATGGGTCCAACATGACCTCATGCTTGACTCTTTTAAGAAGAGATCCCCATAGAAAAACTACAACAGTTGGGTTTTTCCCTACCGCAAGATGTTATTTATGTTCTTTAGCTACTTTGGAAAGTTAATTACTCCCTATTCCAAAGCAATAATCGTGAACTAGATTCGTGGAAAGAGCCCTAGAAAATGTAAAAATATATAGATGAGTTTTATTAAGCATTTTATTAATTTGGTTGTTGTTTACGCGGAGGGGTATGGAAATGAAACTCAATGATGTTGCGACTGACTCAAAAAATTACTCTAAATTCATCAACAATGAATATGCAATTCTTCATTTCAATGAATTCCAAGTTAAGGGAAAGTAGAAGGATGTTTTGAACTCAAAGAAGTGAAAATTGCCTAAAACAACCCATAACATTCCTTCATTAAGAAATCAATTTCATTTTGAAGCATGACCAATATCACTTTGTAATGAAAATTTTCGTTGATTGAAAGTCAAAATATACTATTTCATGAGCAAACAATCTTTCAATTCTTCAAAATCAAAAACAACTATAAAAAACCTAAAAATTATAAAAATCTTTTCAAAAATGAAATTTCTTAACTAATGATACCTATAAGTGCACTTTCATGATTTCTTCTAGTTGAAAGCAAAATAAATCATTTTTTCACTTTAACAAGCAGAAACAATTTCAAAAAATACTACTTTTTTTAGACAAATTGACTTCACCTATCTAGAAGTTTTCCTTTGCAAATGAGAAAAAACAATCACTCAAACAAGTAGGACTAAAAATACACCTGGTAGCTCCAGAGGGAAATGACAGAAAAATAGTGATCTAGGTAGTGAATCTATCTTTCCAAACAGAGCAATTCAGCAAACTAGGGATAACCCTACCCGAAAATGAAAAAGGGATGATTTCTCAAAAAATACACTAAGGTAATTAATATGAGTTTACAAATAGACTTTGAGGGTTGGTATAAGATAGGTTGAACCTCTAGAAATTTATCATCAGACTCTGCGAGAGAGAAAATTCATTTTTTCAAAAAATCTCAGGGAGTATGCAGGTAGTTAGTGAAAACCAATGCGCATGCGCACTGTGTTAAACTAAGAACTTGCGCAAACCTGCACTCTGTTTATGAAACAAAATTGCGCAGGGGAGATCAAATTCAAATAAATAAACATAAGGTGTTCTAATTCACGGGATCTAAGATTTCATAAACACAACAATACTCATACATAGTCAAACTAGAAAAATTAGAGAGCTAAACCAAAAGAACCGAGAAAAATAAGTCATTCCCCAATGGAGTCACCAATTTTTTACCCGGATAAATCCCTCTTGCGAAAAAGAGTGATCTCCCTAGTATCCCAACAGATAACTAGAAACAAACAAACATAAGAATATCTCTTTCCCTAATATATTAGCATTTGGATTATCAAAACTAGAAAAGAGAGGATAATAATCTTACCTTTCAATGAGATGTTTGTTGAAGACCTTGACTTTTGTCCTGAAGAAGTCCTTCAATGCTGAGAAGAAACTTGCAAGCACAAACATGAAAATAATCAAAAGCATCTGCAGTATGTAATAATCCAAATACTGGCTTAACTTAATGATCAAGGAGATTAAGAATTGTAATTGTTTTAATGAATCTGAAAACAACTCAATGAGAAAAAGTATCCAAATGTATTATTTAGGAATAAAAAGAGTAATCTTACAACCAAGCCTTGATTTCATACAGATTCCTTTCGTATGCCTTCCCAATATTCCTCCTTGGTTTAACAGGCTTTCCACTATATAATGACCATCATAATATTATCATAAGTGAACCCCCTAACCCTGAATTTTCAGCTCAATTTATAGGATAAAATGAGGAGGTTTCAAATCCACCAAAAGATGGGTGTGATCCACAAATCAGGGGATTAGGGTTCCTTGATCCAAGGAGATAAGCTCCATGATTGGAGGCATTTAGCTAGAACTGGCGTGACTCAGCTTTTAGTTGGAAGAATATGTGCCCAACTATACTTCTAGAAGTTACTTTTTGCCTTTACTTCACTTTAAATGGGGTGCGCAGGTTTTAACGGGAAACGAAGCGCATAAGTCCACATGGAAGCTTAGTAATATCTACGCATGCGCAGGAAGTGACCACAAAAAGTACACAAACCATATTTAAGAGTATTTAAGAGCTATTTTCCCAGTTTCCAAGACTTGGTTAAGGAAGTTAAATGTTTGACTTCTAAGAAAGCATGAGTATGGAAGGTGATAGATCCATATTGACCGTCAAATGTCATGGTGACAAAATGACGTGTAACACACTTTCGTTGTTTTCTTTTATTTGATTTCACAAATATCATTTTCTAAGTTGGAGGTGTGTTTTTCCATATCCCCATCATTATACAAAATGAATGAGTCAAGGTATGAGTGGACAAAGTATAAATGATAATTGTGGGGTTTCTCTTGGCTACTTACCATGAACTTCATTAGTGTCTCCCTATATAACCTCCTTTTCTGATCAAACACTGGGATGGTAGTAAAGGCCATGTCCATATGAAGGGTTCCTTGCAACTTAGCTCCCCATGAGCAAGACAATAACATGGCATAATTAGGGGGTATGTCTGCAACAATTATGTCCATCACCAAGCTCTTGGATGGAATTTGCGTTAAAGTGACACACAAGTCCTTAATGAGACCTAATCATTTTACATTACTTGAGTCAAAAGAGTACAAATATTTGTACAGTCTTGTGATTTCAAGTCCTAGTTTATCCATGACAACCTTAGGCATAAGGTTGTGTGAGGCTCCTGATTCTAGGATGGCATTACGCAAAAAAAATTCATGAATGTTCAGAGTAATATAGAATGGAGGTACACCTCATTCTTGACGTTTTCCATCTACTTCAGGTCCAAACAAAAGTTCAGGTTGGTTATCATTCAAATTGACTGTATCTTCCCCTTCCCCTATGTTCAGAGCTTTCATTACTTGGGACCTATACACATTCTTGCTCATAATATATGTTAGTGAAATGGGAATTTTAAGCTTTTCTAACTCATTTTCAATATTGAAGGATGTCTGGACTTTATTCATGTTTAGGAAATCTAGTTTTTCAACAACATCTTTTTGGGCATTTTCTTTTGGTTGGCTAGTGGTTGGAACATCATATTGAGTTAATTTTAAGTATCAAATGACTTTTTAGTTGGATTTTATGAAGTCTTTTTAGGAATAATTTCAAGACTCTTCTTTGCAGGAGTAGCAGTTGTCTTTTTACCTTGAGTTTCAGCAACTTCCTTGGGAGGGCTATATGTGGTTTTCTTACTTCTGAGGTTATACTGCCTGTGAACTTCCATGATGGCATTTTCAAAACCTTTTTTATAGTCATATAATTCTTCATAATCAACTTTTGTTTGTGAAAGAATACAAAGTTCTTGTTCCTCTTGAGTAAGAAACACAGAATCATCCTCATTTATCCCCATTAAGTTGATTTGAGTGTCATCTAGGTCTTAAACTGTTTCTCCCTCCTCATCAGCATAGTTTTCTTGAAAAGGAGGCCTAACTTGCTGGTATGGTCCCTTTTGTTCTCTTTGTTTAATTTGTGTTGGATTCCTCCTAAAATTAGGATTTGAGGAGCATGTTGATTTTCTCTTGGAGGGGTCCTATCAGTAATGTTGATTCTCTCCATCATTCTCTCCATTGTTCTAACTATGGAATCTATCTTAGCATTAGAGGAAGATGTTGATGGTTCCTCTTTGATTGTCACTCTCCTCTCAATCCTAATCCTACCTCTCTTGGCTAACAAATTTTCCTCTACATTGATAGCATTTCTTTGCATCTCTTCCAAGGTTGCAAGATTCCTTTCTCTTAATTGGTAAGACATGTCAACATCGAAACCATCCGGGAATTTCATTAGGCCTAAACCTTGAGGGGGATTAATGTTTGCTAGAATTGCATTGTAAACATTGTTAAATCTGGTGCACTAATCCTACACACTCTCTCTAGGAGCCCTTATAATGTTATCATATTCTGATATGATCTTAAGGGGGTTTTTCCTTATCTCCCATCTATGGAGGAATTCTTGGTGAAATGCAGTGAGATAATTAAAACTTGTTGGTGCTAAGGCCATGAACCATTTTCTAGCTTCCCTAGTTAGAATTTGATCAAAAATTCTCACTTTGATATCCTCCTCATCAACTTCTTGAAGATCAGAAAAATCAATCATGTTGTCAACATGTTGTTGAGAAGTGATGGGTCCAGTAACATCAAACTATGGGATTTTATTTTCATATTCCTGCGGAATATTGTGCAAAGGTGCAGCCGAAACCAAGGGAGAATATCATGCTACCATGATTGGGATTTGGGGATGAAAAATAGATCAGGGTATGAGTGGAGTAGGTGTAGGAGTTCCTACTTTAGGTTGAATCAATGTCTGAGATGCTATTCGATAAGTAGAGGAGATTATAGATGAAGTTGGGCCAGTTGATGTAAGATGAAATTATTGAGAAGAAGCAAAAGATGTTGTTGTTGTTAATGCAGAGAGTTCAAAAGATTGTTGAATGTAAGATTCATGCACAGCTTGACCAAGCTCTGATACTAGATCATGTAAATTTTCAAATCTTTGGAGAATTCACAGATCAGATTCTGGTTCAATACGTTGACTTTCATATGTAAAGGGTTGTAGAATTGATTGATCAAACATTTTTTCTTCAAAAAAACTCTCATACTTAGTTCTAAATAGACTGTGTTCGAATGGTATATCAAACTCAATATCTTCTGAAGTGACAAAACTCCCACGGAGAGAGTTTGCTCTGGGAGGGGGGCTACTGCTTCCCTGACTTTCAGCTAAACTCCTTTTTTTAATCACTTTTCCAGGGTCGTCTACAATTTTAGCAAGTTCTGGATCAGGATAAGATCTGGTGTAGATCCTTTTAGGATCCATAACTAAAAATTTTAAACACCCACACACACATTGTTATTTACAAAGGTGTACAACCTCTGAACATTTATTTCTAGAAGTTAAGACATTAGTTTTACTAAAATAATTTTTTTATAACCAAGGAAGTAACTTTGTAGAAAGGTCACAATGTGTTCTCCCCAATACGGTCGACGCTATGTTATCACTCCGTGAATTCCGAGGTTGTGGAAGAAACCACAGAGGTAAGCACAAAACCACTTTGGATTTTAGGATCTAGCCTTCCTAAACCTAGACTCGGGATCTCTCTGTCAGATTTAACTTTGTTGTATTTATGATATTAGGCTAGCTATGAATGCTCGATTGTTTGTTTGATTGTTTGAGATTTGTATTAATTGGTTTTCTTGATTAAATGCCTAAATTTCCATTGAGCTATGGATTCTACAACTTAACATGGATCTGTCTTAGATTTTCAAAGGGATTTCAGAGGGAAAGGTAGTTGAACTAACTGGATCTTTCATATTTAAATGAAGTGTAATAGAAGAAATGAAATAGATTCAATTAAAAAAAAGAGTAGTTAAGAATTATTTAACTTATTATCAGAGGAAAACATGTAAATTATCTATAGCCAGAATCAGAGTGTATCTTTCAACAAATTTTGTTCATGAACTTTCTATAAAATAATTCAGATTTAAGAACACATAAGTATGGAAACAAAGAAATAAACACATAGAAAGTGAGAGGAGAACTTCACCAAATATTCCAACACATGAATCCTGTGAAATAGTCCTTTTATTATTGATCATTCCATCAAATGGAAAAGTAAAATAGCTTCTGGAATGCAAAAATCAACCCTCAATACTTCGAAATCTGAAGTATTTATACAATTATTTACAAAATTCTTGTCATAACTGATCAGGATATATTTTAGGAAAATCTAAAACAAATTATATCTCTTATTACAAACTAATAGGGCAAGTTGGAACTGTTCGAAATTTATCCCTAATTTGAAGGAAGTTTTTGAAGATCTTTCACTTTGATCCTTGCTACGTTGTTGATCCTTTGACTGAAAATCGAGTTACTCACTTAATCTTCTTACTCGCATAACTTATCCCACCTTTCTTTATTCAGAATAGACAACTTATTCACCCTCCTGTAGATCTCATCTACTTTAGTGTATTTGGCAAAAGTAGGCTTGATGACAAAAATGTGATTTACCTATTATTGTATGGTTAAATCATTCTCCAGTGCCTCAAGAAAGTATTTTCATGTTATGATGTCCATTATACCTGCAAACTTGGAGATGTCCTTGGCCACCTCTTTCAATTTCTTGTTGTAGTCCTCCTGAGTGGTCAATTTATCATTTATCACAAATAAAATAGGTAATCCCTTTATGTTCAGCACTTCAAACCTGTTGAAAACCTGTTAACACCAATTTCCAGCCCCTCACATTTTTCTTCCAGTTGTATAAATAGGTTATTTTTTATCAAAACCTTCTTGACCTTAAGTATTGTTTCAATTCTATCTTCAATTACCATTTCCTCCAGCTCATATTTATTCTTAGAATTCATAAATATGATAATATTAGTGGCTTCAGTGGGCTTATCATCCATATTTTATTTGATGTCTTCAATGGTTGTTGTAGCTTTCTGTATCAACTCCTTTTGTTCAAAAATGATTTGTATGGAAGGCCAAATTTCATTCATTGAGTTAAGGATGTATGTCCATATGTTCTCTTTGCTTGGGCCAAGGTTTGGCCCATGCATGTCTCCTTTCCCAATTGTTCTATCCTTTCCATTAATATTTTGGACCTTTGTGCCTCAGCCATGTGTGAGACCTCACTTATGTTATTCTACTCCTGTAAGGCCCTTATATGTCCCTGTAACTTCTTAATTTCTTCATTTTGTATTGACATATCTTCCATTTCTTTTACAAGTTTTCCTACAGCATCTGTGGGTTGTGTTGGACGTGTTGTTGATGTAGAAGTACCTGTATTTGGTATTGCTATGAGGGACATTGCATCCAAAGGAACCATGGCCAATTGTGCATTTTTTTCATTTTATTTGATTAATTTATCCATCTTTGTCTCCATATTTCTAATGTGTGCGTTCTGCTCCATGATCAACTTGATCATGTCTTCCTTTTGGCTCTTTGACTCTCCTATTTCTTTTTTCTATGGGTCCTCGGTTGCTGGAATCTTTAGCTTCTTTCTAAGTGCTGCAATATTCGCATTCTTATTTTTTATTAAATATTAGGCTGCTTTGACATTCTTTGGATTATACCCCATCTTTATGACCAGCTCTTCTAATGACTTAATTCTGGTTTCCTTTTCCAGAGAGGAAATATATTCAATCTTCTGCTAAGATTGAACATTAGTAAGAGACATCTGCAACTTAGAAGCATTCATTAAAGTGTTATTCAAAGTAGAAAATATCATTTCTCCTATTTTCTTATGCATCTCCATCCGATCGATGGGATGAGTGTCCTTTGTATCAAATTTAAAGGAGGTTTTCTTGTAGTTAATAGTTGTATTTGGATGTGGAATCTAAGCTTGTAAGAATTCCATTTGCATTATTCCCTTCTCTGTATTAAAGGTTGATAGAAGCTTGCTTTGAGCACTGGCAGTTTGTTTCCAGAATTGAGTGTAGTTGTTGCTTTTAAGGATCTCATTATTGAGCTTTATCTCTTTGTATTTGACAAAAATACTTTTCTATTTATCTCCATGAATTAGTCCAGATGTTTGGGTTGGATCCTAATGGTATTGTGACACTGATGATGTTGTTGGGGACCCTATGAATTTGCTACATGATTGTGCAAAATAAAGTGGATCTTTAATGACTATGATGGCTTGTTATTCTGCTTTTTTTCGAAATATGTCTTACGACACCTTTTAGCTTTATTTCTCTATATTATTTTAAATTCCTTTGTTGAGCTCCCTACAACTGAAGGGGATCCTTCCTCTCGTTGTCTCTTCTTTGTCTTCTCTTGAGGATTAGGAGTCTGTGAAGTAGAGGTGGACATGAGTTTCTCCTATGCTTCTTGTAAGGTGTTCTCTACCCATTCCAACTGTTTCATTTACCGTTCAATCTATGGCTTCTGTGTGTGCACATAAGGAGTGCTTTTCTATTCCACCTTTAGCTTGGGGAGTAGGCCCAATGGGTCATAAGACCATGTGAAGCTCAAAGTGAAATTCATTTTTTTTGGGAGCTTATTTTCTTCTTCACCGGCTGCCTTGTTGTTACAAATAAAGGGACCAACCAGTGTCATTATTATGAACTGGTTCTTCTTTTTGGCTGAAACAAAATGTATTTCATTGGCATTAATCATTGGTCTTATGTATTCAAGAGAAAATACTCTCATTGGGAGGTATTTAGGCAGTTTTTATGGTGGCGTCTCACACCCATACACTCTTGTTTTTGTGTAGTTCTGATAGGGGTACCAATCTCCTCTTTTGGATTGCTCAGTTAGATGCAAAATATTCTTAATATCCTCACTTATTATTGGCTCTACATTCAACAGAATCGTGATTGGATGAATGAAATTCTATATGCAATCTTTGTAGGTGTACTCATATGAATCTTTCCTCACCAAAGAAGTCCAGAAAATCACTAACTGTGGGTTTCCTTCCTCATCTAACTTTTGTAGTGAGCATGGAAACATATCTCCCTTATAAAATATGAACATGTAGGAAAGAATTGAGGCATACTTAAACATTCTTTCAATTGGTAACTTTAAGAATTGTTCCTGTATGTTGTCAACAATAAATTGACTAAAATTAAACACAACAGAGCGATTTTGATCCGTAAAGAAAATTGACAGAAAACCTAGGATAGGTTGATCTATCCATTCATTAGAATAATATCCTAATAGACATGAAAGAATAGAAATAATTTTCTTGCCTTGGTCAGGAAACATGGGTGCAGCATAAGGTGGATTCTTCTTGGGCAATTGGGCATTTTCAGGTAGAAAAATCTCAAAAATTTTGGCCCTCTTGGAGAAATCTAATTTTTGGTACAGATCATTCAAAGCTTCTAATAAAAAACGGGTGCTAGATTCTTTCTGAGGGACCTGCATCATCTGATTTATTGTTTCAGGGGTGATGGTGAACAAAAATTCACCACTTGGGGCCACAATAGCTCTCTGATTGGGAAAAAGCCAGGCATGGCACTTTCTAATGAAATCAGTTAAAGGATAGGTCTGAGGAAAAATATAGAAGGGTAAATTGGACTCCCAGAGCCCAATTTCATCAGTTTGATCAATGAAATTGTCTTCAAACAAACAGTATAACTCAAAGATATCAAATTCACATTTGGTATATGTTATTTTATAATCCTTGTCTGCAAGGGGAATATGGTCAATGTCGACTGTGGGAGGGAGCATTGGGTTGATTGGATCATCATTAATTTTATTCTTTAGAGGCATTTTGACTATTCAAATTGTAGGAAAGTAAAAACTGATAGGAGGTTACCAAGGATTTGCTGACAGTCGGTTGTAGGTGCAAACAATGTCTTTTTTCTGTGCTCGATCAGTTCCTTTGTTGACTATGGAAGATTACTGTGTTAGCACAATTTTTAAAAATAAGGCCGAGTGAGAAATCTGTGAGAAAAGGGAGTGAAAATGGTGCACATAGGGGGTTTTATGGTAATGGCACAGTCCTATTGGAGGCATGGGGATGTTATTGAATTCAAATGGTTATCTCAGGAAAAAATAAATGTTTAACGGGCATGGCCAGGTGTCGGGATAGGAGTGGAGGGGAGTGTGCGGGAAGAGATGGCGGGAAAAGAGGGAGGGTTGGCAGAGTTCGGAGGGGGGTTGAAACGGTAAGCAGTTTGTGAGGGGGGGTGTAAAAGGATGAGGTACTGACACGTAGGGGTGGGACAGCGGGGAGGAAACCGCTTTTTGGACACCCCCCCCCCCCCCCGTTGATAAAGATAGGATGATCCTCTAAGCCAAAGATGGGGGATGGGTAGGGGGATAGGATGGGTAGGGGGTCCAAAAATCCTTGTCGTCCGTTGATCTGATGAGCTGATGATCGGACAGCTGATATGAGAGCGTAATTTAACCAGATATGACAAAACTCCTTTTTTTCACTTTCGAACCTTATTCATGGGCGGAAAACTTTGGCTAAAATAAATAATGCCTCTGGACTTAGGATAAAACATTTGATAAGCCTAAAATTATGATAAAAGGCCACAAAATGTAAAATCAACCTCTTTTACGCCTTTGAACCTTTTTAACTCAACTTTATCCTAATCCTAAGACTATCTTTGACCAATCAAGGATGCAAATAGATGTGCATACCCTTGTTTTATTTTCTTTGAGGGGGAAAACAGCTAATCTAATCTTATTTATCATTTTTTTGCATTGATTCAGCTTAAACAATTGAATCAACTTATTCATCTTCCTAACTAGCATTAGCCAAGATTACATAATTTGGCTAACTTATTCACTAATCTAATTAACAGAAATTGAAAATTGTTTGATCATGATTACATTGTATGATCTAAGCAATGACTCGTGGTTGTGGCATTTTAAACAAGATGCACACAACATTCAATTTGTTCCTAAAGAATCAAACTCTCTATCAAGTAGTGGCATTTAAATTTGCATCACTTTTAGTTCTATTTTTTTTCCTCATGGGGTTCTTTCATCATGATTTTTTATTATTTTTCTATTTTTCTTTTTCTTTTCTTTTGTTTTTATTTATTCTATTTTTTCTTTTTAAGTACCCTGTTTTCATTTTTTTATTTCTTTTTTATTTATTTTTTGGAAATCATTTGCAACATGAAATAATATTTACAATTTCATATAAGTGAGAGAAAATATTCAATCACCTTGTGATCCTATAGATTATAGGACTCTAACACCATCCACTCATCAATTTCTTATTGTCTTCCTTGAATGGACTAGTGTTTTTAAAAATAGTTGATGGTCACGGAAAATACAAGGATGTGCAATATATGGGGAGATGTTCTGTAGAGTTATTGAATATGTAGGTCTTGCATGCAAATTATTACAAATAATGCACCTATTTTCAAGGTTTTCGGCATTATTGTTGAAGTTAAAAATCCACAAATATGTTGAACACCTTGCATTGTTCGTTATTTGAATTTAGAAATTAAACCTATTGCTTTGATTGTGACATGTCTTATTAATAACACATGTTATATTTGTAATTTTGTACAAAACCATACCAATTCCCTCATAATCTATAAACACTACACACATCTATCATTGTTGAAGATTGCAACTACTCAGTTTACCTCCTCACTCATCATGCTTAAGATGTTGGAAAAGGTCAATACCACTCTTGGGGCTTTGCTTATTTAAGAGTTTGGTCTTTCTGGAGAAAGAAATATCGAACTTATTCTAAAAGGCTTAGGGATGTAGTGTGAGTTAGTGAGAGAGGGTAGATTCTATCATTAAGATCATGGACCCTATTATTTCTTTATTGTGATGCATAGACGTAGACTGACTCAACTTAAGGTATGTTTATGGGGGGGTGGTATTCCATGATTGAGTCCATGAATACCATTATTTTATAGAATGAGTGCCCTAAGTATGGGACACCAACATAGATCTTAATCACCACCATACAAGATATTCTTATCACCATGTGTGATAAGAATTGCACACCTTTGCCTGAAATGGTTGGATCCAATGGTGAAAGAAATGATATTTTTACGATTTTTCAAGGTTCAATCCCCATGATGGTCTGGTCATTAAGCCATGGGGGCACCTTGAGGTAGTAGTCAAGCATGTGGTTGCCCCAAAAGGGATTATATTACAAATATTTTCATAACTTGTTCACAAATAAGTGATGAAATCTCACACCCATTTCCTTCTTTAAATAATCCCATGGGTTGTAGTATAGTCGACTATAGATTGTACTATTAAGGCACTCCTTATTTGAAGGTCGCAAAAACCTCGAGGGTCTACCTAACAAAACAAAAACAAAAAATAATTGCACGCCTTTTCATTGATTTTCTTACTCATTGAATCCAAAATACTAAAGTAATGATTGGCTCAATGGTGGGCCTTCACACAAATTCCCTCATATGGATGGAGATATTTCACAAGTAAATAAGTTTTTATAAGGATATAACAAGATAGAGCATCCATTGACAACCTTTGGGAGAGATTCATATAATTTTCCACTGGCATTGAGAGATTTGGAGGTTGTGATGTGCTCAAAGACAAGTGGGTTAAAAATCCCTACCCTTGGTAATAAACTCATGTGAAAACATGGCCTATTATATATTTTTTAGTTATTATTCTCCTCTAACAAGTTACTTCAACCTCCATCTTATTTACAATCAAAGGAAGGAGTAGTTAAAGGGAAAGACAAAAAATTCGGATGTGTTCCATGATGATATGGGTTTGGACAAGATTGAATTCACATAAATCAACTTGGATCTTAATGAACGAATATTAAATAAAATGACTTGTGTTGATTGTGATCCTCTTGAGAATTCATTCTCTACACCAAAGGATGCAGATATTACATTGAATATATAGGAGGAAATTGGAGGAGAAATCAATGGTAGTGGTTGTGAATTTGATAATTTAGACATGGAACGAGACTATAGGAAATCACAAGCTATAATATTCTTCCATATGCAGTTATAGAATCTAAATTATTTTGTATTTTCCATATCATTCCCACCTATAGCATCAATGAATAGCTTATACATATCTACATAATAAATTTTTAATTTAATGACAAGGAAAAAACTACAATTTATGGTTTTAATTTCTTTTGTTTTCCATTCCAACTATAACCACCTCCCTTCCACCCCCTTTAGGGTTCTCCGGTCGAGGAGGGTGTTACTTATCATTAACACAATCCCCAAGGTCCACTATGAATATGGGGTTAGGAAAAACCATGGGTTTTTCACGTCTGCAGAATTAACTTCTAATATCATTGTTTCATGGAACTCATTGAGAGATTTTCGACAATACAAATTTTACCATAATCCAATTCATGAATCAAAAGTTACACTTAATTAAATTTCATCCTATCAAAATAGGCCATGTCAGAATCCTGACCACGTGGCGCCCATTTGACCTTCACATAGCTCTGACAGGTCAACTTGGTGGGTCTTGTCATCATGCCCACATCATATCGTTATTGTTCTCACCACCTGCGACGTTCATCATCAAAAAGGAGAAGGGTAGTAGGCAACGAGCAGTAAGGGCATATTCAAGGTTCTACTTTGGAACTTTGACCGGGTCATCTATGCCTCCAATGGCACTTTTTTTGTCATAAAGTACAAATACTTTTAGTAGCGGGTGGTGAGCGACAGACAGTGGACAACATTCCCAACACACCTCATTCCGCATGGACCCCATTCTCAACCCTTAGATTCCTTGCCCACAATCAAAAAATGTTTGGCCAAGTGTATTAGCCCCATCCTTTCCTCAATCTTAATCGCTAAAACCAATGGTCAGTGACTGTACACATTACATGGTTACATTTGGGGCATGGTTTCGCCAACACCCACTCAGCGTTGGCCCCACCAACATGTCAATGAATTTACGCTCTCCAACTTCCTACCGGTCTCGGCGGCATAACATATATGAACTTTGAAGGAAACTTGGGATGGCTTTATAAAGTAAAATAGTGACCGCTCTGTGCCCAACCTATCGCAATCTCAAGGAGACTCATAACCCAAGGACCGATACCCTGATTCTTGGTTTTAACAAAATAACCAGAGTAGGGATTGGTTAAGTCGGGTATACCCATAAATCTGGAAATAAATTTACTGAGTATAAACACATAATTTCTCATTCACCATGTTCGTAATAATGAATGAAATATTCCATGGATACTTTAAAATTCATGCGCATACATGACATCATTCTAATAATGAGCATACAATGAGCCTCATATAAGCTCAAGCATTCATTTACATTTACAAACATGCAACTCTTGCACCATTCACAACATAAAAAGATTCATCACGTTCCATAAGGAAATACACATAAGAAATATATACTTATCTGTGTGTTTAAAGACAACTTACATATGAAGGAGGGACTTCAACTCTCCACCCAACTATAGGCCAGCCACACTGCAATATTTCTTGCAGCTAACCACCCTCAAGCCAAATCAAAGGTTTGAGGAGATGCATTTTTAGGGAAATTCATACCCGAGGCTTAATCACATAACTAGGAGGAGTCCAGTATCTAGGTGGTTTATCAATTGCTCTCCAGTAGTAAGCACCATAGTGACTCACTATCTAGGTTAAAAAATAAGGCTTCACCCAAGATCAAATAGGTTATATCTCAATTCCAAGAGGTGAAATCAATTATTTTTGGTGGTTTATTAGTAGCTTATTCATGGAAAGCACCGCAAGGATTCGTAATCCATTGTCTAGGTGGTTTATCAGCCAGGAAACAAGCACCATGTGTTTTACAAACTGCATGGCAAGCACCACAGTGATCCAATTCCTACACCAAGTTCCCACTAAACCTATAGGATTAAACACATGGCATAGTGGCCTTAATACAAGAAATGCAGGTAATATCACTTCTAGCTTCTGAAAAGTAGCTGTCATGCATTCCAATTTCATTTATTCATTTCTTGAGTGAAAGCGCTTAGTTTATTTCCTTTGCAAGGTGACTCCATATCTTTCCATGTGTTCGTGACTGCTTTCTTCTTCACCTTTGTTCTCCAACCACTCGCCGACCTTTCAGAAAATATTTTTTGTCGGAAAGTGTAACTAGGTTTGGTCTTCATATTGACCATGTAATTATGTATTTATCTAATGAAGAAGACAAAGATAATAAAAAATATTTTTGTTATGCTTGCTTCATGGGTTTCATGAGAAAGGTTTTTATTATAGGTCAAAAGACTTATTCTTGATTTCTTTGAGGGATTTTTCATCTTGTCATAAATGTACTAATTAAGAGTCATGTATATGAATATTCAAGTCAAAGAAATATGCCTTAAGACCTTCTCATATTAAGCTTGAAGACATGACTCAATATGGTGCTCAAGATCAACGTTGGAACATCTCCTCAAGACATCCTATAAAGAGTGGAAAAGGCAGCTCGAAAATGTTGGAGATAAACCTTCTAAAGTGGGATTGAAAATGCTGGAAAGTTCGGCTCAAAATATGTCACAACAATTCACTATAGGTCATCTAATTATAGGGTCGATCAACTATAAATAACCCAATAAAATTCACATAAATTACAGAAACACAATTTGTACATGTCTTAGATTTTCAGACAAGATCTCAGTGATATGTATGTGGATTAGAGGTACAAGGGAACAAGGAAATACAGCGAATATTTTAGTAGGAGAAAGTGTGAAATAGGAAGACATAGTAATATACATATGCAAAGTGACATGACTATGTTTTATTGTGAAGTTACAGGACTACATAACTATGTTAAAGTCCGAAGTGTAACAAGTATGTTCAACAAAGTAATACAATAAAATTAAGGGTATCATCATAGTATGAAAAGGATTGTTCATCGACAGAATACTTGTGTGTAAGTTGAAGACCAGCTATCAAGGTTGAGTGAAGGTGCAAGGTGTTCATAGGACTGTCCATAACAAGATAAAAATACCTCATTAAGGTTCACACATAGTTAAAGAAGGGAATACAGTGAGAGATCAATCTCTATAGTCTTGATGCAAAAAGGTGTAGGACGATACAGGACAATGCAGAAAAGAAGGATCAGATCAAGGAGTCAATGAAGAAGCAGTGACAAGGTCTTGGAGGCATACAATGATCAAATGTCTATGTCATGGTCATGGTACTTTTCATTTGAAAGTATATAAGAATAATTTCTTGTGGGTTTTCCTCTCCAAGATGGAGAGGTTTTGGCCCTGGCATGAAGAGCCTAAATTTGCGTCTCTTGTATTTTGGTAATTGACTTGATGAAAGACATAATAAGGTAAGAAGAGAATACATAAGTAAAATATGTAAGCTCACAAGTAATTATCAAGAAGATAATTTAAATTAAACCTAGCCCTACCTAATTCTCAACATGTTATCAGAGCTAAGGTGTTGAAGGCGAGGGCTACTTGACAAGGAGACACTCAAAGAAGCAAGAACCAAATTCATGGTCAAAGTTTGCGTTGAAAAGTCAAATCGGTTTGCAAGGAATATTATCAAGCCATTTCAAGAAGACCTCCAATCTCATTCAAAGGATACACTCATCAAGGAGATAGTCTTTTCCATCAAATATTTATGACATTGAAGAAATTGTTGGAAGAAACATCATCAAGCACCATCCAACATTATCCAACATCTTTGAAGACATCTACATTGGAGAATTCAATCTAAGAGGGAGTTCCTAACTTCATCATCATCAAGGAATATGCTAGAAGGAGGAATTCACTCTACTCAAGTAAGTATCTATGACCTCATCTAAATCTATAAAACTGACTTATTATAAAGAGAGCAACAAATTGGATGGGTCATCAAACTCTAGTGCATGGAAGAAGAGGACAGATTTGAATATAATCGAAGATGAAGTTATGTGATACATCGAAGGATCTACAATTCAACCCTCAAAATAAGACGCTCCAACTCATGCCAAGTACATGAAAGAAGAAATCAAAGCCCATAGGATTCCCATAAAATCCATTAAGGACTCACTCAGACCTTATGTATCAAACTAGAAACTGCGAAAGAAACATATTAGAAACTGGTGGAGCTATTCTCTGTGAGTACTGCAGGAGAAGCAATCACTCTGAGACAAGAACTATACAAGATGAAATTTTTAAGAGAGGAAGGAATCACTTCATATTTTATGAGGATTTCTTAAATAATAGACCAACTGCAGGAATTGGGAGAAGTAATGTCTAATAGTGAGATTACTACAGTGGTGTTGAATTCTCTACCAAAGAATGGGAAAAATTCACTTCAAGATTATACGGGAAGAAAGAAGCAACACCATTCCAGGATCTATGATCTCTATAGAGGAAACAAGATTCAAAGCCAAATCTGATACAGGATCAAGTGAAGGGAATCAATCCTTTGAGGCCATGTCGAGGAAGAAATGAATATTCAGTAAATTTGGTCCTCATAATAAAAGAATAAATGTGGACAAAGTATTATGCTTTGGATGTAATAAACTTGGGCATTATAAAATATATTTTCCGAAATCTGGGAAGGACAAGAGGAAAAAGGAAGAAGCCCATGTCACAGATGAAAGGGAAGAACCTAATGCAAAGAAATCTAAGAAAGAAGAGGTGAAAGGTCTCTATTATGATTGAGATCATATTTCTCTTTAAGTGATTTATGTTGGTTGTAAAATAGTATGATAGGAAGCAGTAATAGCATCACGATAGAAGCATGGAAGGAACAATGAATAAGTAGCTCCTAGGAACCTCACTGGTAACAGCATTAATGGAAGATAGTCATTTGGATCAAGGGTCATCTATGAAATAGGTGTTGACACTTTCTAATGGAGTCCTATTTGGATTCACTGATTAGAAATAAAGAAAAAGGTTTCATCAGGAATTATATCTTGCAGAATTATGGGATTAGGATATGATGACATATTAATGAAGCAAATCAAGGGAATAAATTTCTTCATTCTAGTGAAATTGTTGTGGGATGACTCAAAAGGAAATGGATGAGGTACATATATCTATATTCTAACATTAGATGATGTGAAGTTATGTCATATGGTTGCAAGTGATGGAATTCTATCTTTAGAAGTATGATCAATGGAAGGATGATCTCTTCCGGTGCACAAATTGCCAATAACAGCTGAATCAATATATTTCCTCATATGGAGAATGAGGTGGTTGTATAAAAACAAGGAACTGTATACTAGAAGTTCCTAGGAATGATTTTTTGTGGAGAAATAAAGGAAGAGATCATGAAGTGCAACCATGTCAAGAGGTGGTTATCATCCGGAAGCCAAGAAGATGTGACTAGAAGATATCCTAGGAAGATATGTGGACTCTGATAGAAGTATGGTAAATAAAAATAACCTTGACAATACATATATTTAGGATATTTGTCAATCTAAAAAGAGGATTTTGATGCCTATGGTAAGATTTCATGGTCAAATATCATCACTGAGGTAAATTTTGATTTAAAATTTCTTATATATATATGTGTGTGTGTGTGTGTGTGTGTTTATCTGGATAAATTTATGCATGGTTTCCAATCATGTGGAAGGATGTAAGATCCTTTTCTGGTGGATGACATGACTCGTGGATGAAAGTGATGGATGATTTATGCCCTATGAATCCAATGTTGAAGATTCCTCAATATGGAAATCCATGACATCGAGGGGAGGAATTATTCATGAGCAGTTGGGTGTCTCACCATTGCTGCTGCAGGACCCTGGTTAAGAGGGAGCCTGTTGGTAAGTTTCTTAATTGGAAGAAACTTGAATTATGTCATTCCTGAATTAAAATTAAGTGACGAATATGATTCTCTAAATTCATTTGTGATGCACTAGACCAGGACTAACAATCGTAAGTCTTAGTGAAGGCCAAGAGGATAGAATGGATAGAAAAACCATTTTGGTCTTCACCTGGAAGATAGAATGGAGGATTGGGTAATCATCTGGCATCTGATACTCTTTGATAATGAGATAGGGCATTCAAGATAAGAGTATTTGGGGACCTATATTCTTTGAGGGTTGGCTACCCAAAAGAAGAATAGTCCAAGAAGGTCATACTTTGTGAACACTTTGGTGGAGTATGTACCTTGGAGAGACAATGATTATGGTGTTTATAGTTCATGTGTCTCGCTAGCATTGTAGCCCATTGTCTCATTGAGATATGGGTTTGTTAGTCATGTCCTTGCACTAGGAAAATGTTGGTTGATATGATGCAATACAGATGCAATTACCAATCTGATTCTTCAGATTGAAAGTGACCATGTACCATTATGAATACCTCCCTAGTTAAGAGGGAGTGTTGGAAAGTGTAACTAGGTTCAGTCTTCATATTGACTATGTAATTATGTTTTTATGTAATGAATAAGACAAAAATAATAAAATGTATTTTTGTTATGCTTGATTTATGGGTTTCATGAGAAAGATTTTTATTATAGATCAAAAGACTTATTCTTGATGTCTTTTATGGATTTTTCATCTTGTCATAAATGTACTAATTAAGTGTCATGTATATGTAGATTCATGTCAAAGAAGTATTCCTCAACACCTTGTCATATTAAGCTTGAAGACATGACTCAATATGGTGCTCAAGATCAGATTTGGAACATCTCCTCAAGACATCCTATAAACAGTGGACAAGGCAGCTTGAAAATGTTGGAGATAAACCTTGTAAATTTGGCTTGAAAATGTTGGAAAGGTCAGCTCAAAATATGTCACAACAGTTCACTCATAGGTCAGCTAATTATACCTGGGTCAATAAACTATAAATATCCCAGTAAAAATCGCATAAATTACAAAAACCGAATTCGGACATGTCTAATATTTTCAGACAAGATCTCAGTGATACGTTTGCAGATTACAGGTACGATGGAACAAGGAAATACAACGAAGATTTCAGTTGGAGAAACTGAGAAGTAGGAAGACAGGGTAATATACATATGCAAAGTCACAGGACTATGTTTTAGTGTGAAGTTACAGGACTAAATAGCTATGTTAAAATGCGAATTATAACAAGTATGTTCACCAAAGTAATACAGTAAAAGTAAGGGTATCATCATAGTATGAAAACGATTGTTCATCGAAAGAAGACTTGTGTGTGAGTTGAGACCAGCCATCAAGGTTGAGTGAAGGTGTAAGGTGTGCACAAAGTTTTCCATAACAAAATTCAAATGCCTCATTAAGGTTCACACACATTCAAAAAAAGGAAATAGAGTGAAAGATCAATCTCTCTAGACTTGGTGCAGAAAGGTGTCAGATGGTGCAGGACGATGCAAAAAATAAGGATCGACTCAAGGATTCAATACAGAAGCAATGACAAGGTATTGGAGGCATACAAGGGTCAAGGTTCCATGTCATGTTCATGGTACTTTTCTTCTGAAAGTCTATAAGCAGAATTTCTAGTGTGTTTTCCTCTCCAAGAGGGAGAGGTTTGGCCCTTGCTCAAAGAGCCTAAATTTGTGTCTCTTGTATTTTGGTAATTGACTTGATGAAAGACATAATAAGCTAATAAGAGAAGAAATAAGTGAAATAATTAAGCTCACAAGTAATTATCAAGAAGAGAATTTGAATTAAACATAGCCCTACCTAATTCTCCACATTGTTCTTTCCAAATAAATGCAGAAGACCTCTGCAAAAATTGTCTCTTCCTTCGTTCCTCTAGACTTCTTGGTTTGCAGCCTTCCTTCTTTATCTTCACATTCCATAAGTAAAGGGGAAGTATGGAGATATCCTTCAAACAAGTTACCCACTCCACAACTTCATTGCTTGTCAACGCAAGTCAGTCTATGGTTAGGGAGCAAAGGCTCGTATGGGCCCGCTTACAACATGACATGGTAAACCTAGAAAGCATGCATTAGGCACGCAACCACCTTCCAAAAAACTTCCCCTCGAAGCATTAGATCTCTATGTCCCTCCCTTTAGCTATTCATCAGTTCATTTTCACATAATTTACATATGTTCAAGATTTACATATTTGTATTCACATACACAGGGTGCAATGAAAAAGGGTTGTTACCCCATCATAATTAATTTTAGTAAGTAATTGTATAGTTGTATTAATATTTTGTAAATGCTCTAGTTTTTAGAAAAAAAAATTGAATCTTCATATCTATATTCCAATTTAGCCTTTGAATCTAGATCGAATTTTATATCTCGAGATCGAAGTCTTAAGAAGCAAAATCGAAGTTCCAGGTCATCGTAGCACTGCTACTGTTGTTTTTTCCGCCGGATTCAGGAAGGATCACAAGGAAGGCTGACTTGGTGTGGAGGAATTCCAAGTCAAGGTCTAAAGTATCAAGAATGAATATCGAAGGAAAAATTACTTACTGGGTTTTCCCCGAGAGTGGGGTTTTTCCCTGGCTGCTGCCCTACATCTGGTGTCCGTGATCTATGTGTATTTGCTTTGATATTTTCTTGATGAACTAATAAGAAGAACATAATAATAACTAAAGAATATCACAAGTAAATAATCAAGAACAAGAGGATATTTCTTCCTTTCTAATTCTCTAACATGGTATCAAAGATTTGGTGAAAGAAGAAGGAAAAGGAAGTCTCAAGGACTTGATCAATGAAGTCAGAAGAAGTTTACTAGTGTTAGGTCCCTCTATTACTAGTGTAGTCCCTTATTGTTGTTAGTGTAACCCCCTTATTTTTATTGTTGTGCCATTGTAGTCCCCAATTTTTTATTATTGTACCCCATAAAACCCCACTATTGTTAGTGTTGTGCCCTTACATTATTATTTTTAGGTCAACTAGGATTATATTGTGAACCCATGGACTCCTATATATAGAAAGAATATTATGTCATTTGTATCATCCAATAATTATTCACTTATTTAATGTAAAGGAGTTTTCCCCCTTGAAGAGACTTATTTCTAAGTTTTTTATCGATCTTTTCTTCTATTTTGTGAGTTGTCGTCATAACATTTAGTATAACAGCTTTCAATTCAAGGGTTTCGTTGCTTCAAATAGGACATCGTGGTATTTTCACTATAACGTTTTTTCTACAAAGGTTCAGAAGCTAAAAAACAAACCCATTCGCGAAGAAACCCTAAGTAACTTCGTGTAAAAATTTCAGATCTTGGTTTGCAATATTTTTGGAGATATGATTTGTGGAAGTTAAGGTTTTTGCAGGCGCCCGAATTTCATATCAAAGATTTGACCTTGGGAAAATCGTCATAACTCTCCTTCTAAGCATCGAATTGGAATTTGGTAAAAATTTGACCAAAATAATGGACTTTAGTTCCTTGTGTATCGATTTCAAAGACGAATAAGGAAATAGTGACATGTGGCACTCCATACAAGTTCACTCTACTGAACCAGTCCATGATTAGGTCATTGTGAGAGATTGGACATAACTTTGCCTTGAATAATCCAAATCAGGTCGAGCCTATGGAATTGGAAAGAAGATTCAGAGGGCTACTAAAGGATTGAATATAAAATATTTGGAATCTGAAATTATATAGATACATCAATTTCAATATCGAGCTCCTCAAAAGCAAAGAAAAGTTGTGTAATTTTTTTAATTGCATAAATCTTGTTTGAAAAATCAGTTTGAAGTGATTCCAAGGGAATATTGAAGCACAGACATCAGTATTGGGTTCTAAAATCCCCCCTATAAATAATCCAACACCAATTCAACCCTCGGAAGGCTCTACTATGACTCATGAAGAGGAAGAAGTGCAACATGATATATCAAAATTACAAGACCAAGTGCAACAAATTTCGCTCTCAAAAAGAGTAACAAAAAATGAAATGGAAGCGAAGATGGATGGTTTGAAGAAAGGCGTGGAAGATAAGATAGATGGTTTGAATAAATGTGTGGAATATAATATGTATGGTTTCAAGTATGGCATGGAAGCTAAGATCGATGAAAAAATTAAAGGCAACATGGAACATGAAGAATGATCTAAAAGCAGACATGGAAGGTTTGAAGGAAGGTTTGACAAAGTTAATACAAGAAATGATTCCTAATGGTGAAAATGTAGTAGACGAAACTCATGACGAGAACAAAATAAATTTTAATCGTGATTTCATAATCTCTAATTTTGGATTGAAGACCCACCATATCCCAAAGATCGATATGACGAATTTTGATGGCAAGGATCCCGTAACATGGATACTACAAATGGAGCAATATTTTGATCTACATAATGTAAAAAACACACAAAAGGTATGCATTTCAACTTTATATTTAGAACAAAATACATTTTTCTGGTATCGATGGCTTTGCTCTCGTAAAATAATTGTCACTTGGTCAATTTTTATGGAGGAAATGATAGCACATTATAAGGATACAAAGAGTGACACCTTCTTTGGCCAATTGATAAATCTCAAACAAAAGGGTTCAATGGTGAAGCACATTGAGGACTTCCAAAAATTGAATATAAGGGTAACTGATATTCCATAGGAACACAAGATTGATGTCTTCATAGGGACTTTAAAGGATAACATCCAACACGAGGTTTGCCTTTGGGAACTCGATTCATTGGAGAAGGCATTCAGGTTGGCAAGAAAAATTGAAAGTAAAATTATGGCGGCAAGGAAACCTACCACTCACATCTATAAACATGGAAGTGTTGCTACTCCTATACTTCCACAACCTACAAGGTTGACACCACAACAATTGGAAGAAAAAAGAGCAAAAGAGATTTTCTATAGTTGTGATAAAAAATACACTAACGGTCATAAGTGTGCTGAGAATAAATTATTTTACATAGGTTGTGAAGAGGAGTCAGAAAATGAACAAGAAACTTCAAAAGAAGAGTATATACATCGGGAACTAACCCTAGAGAAAGTAAAAATGATTCCAACCATATCCTGTAATGCATTGGCAAGAATTACCACTTCTAAAACTCTTAATATAGAAGGAAATATCAAGAAGAAAAATGTAATAGTGTTGACTGATTTGGGTAGTACCCATAATTTTATTCATTGTAAGGTAGCCAAGGAATTGAATTGCTTTCTATACCCAGCACCAGAGTGTCAAGTGATGGTTGCAAATGGAGGAACTATAAATTTCTTTGGAAAGTGCCATAATATCAAGCTAACCATGGGGTAATATGTATTGAATAGTCCAATTCTTTCCATTCCAATGGGAGGTGTTGATGTTGTACTAAGAGTAAAATGGTTACAATATTTGGGGATGATAGCTTTTAATTTTCAATAACTTTTCTTGAATTTTTTTCAGAAGGAAAGGAATTTCAATTACAAGGTATCATAGGGAATTTGAGAAATATAATAAACTCTAATTTCATGACAAATATTCTGAAGAAAGAACAACAAGGCGTAATTGCACAATTATGCTCACTAGAAGTTACAACATCAAAATTATATATTTCTCCAGATCTCCAAAACATCTTGGAAAATAATTCCAAGGTGTTTGAAACTCCCAAAGGACTCCCACCTATTCGTGATCATGATCATGTTATTCATTTGATTCCAGGAACTGTTCCTCCAAACATTAGGCCTTACAGATATCTTTATGTCGAAAAGAGCGAAATTAAACGTATGATTGCAGAAATTTTAGGGGATGGTATAATTCAGCCTAGTCAAATTTATTTCTCTACTCCAGTAGTATTGGTGCACAAGAAGGATGGATCATGGTGCGTCTGTCCGGATTATAAGGAGCTCAGTAAGCTCACTATTAAAGATAAATTTCCCATGCCTGTGATTGATGAATTATTGGATGAATTAAATGGTGCAATTTATTTTACCAAGTTGGATCTTCGTTCAAGATATCATCAAATTATAATGAAGATTAAAGATATTCTGAAAATATCATTTCGAACTCATGAGGGTCATTATGAATTTTTGTTCATGCCTTTTGGCCTTACCAATGCACCTTCTACATTTCAAGGGTTGATGAATTCCATTTTCAAACCCTTCCTTAGAAAATTTGTGTTAGTATTCTTTGATTATATACTAATCTACAGCATGTCTTGGAAGGATCATGTTCAACATGTTGGCAGGGTGCTCAAACTATTGAAGGAGAAACAATTATATGCAAAAACATCCAAATGTTTCTTTGGAGTACAAGAGGTGGAATATATGGGTCATATTGTATCTAAGGAGGGTGTTAAGGTAGACTCTAACAAAATTAAATTCATTAAGGAATGGAAATTCCCCACAACCATAAAGAAGTTGTGAGTATTTCTCGGGTTAACAAGGTATTATCGCAAGTTTGTTAAGAATTATGGGAGAATAACAACACCTATAACAACATTATTGAAGAAAGATGCATTTTCATGGATTCCTGGAGCAACTAAGGCCTTTTAGCATCTTAAAGAGGCAATGTGCCAAGCACCAGTCTTAGCGATGCCATACTTCACAAAAACCTTTATTGTGAAATGTGATGGCTCGGGAAATGGAATTGGTGTTGTTTTAATGCAAGAAGGAAGACCCGTTTCTTTTTAAAGTCGTCCAATCAAAGGAAGGAATTTACATAAATATATTTGTGAGAAGGAAATGTTGGCAATACTACATGCACTAAAGAAATGGCGACCTTACCTAATGGGAAGACACTTCAAGGTAAAAATTGATCGTGATAGTCTTAAATAATTTTTGGAACAAATACTATATTCAGAAGAGCATCAAAAATGGGTCACAAATACGTTGGGTTATGACTTTGAAATCATCTACAAAAAATGGAAGCTAAATGTTGTTCGAATGCTCTCTTAAGAAAGGATGAGGAGGTGGAAGCATTGCTTTGTGCCATTTCTATTATCCAACCAAATTGGATAACAAAAGCAAGGGAGGAATGGAATAATGACGAAGAAGTGTGGACACTCATTCAAAAGTTGCAACAAGATATGAGTACATCTGATACATTTAGTTGGAAAAATGGTTCCTTATGGTACAAAGATCGCTTATATCTTTGTAAGAATTCCCAACTAAAACTAAATATTATTTTGTAATTTCACACCTCTCCCTTAGGAGGACACTTGGGATTTTTAAAAACTTACATGGTGAAGAAAGAATTTTTTTGGGATGGCCCTAAATTTGATATTCAAAATTTTGTGGTGAAATGTTTGGTTTGCCAGCAAAATAAATTTGAGACAATTGATACCCTGGGTCTGCTATAACCTTTATCCATTCGAAGTCAACGTTGGGAGGAGGTTTCAATGGATCTTATCACAGGTTTACTTAAGTACGAAGGAAAGAGTGTCATCATGGTGGTAGTTGATATACTTACCAAGTATGCACAATTTTGTGCATTATCTCATCCATTTAAAGCAAGTATAGTTGCTACTGCATTTATGGAAACAATTCAAAAGTTACATGGAAACCCAAATATTATTGTAAGCGACAGAGATCCCATTTTCACTGGAAATTTTTGGACGGAATTATTTTCTTTTTTGGGTACTCAACTAGCTCATAGCTCATCTTATCATCCTCAATCCGATGGGTAAACTAAGATAGTGAACAAATTTTTGGAAGGAAATCTTCATTGTTTTGTATCTGATAAACAAACATAATGGGTCAAGTGGTTACGTCTGTCTGAATGGTGGTACAAAAATTCCTTCCATACTGTATCAAAAATGGCCCCATTTAGGGCACTTTATGGATATTGTTGTGGAGGTAAATCCCCTCTGCAGACAGAGGCGATCCCTACTAGCCCAGACCGGGTCTAGCAACAATCAATCACGTTATAGCGCAGGTTCCTAATTGCAAATAAACCAACTAGCGATGAAGGCTTACCTGGAATCCAACGCAGTCGTTGTAGAAGAGGTGGCGCTCCCGTTCCTCAACTCTGGCAGATCACGATCCCCACGATCTCCGTGATGGGACACCTGCACATGCGAGAAACAAAACAAACGCAAGCGTAAAATCCAGTAGATGCAACTATATGTCAGTGAGAAAGGACATAACTCATCATTATAAACAACAACAAGACTGGAACCATAACCAATAGTCGTTCATTAATAATCAATCAAAGGAAAATTACAACCATAGTTCTGACGCTGAATTCTCCTTCGGAGGGGTCGCCAGCAGAACACGTCTCGAAAATCCTGTCAAGGATGGGACAAACTTCTCTCTTCAGACCTTGAGGGTAGTCTCCTTGCTTGAAATTAGCCTTAAGGGAATTATGGAGGCTCTTGCAGCATAAGGCTCTTGGGAATTTGGGAACTTGAAGACTAGCTTGCAATTGAGATGAGCAAGCTTTTATAGATGGAGGAAGGGGAGTTGGGATCCCTATAATCATGAGATTGGCCCTATCATCAAGGAAGCTTCCATGAGAGGTGGCAAACCACTTCCTCTCTATGGAAATCCGTAGCCAAACTTCCCAACTCAAGATAGATATCAGTTCCTGGATCAGTTAGGACGAAACTTCCGCCATTTATTTTTAAAAAACATTCCTTAAATTGGCTGGCGCGAGTGCGACTCTGGGACAGAGCGCCAACTGGCGCGGCCTCTTTGAAGTATTTTCCCCATTGGCGCAGGTACTGAACTGCCTACTCGCGCCAATGCTAAAAGGGCCATTTTTAGGGTTTTTCACAAGGAGATGTCTTCAGGGCAATGAAAGCTCTTGTTCAGAGGGATGTCATGAAAGTGGTTTCAAGCCATGTCACTGCTCACAGGTCACAAAATGAGCCCTCCAATGTGCGGGACGGGGATTGCAGGGACGGTGACAAATTACTGTGTAACAGATGCCCCCTAAAGCATGAGGCCCGAGAGAGAGAGAGAGGGGTGAAATGCTTTACGAGAACGTGTCCAACTGAAAACTCCGGTGTCGGAAAACCTGCGTGGAGAAGTACAACTGATATCTCAGATACATGATATATATGCGGTATGGGTGCAGCCATCCATAACAGAGTATACAATAATCCAGATCCAAGGCATGGGCGCAGCCATCCAGTGAGGATCGATAAATAGACTCAGGTATGGTCGCAGCCATCCAGTAAGTGAGTCATGTAACCAATCATAATAATCCACAAAATCGCAGCCTGGATTACAACAGACACAATCCAGGGTCTTGCGCTCCATCTCGACCCGAACAAAGTACAAGTTCAAGCATGTGAATATGTGAGCTGAAGTTGAACATGCAAGAACATCATCTGATTACCAGCCAATGATGAAAGTTGTTAATAGACGTGAGAGGTACCACCATTAATGCCAATGGTCCTCAAGGTACTATAGGTACAATCTACGGCATGTGAACACTGAGCTGACATCGAACACCCGCAGAATCACTCGATCGGAGGCCAATGATGAAAACCTCACGTCGAATGCGAAGAACCTGCCATTGAGGCATGCAGGCTCTAAGGTACCAAAAGGGAGTCTCTAGACCAGCTTCCTGGATAATGAGCTGAAGTCGACAGGAAGTGACCTCGATCGAAGGTGGGCCATAGTGTTTCCCACATCATCGACATGAGACAGAGGAACATAATGTCTTTGTGAATCAGGATCAGATGAGAATCAGAGGAAGGTTGATATTTGCAGAGGTCAACTTCTCTTGAACATATAAACGGCACGACAGTGAGCTTGGCAGTATTTGACATCAACGGATTAGAGGTCATGGTGACGAGCCAAAGAGCAGATGAGAGGTCAAAAGGGATTACCCAAACCCACGGAGGCAAGTGAAAAACGAGATGAGATGTCCCCAACCTGACACAAATGCAAACAAGTGCCATGTTCAAGAGCGACATACTGCCGACACGACAATGATATTGGTTCCATTTTTCCCCACCATTTCGGTGAGTACCTATTTATTTTTACACAAGCTTGAAGAGGATACCATGTGCTTGTCATATAAATCCGTCCTTCGGACGAATCCATCCTAGTACATTTAATGAGCCCTAGGAAGGAGCGACTCAAATAGCGTCATCACGACTGAATCCGATGTCATCAGGTTTTAACGAGTCTGACAAAGGAAGAACTCGGCGTCTTTTCATGTTTAGAGAGTTTGAAAAGACAACGGAAAAGTAAACTCCCACGGTCCCTTTTCGTAAATAGTTCCTCAAATCCGAAAAGGTAGAAAACTATGTCTGAGGAAACCTCCTAGTCGCGATAGGCTAGGGTATTCCTTTTCCGTAAGTAATCTATCCCAGCCCGAAAAAGGGGTAAACGTATACTGGGTAGATGTCATTTCGTGTCCACTTTAACGAGATCGAAACAACAAGGGACTTGGCAATCTTTTCATGTTTAGAGAGTCAGAAAAGAGCTGAAAGTTGACTCCTCCTGGAGAAACGAGTGGTATAAAGGGTAGCAACTGGTTCCAGTAATGATGGAACTGCTTCTAAATAAAGGTTAAGAGGCTGGCTAACAAGACCACTCATTGCAGCGGTTCCTCAGGAATGGATAAAACAACCAAGTGAAGGCATATGATCGGCCAAGCAGATAGTGACGATGGAGTGAGAAAACCAAGGCTCATCTGGCAAAACAGGCTGATAAAATGGAAATCAGAAGAGGTAAAATGGGAATGGTTTCATTTTTACACAAGCTTGAAATCAGGAAACTTTGCTTGAAGTTGGTTTCATTTTTACACAAGCTTGAAACAAATATAACCTATGCTTGAAACCAGTTTCATTTTTACACAAGCTTGAAACGGAAACAAACTATGCTTGAAAAAGTAAGCATGCCCTCAGCATGGTGACTCAATTCGAGGTACATGCCCCCCAAGCTTCAATCCATATGAAAGGCAGATGGATTGAAGGTTCAAGTTACGAGATCAAAAGAAAGACTCGACTGGGATTTTATGAGATCTGATCAAAGACTCGAATTGAACAGGAACGTGTTTCATTGTTTTAACGAGGTTGACACATTAAAATAACTATCCTCAGGACACCTTGTTTCATGGTTTAAGGAGCCTGGTACGAGACAAGGAACTCTGCTCCGACAACCTTGTTTCATTTTTTAAGGAGCTTGACACAAGACAATGAACTTTGCTCTGACAGACTTCATCATAATGAAAAAGAAGTCATCGCTTCCAAGATTTTCTCATCCAATGGAAGGAAAACATCCTGGAAGTCAGGACCCAATGCCCCCAGCACCTGATGCACAACGGCACTATCACTAGGTACATGCATGGGGTAGGTAGCCACATAGTTGACCTGCGGTGGGGAAGATACAACAGGTGGATAAAAACCAGGAAGGGATGATGGCGGGCCAGCTGCCACATTAGGACCAAAGAACGAAAGTTGATTAATGGTCACAATCCGTCCTTCATGCAGAAAACATACCACACGAAAAAGGGAGGAGACAAGCGCTCCCATGGCATAGGTGTAATCGCGCCCCAAGAGAAGATTGAAATCCAAGGGGCCTGGAACAACCATCACGTCCATATGGACGGTTTTACCTCCCAAAGTAACAGGTAACCTTGGGAGGATCCCTAACGGTTGACTCGTTCTTCTGTTAAATGCCAACAGATTCTGTGTAACAGGCATAAGCGGTGGCGAACCGAAAGCTTGCCAAGTAGTTGAGGATAGAATACTAACAGAGGCGCCTTCGTCTATAATGGTGTTGGGAACAACCAGACCATAGGCTTGTACTGTTATCTCGAAAGGCACATAAGATGGAAGGCGATATCCTGCAAATCGATTCCAGTCAAAGGAAGCAACCAAACTACTTGGAGGGGTTACCATTGAACCAAGATGGTCTTCCCCTGGTGTTATGGGAGAAGAAGGAGCATCCTCCACGACCTCCATCTCGAAGGTGGGAGGGGTATCCTCCAGGACCTCCATCATGGGAGGTGGAGGAGCGGCTTCTTGAGGTACAGGGACAGGAGAATCTTTCTCCAAGTCTGAAGAATCTGAAGAAACTAGAAGGACATGAGGGGTGTGAGATCCACTCTCAACGGAAAAGACCTGGTGTACCGCAGACGGGGCCAGCTCAACCGATCCCACGACCAATGGTTGGTCAAGGAGGGATTCCTGAATTTGAATTTCCGAGGGAGCGAGATTGACCAAGGATGACTCTTGACCAATCATAGGATCAGCTGGTGGAGGGCTCAGAGAAAGCTTTTTATAACCAACCGGGAGGCGTGGTGTAGAAACAGTTGCGATGTCCAAAACTCTCTTGGCTTCATCCATATACGGACAAAGGTGAATGGCATGGTGCCCTTCACACAACTTACAGGGATTGGTAAGCTTACCCTGCTTCTTAGGAGCTTTACCAACACCAGTTGAAGACGTTCCCCCAACCTGACTCCCAGAAGCCAAAGGCAATGGCGGGTGACCATTGGACCATACTTCAAGCACCTTGGGAATACCAGGGCAGTCTCGAAGAAGATGGTTTCCTTGACACAACATGCAAGGGAACTTGACTTTCAGCGGAGGGTTGGGAGGTTTATCAAAAGGAGGTGCATTAGAAGCAGCGGCTGAAGCCTTAGCCTCTCTTTTATCAGACTTCTTCTTCTTTGTCTTCTTCTTCTTCTTCTTAGCCACCTGGTTACTTGAATCCAGACTTTCACCAGGCGAAGTAGAAGATGAAGACGCAGAAACAGGCGAAGAAGGGGAGAGGTCCACCTTGGAATCAACATGATGTTGTTCAGGTGGAGGGACTGATTGAACAGTGGCTGAGACATTCGAGACCACAGAGGTTGAAAACAACTAAACAAAAAACCCAACAGTTAACCCAGGAAGGGACAATGTTGCCATATAAGGAGCACCAACATTGCCAAAAGAAGGAAAAGGACCAGGATTCCCATCGGAGGGGATTCCTTGGTTGGTGAACTCCGGAAAAGTTGCCATCATAAATGATCTTCAGAACAACACCCTAAGGAAACTAACTTTAACCAGGAATATTTCTTGGGCAGTTAATTTTTACGACATTGAAACAAAACTCTATTGTTTCATATTTTAAGAGTCGAGAAACTCGCAAAAGGTGACTCTATCACTTTCAGATTGGAAACAAGCGTGAAAGGACAAGCGCTTGGTGATCTTTTAAAATTTAGGGAGTCAGTAAAGATCAAACCGACTGCTCAGGAATGCTAGGCAAAGGGTGTACCAAATAACCGTGAACTGCAATATACACCTTGGTTTCAAAATGAAAGAGAAATCAACCAAGGACTTAACGTACGTGCAAGCAATCTCCCCAAATGCTGTGTCTGGTGTATCACGGGTATAGGGCAGCAGACTCAGCTTCCTATGGATAAAGGATAGAAACCTAGTGGGGTCTCCCTTTATATACACGACGGTACGGGGAGCACAAGTCCGTACTAGCGCTGTCTAAAGCCAAGAGGTGAACGACAGCTACTAGGTTTAGAGACGCCGGAACACGTCTCTAGCCTAGACCTCTAAATTTGTTTCGTTAATGTTCCAATTCTTCCTTAGGTAAATTGAGTAAATTTTAAAGTTTATCTTCAATTATGTCTCGGTTTCAAGGCCCTAACGCATGTCATATGACAATCTCCTGTATGCAGCTATATGAGAAAAGAAAACTTTTCAATTCGATGAATGCTATCCAGTTAAGGGAAGAGCTTCAAACAATTATGCAACAAACAGCAATACTGAAAACGAAAATTTTTCCAAACTAGATGACTTTCACTATCCAAAAGTAATTCCAAACATTCAACGATGTGAACAATGCAATGTGATCTATGCAAAACCCTCTTTTCCGAAAACTATGCAATTGTAATCTATGCACAATTTCCCTTTTCCTTTTCAAATAATAAGAATGCACTCAATGCATTTTTTGATGAAATGAGAATCTACTCAATGCATGCTTTCAGTGAAAGAGAATGCACTCAAAGCGATTTCTAGTTTTCAATCATTAAACAATGTAATCTAAGTTCAATGATGGATCTCAAAAAATACTTTTCAATGCAATGTGATCTAATGCATTTTAACAAAAAGAACACTTTGAGACGAAAACTAAATAAACACAAATCTTCTTAATGAAGGATGAATGCAAAAGAGATGTAAACAAACACTAAGAATGCAATCGTTGTTTCAAACACTTTGTCACGAAATTCCTCAAAAGGCGACAAGACATATGAGGTCAAACACAAAGAGGACTTCCAAAGCAAGAGATCAAAACAAGGCATTCATTCCCTTTTACATCAAGCAATCATGGAGAGAAGACATTTCAAACAATGAGCAATGTAATCTATGCTCATATAGAGAAAAGACCGGAAGGGAAAGACACACTGGCGAAGGATTCAGGGAAAAAGTCTCAATTTTCACACACCCTGAAATTGGTTCGACTTGTACATTGACAACTAGCGCCAATGGCCAATTGGCGCGGGTTGCTAACTGAAAACAAGCGCCAACGCCTGAAAATGAAAAAACAAAGAATTTCTCCCAACCAAGACCAGACTCACCACTTCAAGCAGAATCTCCAAGACTCAAATGAACCATGTGATCTAGGCTCAAAGCGAGACACACACAGATCAAGCTCAAAAAACTCAAAACAGAGTAAAACCTAGTACCTCACAGGATTGGCGCGACTGTGAGGCTGAAACTAGCGCTAGAAAGGAATTGGCGCGGGTAATACACAAGCAACCTGCGCCAATGGGCGCGACTGTCAAGCTAAAAAGCGCGCCAGTCGAGTTTCCCAGTCAAAAATAAAAAAGAGCAATCCAACAAGCATACCAGTGATGATCACGCTATCAAAAAACCAAATTCACAGAAAGAACCAGCCCAAAAGAGTTGATCAAGCAAGGAGGATCGAGAATCGACCGAAAAGACAAGACAATGCTCCAAGTGTTCAGTTTACAAACTAAACCGGAGATTGACTGAAGCAGCTTTGATCTACTTCGCAATTGCAGAGCAAAAGTGTTTCTAAGGCTATCTGGCCAACTTCAGGCTCCGTCTATAGCTCATAAAACGAACGACAACAAGCTACCGAGTCCCCAGCAGAGTCGCCAATTTGTTGTGGAGGTAAATCCCCTTTGCGGACAGAGGCGATCCCTACTAGCCCAGACCGGGTCTAGCAACAATCAATCACGCTATAGCGCAGGTTCCTAATTGCAAATAAACCAATT
Source organism: Pinus albicaulis (assembly GCA_034641835.2). Taxonomy (NCBI): domain Eukaryota; kingdom Viridiplantae; phylum Streptophyta; class Pinopsida; order Pinales; family Pinaceae; genus Pinus; species Pinus albicaulis. Next base: position 674,431,626 of record CM076570.1, read on the forward strand.
AGCGATGAAGGCTTACCTGGAATCCAACGCAGTCGTTGTAGAAGAGGTGGCGCTCTCGTTCCTCAACTCTGGCAGATCACGATCCCCACGATCTCCATGATGGGACACCTGCACATGCGAGAAACAAAACAAACGCAAGCTTAAAATCCAGTAGATGCAACTATATGTCAGTCAGAAAGGACATAACTCATCATTATAAACAACAACAAGAGTGGAACCATAACCAATAGTCGTTCATTAATAATCAATCAAAGGAAAATTACAACCATAGTTTTGACGCTGAATTCTCCTTCGGAGGGGTCGCCAGCAGAACATGTCTCGAAAATCCTGTCAAGGATGGGACAAACTTCTCTCTTCGGACCTTGAGGGTAGTCTCCTTGCTTGAAATTGGCCTTAAGGGAATTATGGAGGCTCTTGCAGCATAAGGCTCTTGGGAATTTGGGAACTTGAAGACTAGCTTGCAATGGAGATGAGCAAGCTTTTACAGATGGAGGAAGGGGAGTTGGGATCCCTATAATCATGGGATTGGCCCTATCATCAAGGAAGCTTCCATGAGAGGTGGCAAACCACTTCCTCTCTATGGAAATCCGTAGCCAAACCTCCCAACTCAGGATAGATAGCAGTCCAGGAATTTGTTAGGACGAAACTTCTGCCATTTATTTTTTTTTAAACACTCCTTAAATTAGTTGGCGCGAGTGCGACTCTGGGACAGAGCGCCAATTGGCGCAACCTCTTTGAAGGATTTTCCCCATTGGCGCGGGTACTGAACTGCCTGCTCGCGCCAATGCTAAAAGGGCCATTTTTAGGGTTTTTCACAAGGAGATGTCTTCAGGGCAATGAAAGCTCTTGTTTAGAGGGATGTCATGAAAGTGGTTTCAAGGCATGTCACTGCTCACAGGTCACGGAATGAGCCCTCCAATGTGCGGGACGGGGATTGCAGGGACGGTGACAAATTACTGTGTAACAATATCATCCACCGTCCATCACATCATATTTAAGAGAAAATTCTAATGTTCAAGCAGTGGAAAATCACATTGAGCATAAACAACAAGTTCTCCAACTCTTAAAGGATAACCTAAATTTGGCACAAAATCGAATGAAACAAAAGGCAGATCAACATCGCAACGAGAGAATTTTTGATGTAGGATACTAGGTATTTTTATGGCTACAACCATACAAACAAATGTCCCTCAAGCAAGCTAAGAAGGATAATAAATTATCACCAAATTACTATGGTCCTTACAATGTGTTGAAAAATATTGGTACTATGGCATACAAATTGGAGCTTCCTGCTTCTTCCTGAGTGCACCCATTTTTCCATGTTTCATGCTTAAAGAAGGTTATAGGTGACAAAATTCCAGTTCAAACAATATTGCCATAACTTGATGAGGAAGGAAAAATCATATTGGAACCTGAAGCAGTCATGGAAACAAGAACTCGACAGCTACGAAATCGATTAGTTTTAGAGCATCTCATCAAGTGGAAGAACTTAACCACAAAATATTCCACATGGGAGGATGAGAAATTTATACAGAAGCATCCAAAACTACTCAAGCATTGAGGACAACACTTTTTTGAAGGAGAGCGGCATGTTAGGTCCCTATATTACTAGTGTAGTCCCTTATTGTTGTTAGTGTAGCCCCTTTATTGTTATTTTTGTACCCCTGTAGTCCCCATATTGTTATTATTGTGCCCCATAAAAGCCCACTATTGTTATTGTTGTGCCCTTACATTATTATTGTTAGCTCGGCTAGGATTATATTTTGACCCCATGGACTCCTATATATAGAAAGGAGGTTTTGTCATTTGTATCATCCAAGAATTTTTCATTTATGTAATGTAAAGGACGTTTCCCCCTTGAAGAGACTTATTTTTAAGTCATGTATCTATATTTTCTTCTATTTTGTGAGTTGGTTTCATAACAACTAGAAGGAAGAAGTCTCCACTATCTTAGAGAAAGATGTCTAACACTATCAAGGGAGAGAAAAAGCTTGAAGGAGCTCAAATTTATAGATCTTGGAAGAAAAGGATTGACATCATCCATGAAAAGAACAAGGTCTTAGATTTAGTCAAAGGAAAAATGAAAAGGCCTACACAAGAATCAAGTGATGTTGACAAAGTAAAGTACATAGAATTGGAATTAGTAGCTATGGCTTTGATGGTTGAAGGCATCATTAGGGGAATTTTGAGGTCTAAAATGGGCCTCCTAAGGAAATTATAAAATAATAGTGGAAATAATAAAATAAAATTAGATTACATTATCAAATTTTAGAGGGAAAAAAAGAAAAAACTATTTTTTCAACTTGTATTTTCAACTTATCACCCTATGAGTTTACTCAAATTTCGAGCGGGAACAGTCATTGGATGTAGAATTTGATTCCTCATCCAAGTAATACCTATGTTCTATACTTTTTATGGACCTTGCTACACGAAAAATGAGAAATACATGAAAATTGTGATTGCAATCACGTTTTTTCATGTATTTCTCATTTTTCGTGTAGCGGGGTCCATCAAAAGTATGCAACATGGCTATTGTTATCACTTGATAGGACAGGCTGGGTTGTATCAACCCCCAACCAATAATAACCATTTCAAACCACTTGTAGCTAGAAGTTAGCCCTTCTAATATGAGATGGCTTTCTCAAGGAAAACTATATAATGATCTGAATAAAACTCAATTACAAATGGATAAATTTGGATTTTTGTGTGATTTTGCAAGTGAAAGAAAGTGTGATAATCACCACCATTGGGCATGGAGCCATTTAAAATAAAATTCAATTACAGGAAAAAATGTTTTGTGGAATCTGAGGCATTTTTGGCATTAACTGGTGTGAAATTAACATCTATAGTAAATCACGGCAAATTGAAGGAAGTTGGAGGAATATTTCAATGAATTCCAAGTAATCATATAAGCCATGAAAATTGATAACAACGTAAAATCATAGTGAGATAACATGAAATCCAAAAATGAATCTCATAAAATCATATGTTGCAAATGTATATTAACCGGATAAAAATTTACAAAAAAATGGTGTTTCTCACATCATCGATCATCCCTTGCATATTCAAAAAACTACATATATAGAGAGAGAGATCTCCATCTGTCATTAATTAAAAAATCTGCCACCTGGGGCTAGAATCGATCATCATGCTAAGAGACCTAATCCTATTTGACTTACAAAACATATGATATTTCTTGGGGATTTTGTGTTTTGACACAATTTGAATACAAATAGGATTATTTTTCATTTAAGATCCCTCAAAAATTATGTTTTTGAACCTTATCGAATCCAATCAAATTTTGAGTGTGTTAGACCTTTTGATGTGCTCTTGCCACGTGGATATGCTGACATGGTCGACTTTGTTGTCTTGTCTTCCTAAAAAATAGGAGTTATAATCTGATGATGTGGGCACTCCTATGACATGTAATCCATCTAGTTGCCTTGTTTTCTGATGATAAATCAAAAACTATAGCGGTGAAAAAGTGGTTTGATAATTTCGTAGCAAAATTTGGTATCAAGCTACAAAAACACTCCTATGGTACATTTCTGATCTTTCTGAAAGTTCTGAAGTCTTCACTTATGTAATTTAGCAAAACTCATGCCATTAGAACTTCCTTAGCTAAAACTTTCGCTTGCATTTTCCTCTATGATAAGCTACAGCAGTTTCGTAGAAAATTTTCAGCTGAACTATGGAGAGTTGCTACGAAATTTTAAATTTTCTGAGTTTTTTATTTTTTAAGCTTTATTTTGTCTTATTATCACTCCTTATAGCATGTCTAACCTTGTATATTGTTGAAACTATTAGTTTAGCATAGTATAGGCAAAAAATTCATAGTATAAGAAAAAAGTGAGGAATTTACCATACAGAAGAGGTGTATGTTACTTCAGCTAAGAGCTTGATATTTATTTTAGATAGTTAAACTTTGATCATTTCTATTTGAGTTTCCAATGCTTTGACTTGTCTCTGCAACTTGTTCTTGTATGCATGTAGCCAACTATTCCTTGTGTACACATGCTTTAGCATCCTGTGTAAAAGTAGAGTCCCCTTCACCATTATTCTGGATTCTTCTCCAACTTTTTCATAGAAATCTAGCTACTTTGACACATCCTCTTTCAACTCCTCAAAAAGTAGTTTCGAATCAATCACTTCTTGTATATTTTCTCTCAATTATTCTTGTAAAACTTCTATCTGACTTTTTTCTTGCACGGGCTCTTTTCATTTTCTTCTCTTGCTCGCTCTACTTTTTCTAAGGGCACTTCTGGAATATTTTGTGTTTGTTGCATTGATATTGTAACAAGATTTCTTGGTCTGGAGATAAAACCTTGTTCTTCTTGTGTAAAATCAAGTTTCTTGGCCCTCTTATCCTTTTTATGAGTTTCTACCTTTGTAACTTGCAGAGGCTATAAAACTAGACTTTCTTCAAGTTCAATATCATCCAACTTACCCTTCCCTTTACTATGTTTTCTATTCTGATCCTTTTCCCAGTACTTGTGGAGTCTTCACTATAGGTTCTATTTTTAGTAGCCTCTCTTCCCTAGGCATTATTTACTGAGATTTTGAGTTTTTCTAGAAGGGGTGGCAACATCTAGTTCATAACCACTCAAGAAAAAGAAGGTAATCAATATCTGTGTAACTTATTCAACTCTTCTACAAGAAGTTTGATGAGGCCATGATGGAAAAGACAAGTGTTGCTAGCATCAGGTTTAGCCTATATTTTGTCAGCCATCTTCCCCAAACTCCTATAAATATAAAAAGGAATGTCCAGAGGTTGTTTACCTGTGAAATGTAAGAGAAATATGAAGTGATATTGGTAAACCAAATTGAACCTCCCTTCACATGTAAAATACTTTTGGATGACCATTACAATTTTGGAAAAAATCTCTTTAAGGAAAACCCTAGAAATTTCAACAATCATGCCAATTCCTTTGTATTCATCCTTGAGAAATTCATCATAGTTGAATGAATTGAACTTCTGAACTTTGAACCATATATCACCAGACTTGGGAATATTTTTAGCATGTGAAACAATATCAAGGGAGATTGCAAAATTCAGCAAACCAACCTTTGTTTCTATTTCTGTGAAATTGATGGCAAAATCCTTAGCAATCTGCCCATGGAAACCCTCTAAATTCTGGTAAAAACGAAAGCATCCCATGATGCTAAAGTATTGGATGAAAACAGGATCTTATTCTAACATCTTCATGTACTTGGGTTCATAGCAGACTACATAGCCTCCTTTGTATTGCTTCTTTTATGCCATGGATGCAACACGTAGTAAGCTCCTTCTTGCCACCTGCAAAGTCACCCAATGACAGCTAGACCTCCCTTTGACACCAATAGACCTTCCTATGATGGCAAGACAAAACTTAAAATGAAAAGAAACGATGAAAGAATGAAATTTAAGGTGTGAACGTTTAGGTTGAATGTGAATACTAACGCATGATTATGATTTATCGTGACTCTGACCCACAACTTTTAATAAATGTTTTTTTGCTAATAGCATACGTAGCAGAACAGGTAGAAGAAGTGAAAGATCCTCTATGGAAGTGTCGGAAACATTCGCAATGAACCCTGTGACTTCCTAACTAGAGCTGCTACGAATTTTTACAAAAGTGGCTAAAACATAATTATGATCAAGTGAGCCCAACACAAATAAAAATTTGAATTCTAACTCATGTTGTGGACCCTACTTAAACTCAAATTGACTCTACACACTAACTATATGACCAACTAACTAACTGACACTTTGTACATCTATTTTATTTTCATAAAATTTTAAAAACCTAGCTAATTTGACAAACTGACTCCGAACTATCTCTAACTGTTATCTATGATAATAGTGGCTCCAATGGGGATGTTTTGCCCCTGTGGTGCAGAAAAGAACTCATAGACCATGTGCTTATCCATTAGGTTTTTCCCAACCTTTTGTCATATTCTTCAGCCTGCATTTGACCCTTGACATGCTCTTGAAGCAAAAACACTGTACAAACCAAAACTTGCAGCTACAATCTTCAAACTAAATCTTGAAAGAGATGCTTGCCCAGCAAGATTATTTATATACATACCAATCCTAATCTAACAGCTGAAAACGAAACATTCGATTCAAGCAATATGAAACTTCCAGTATAGCCAGTCAAAGAGTTGATCCAACACCTGGGTTTCTTGACTATGTTTGAACAAAATTAGAAGTGGATCATCTATTGGAAACTCAGCATGAAAATTGAATCCATGCTCCATGAAAAACACAAAAATTGTCTTGACTAATGACTGTAACAGACTTACCATTGGATCTTGGAAACCATGAAAAATCACCTCTTTTGATGAAAGTAGCAAATCAGCAAAAGGATCCTTGAAAACACTGAAAGGTATCTTGTCCTGATGATCCAAAGGATAATATTCATTCATAATTGTAGGTTGTCCCTGTTTTATAACTTCATTTTCAACATCATTCTCAATACTGGACTTTGAATGTTCATAAAAATATTCAATGGGAGCAATCATATCATGTGCTACATGTATGTTTAAAAATTAATTTTCATGCATTGCAACAGGATCTTCATGTATATCAGCATGCACAAACAGAAATATTTTATCATTTAAATCTATAGCAAGAAATTTTGGGACAGCAACTTGTGGATCAAAAATTTGCATATTATTCTCTATAAGCGCTTCCTCATTACAGCCTTCAAGCATACTCAAGAAATCAACCTCCTCCTCATGATGAAAAGAGACATGATTCACATAAGCTTCTCCTTGCTCCTTCCCATTTTCATGTTGCTCATTCAACTCTTTGTTCTCAATATGCTCAGAAAGTTTTTCATATGCTCAGGGCAGGGATTATCATTAATTTATTGGGTATAATCTTCTTGAAACAAAGGTTCATAAAATGAACAAAGTGAAGATCCTTGTAACTAACCATATTTATGTTCCTCTTTATCACCTAAAGAGTGGCAGGGCTGCTGCAAATTTTCACAAATTTCATGGGATATAACTTCGTTGTCAAAGTGTTGATCCATTTCATCCTCAAGCAAAGAATATACATCTACTTGTAGGAAACCTTCTTGATTATCATGACAAATAACCTAATAAGCAAATTCATAAAGTGTCTCTAACATATCCTCATCATCCAAGCACTCTCCATCATCACTAAGACTTTTAATATATAGAATAAAAACCTCACAAAAATCACAACAGCCATGTAACAGTGTAAAGAATAATGGGATTTCTCATAATGTTCGAAGAACTTCCTATGGAAATATTTAATAGAGAACAAGCTTCCCGGTTGAAACCCTTCATACCATGTTCTAGATCCATCCTCTAGGGTGGCCATAAACATTTTCATGAGACAATCCTCAGGAAATTCAACTTGAAACTTATGTACATGCATATTGAATCTAACCAAATTAAGAGTAGCATTATATTTCTTTTCATCTTTAAATATGGGAAGATAAGTTAACCAATGAATGCTAGGCATAGGATTTGGAAAGCCATGGATGTGAGACCAATTCATAAGGGCATACCTCGCGTTCTTGCTTGCAATTGAACTCATCTTGAAAACAGTAAAGTCACCAAAAAATTCTTCAATCCACTGGTCTTTGAAGAGTGGAGTCGCCATGAAACTCTGAACTTTTTTATTCTTTGACACTGGAGTCGCCAGGTGAAAGATGCACGGCCTATTAATGTCCAACTGTTTTTCACCATCAACAATCAGAGTTGATCTTTGTTGTTCTTTTCTGGGGAAGATAAAGCTTTCGCTCCCGGCAGACGCACCAAAATGTTATCACTTAATAGGATAGGCTGGGTTGTATCAACCTCCAACCAAGAATAACTATTTCAAACCACTTGTAGCTAGAAGTTAGCCCTTCTAGCATGAGAGGGCTCTCTCAAGGAAAATTGTATAATGCTCTGAATAAAAATCAATTGCAGATGGCTAACTCTATATTTTTGTGTGATTTTGCAGGTGAAATAAAGTGTGATAATCACCACCATTGGGCATGGAGTCAGTTAAAAGAAAATCCAATTACATGCAAACATGTTTTGTGGAAGGTGAGGCATTTTTGGCATTAACTGGTGTGAAATGAACATCTACAGTAATTCACAGCAAATTGAAGGAATTTGGAGCAATATTACATTGAATTCCAAGTAATCAAATAAGCCATGAAAATTGATAACAACATAAAATCATAATGAGATAACATGAAAGCCAAAAATGAATCTTAGGTAGAAAAACAGAGTATGTTGCAAATGTATATTGATCGGATAAATATTTACAAAAAAAATGGTCTTTATCACATCATCGATCATCCCTTGCAGATTCAAAAAGCAACAAATATACAGAGAGAGATCTCCATATGTCATTAATTACAAAATCTGCCACCTAAGGCTAGATTCGATCATCATGCTAAGAGACTTAATCCTATTTGACTTACAAAACATATGAGATTTCTTCGGGATTTTCTATTTTGACACAGTTTGAATACAAATAGGATTCTTTTTCATTTATGAGCCCTCAAACATTCTATTGTTGAACCTTATCGAATCCAATCAAATGTTGAGTGCGTTGGACATGTTGAGGTGCTCTTGCCACGTGGATATGCTGACATGGTTGACTTTGATGTCTTGTCTTCTTGAAAAATAGGAGTTCTAATCTGATGATGTGGGCACTCCTATGACCTGTAATCCATCTGGTTACCTTGTTGTCTGATGATAAATCAAAAACTATAGCACAGAAAAAGTGGTTTGACAGTTTCGTAGCAAAATTTGGTAACAAGCTACAAAAACACTGCTCTGGTATCTTTCTGATATTTCTGCAACTTCTGAAGTCTTTGCTTATGAAATTTAGCTAAAATTGTGCCATTAGATCTCCCTTAGCTGAAGCTTTCACTTGCATTTCCCTCCATGATAAGCTACAGAAGTCTCGTAGAAAATTTTCAGCTTAACTATGGGAAGTCGCTACGAAATTTTAAATTTTTTGAGTTTTTTATTTTTTATGATTTCTTCTGCCTTCTTATCATTCCTTATAGCCTCTCTAACCATGTATATTGTTGAAACTATTAGTTTAATATAGTATAGGTAAAAAATTCATAGTATAGGCAAAAAGTGAGGAATTTACCATACTCAAGGGGTGCTTGTTACTTCATCTAAGAGCTTCAGATTTCTTTTTGAGAGTTCAACTTTAATCATTTCTATTTGATTTTTCAATTCTTTGACTTGTCTCTGCAACTTGTTCTTTTTTTCCTGTAGCCAATTGTTCCTTTTGTACACATGCTTTAACATCCTATGTAAAGGTAGAGTCCTCTTCACCAATCTTTTGGATTCATCTCCAACTTTTTCATAGAAATCTAGTTGCTTTGACACGCCCTCTTTCAAATCCTCAAACAGTAGTTTAGAATCAATCACTTCTTGTCTAGCTTCTCTCAATTGTTCTTGTAAAACTTCTATCTGACTTTTTTCTTGCAGAGGCTCTTTTCCTTTTCTTCTCTTTGTTGGCTCTGCTTTTTCTAAGGGCACTTCTGGCATCTTTTATGTTTGTTGCATTGATCTTGTAATAGGCTTTCTTGGTTTGAAGATAAAACCTTGTTCTTCTTGTGTAAAATCAAGTTTATTGGCCCTCTTATTCTTTTTTTGAGTTTTTGCCTTTGTAACTTGCAGAGGCTGTAAAACTGGACTTTCTTCAAGTTCGATGGCTTCTAGAATATCATCTAACTTACCCTTCCCTTTACTCTGTTTTCTAGTCATTCTTTTCCCAGTACTTGTGGAAGTCTTCACTATAGGTTCTGCTTCTGGTTGCTTCTCTTCCCTACGGGTTATTGAAAGAGATTTTGGAGTTTTTCTAGAAGGGGTGGCAGCATCTAGCTCAACCACTTAGGAACAAAAAATTAATCCAATCTCTATTTAACTTATTCAGTTCTTCTACAACAAGTAATTTTATGAGCCCATGATGGAAAAGAGAAGTGTTTCTAGCATCAGGTTTAGCCTGGATTTTTCCAACCATCTTCCCCAAACTCCTATAAAGATAAAAAGGAATGTCTAGAGCCTTTTTACCTGTGAAATGTAAGAGAAATATGAAGTGATACTAGAAAAATATATTGAACCTGCCTTCACATGTAAAATACTTTTGGATTACCATTAAAATTTGGAAAAATTATCTTGGAGTCAAACCCTATAAATGCCAAAAGTCATGTCAATTCCTTTGTATTCATCCTTGAGAAATTCATCATAGTTGAATGATTGGAACTTCTGAACTTTGAACCACATCTCACCGCACCTGGGAATCTCTGTAGCATGTGAAATGGTATCAGGGAATATTGCAAAATTCAGCAAACAAACCTTTTTTTGTTCCTGTGAAACTGATGGAAAAATCCTTAGCAATCTGCCCATGGAAATCCTGCAACTTCTGGCAAAAACGCAAGCATCCCACGCTGGCAAAGTGTTAAATGAAAACATGGTCTTCTTCTAACAAATTCATGTCTGTTGGTTCATAGCGTACTACAGAGCCTCCTTTGTACTGCTTATTTTGTGCCATGGTTGCAACACATAGTAAGCTCCTTCTTGCCACCTGCAAAGTCACCCAATGACAGCTAGACCTCCCTTTGACACCAATAGACCTTCCTATGATGGCAAGACCAAACTTAAAATGAAAAGAAACGATGAAAGAATGAAATTTTAAGGTGTGAACGTTTAGGTTGAATGTGAATACTAACGCATGATTATGATTTATCGTGACTCTGACCCACAACTTTTAATAAATGTTTTTCGCTTCAACAAAGATACGTAGCAGAACGTGGAAGAAGTGAAAGATCCTCTACGGAAGTACGGAAACATTCGCAATGAAACCCACTTTCTAACTAGAGTCACATTTAATTTTTTACAAAGTGGCTAAAACATAATTATGATCAAGTGAGCATGACAAAAATAAAAATTTGGATTCTAACTCATGTTGTGGACCCTACTTAAACTCGATTTGACTCTACACACTGACTAGATGACCAACTGACTAACGGACACTTTTTACATCTATTTTATTTTCATAAAATAAAAATAAAAAACCTAGCTAATTTGACAAACTGACTCCGAACTATCTCTAACTGTTATCTACGATAATAGTGGCTCCAATGGGGATGTTTTGCCCCTGTGGTGCAGCAAAGAACTCATAGACCATGTGCTTATCCATTAGGTTTTTCCCAACCTTTTGTCATATTCTTCAGCCTGCATTTGACCCTTGACATGCTCTTGAAGCAAAAACACTGTACAAACCAAAACTTGCAACTACAATCTTCAAACTAAATCTTGAAAGAGATGCTTGCCCAGCAAGATTATTTATATACATACCAATCCTAATCTAACAGCTAAAAACGAAACGTTCGATTCAAGCAATATGAAACTTCCAGTATAGCCAGTCAAAGAGTTGATCCAACACCTGGGTTTCTTGACTGTGTTTGAACAAAATTAGAAGTGGATCATCTATTGGAAACTCAGCATGAAAATTGAATCCATGCTCCATGAAAAACACAAAAATTGTCTTGACTAATGATTGTAACAGACTTACCATTGGATCTTGGAAACCATGAAAAATCACCTCTTTTGATGAAAGTAGAAAATCAGCAAAAGGATCCTTGAAAACACTGAAAGGTATCTTGTCCTGATGATCCAAAGGATAATATTCATTCATAATTGTAGGTTGTCCCTGTTTTATAACTTCATTTTCAACATCATTCTCAATACTGGACTTTGAATGTTCATAAAAATATTCAATGGGAGCAATCATATCATGTGCTACATGTATGTTTAAAAATTAATTTTCATGCATTGCAACAGGATCTTCATGTATATCAGCATGCACAAACAGAAATTTTTTATCATTTAAATCTGTAGCAAGAAATTTTGGGACAGCAACTTGTGGATCAAAAATTTTCATATTATTCTCTATAAGTGCTTCCTCATTACAGCCTTCAAGCATACTCAAGAAATCAACCTCCTCCTCATGATGAAAAGAGACATGATTCACATAAGCTTCTCCTTGCTCCTTCCCATTTTCATGTTGCTCATTCAACTCTTTGTTCTCAATATGCTCGGAAAGTTTTTCATATGCTCAGGGATTATCATTAATTTATTGGGTATAATCTTCTTGAAACAAAGGTTCAGAAAATGAACAAAGTGAAGATCCTTGTAACTAACCATATTTATGTTCCTCTTTTCCTTTTCTTCTCTTTGTTGGCTCTGCTTTTTCTAAGGGCACTTCTGGCATCTTTTATGTTTGTTGCATTGATCTTGTAATAGGCTTTCTTGGTTTGAAGATAAAACTTTGTTCTTATTGTGTAAAATCAAGTTTATTGGCCCTCTTATTCTTTTTTTGAGTTTCTACCTTTGTAACTTGCAGAGGCTGTAAAACTGGACTTTCTTCAAGTTCGATGGCTTCTAGAATATCATCTAACTTACCCTTCCCTTTACTCTGTTTTCTAGTCATTCTTTTCCCAGTACTTGTGGAAGTCTTCACTATAGATTCTGCTTCTGGTTGCTTCTCTTCCCTAGGGGTTATTGAATGAGATTTTGGAGTTTTTCTAGAAGGGGTGGCAGCATCTAGATCAACCACTTAGGAACAAGAAATTAATCCAATCTCTGTTTAACTTATTCAGCTCTTCTACAACAAGTAATTTTATGATCCGTTGATGGAAAAGAGAAGTGTTTCTAGCATCAGGTTTAGCCTGGATTTTTCCAACCATCTTCCCCAAACTCCTATAAAGACAAAAAGGAATGTCCAGATCCTTTTTACCTATGAAATGTAAGAGAAATCTGAAGTGATACTGGAAAACTATATTGAACCTGCCTTCACATGTAAAATACTTTTGGATTACCATTAAAATTTGGAAAAATTCTCTTGGAGTCAAACCCTATAAATGCCAAAAGTCATGTCAATTCCTTTGTATTCATCCTTGAGAAATTCATCGTAGTTGAATGATTGGAACTTCTGAACTTTGAACCACATCTCACCGCACCTGGGAATCTCTGTAGCATGTGAAATGGTATCAGGGAATATTGAAAAATTCAGCAAACAAACCTTTTTTTGTTCCTGTGAAACTGATGGAAAAATCCTTAGCAATCTACCCATGGAAATCCTGCAACTTCTGGCAAAAACGCAAGCATCCCACGCTGGCAAAGTGTTAAATGAAAACATGGTCTTCTTCTAACAGATTCATGTCTGTTGGTTCATAGCGTACTACAGAGCCTCCTTTGTACTGCTTATTTTGTGCCATCGTTGCAACACGTAGTAAGCTCCTTCTTTCCGCCTGCAAACTCACCCAATGACAGCTAGACCTCCCTTTGAAACCAATATACCTTCCTATGACAGCTAGACCTCCCTTTGAAACCAATATACCTTCCTATGATAGCAAGACCTAACTCAAAATGAAAATAAATGATGAAAGAATGAAATTTTAAGGTGTAAGCGTTTGGGTTGAAGGTGAATACTAATGCATGATTATGATTTATCGTGACTCTGACCCCATAACTTTTTAAAAATGTATCATTTCTAACAACAGCACGGTTTTGTAGCGGAACAGGTGGCAGAATTGACAAATCCGTTATGGAAGTGTTGGAAACTTTCACAACAAACCCTCTGTCTTCCTAACTAGAGCTGCTACGAAATTTTACAAAAGTGGAAAAACATAATTATGATCAAGTGATCTTGACACAAATAAAAAATTGGATTCTAACTCATGTTTTGGACCCTACTTAAACTCAAATTGATTCTACACATTGACTAGATGACCAACTGACCGACTGACACTTTGTACATCTATTTTATTTTCATAAAATTTAAAAAACCTAGCTAATTTGACAAACTTACTCCAAACTATCTGTAAGTGTTATCTAAGATAACAGGTACTCCTTGGATGACGAATTAAATTTTGTATCCAACGAATAATATCACTCAAAATTTGAGTAAAACCTTAGAGAGATCGGTTGAAAATACAAGTTGAAAAAGTAGTTTTATTATTTTATTATGTTTTAATATTTTTACTTTTTTACCACAAAAATGGTGAATTATCCCCCATGGTTAACAACATCATCTTGAATCATATTGGTTCTTATAAAGTTTATTTTGGTTGTACATTTTTCTTAGGAGGCTCATTTTATACCTCAAAAGTTCTCTAATGAAATGGAAATCTTGTCCCCTTCATAGAAAACATTGATCATGCTCAGGAAATATATGAGGCTTTGTCAAAACTATTCACCATCAAGAACATTGGAAAAGTGGCAATTCTAAAGAATAAATTAAGAACTACAAAGATGACAAAGGAGGATATCGTTTCCTCTTTCTTTGCGAGGATAGCAAGGATAAGGGATGAGCTTATTTCCATTGATGAAATAGTTCCAGATAAAGAACTAGTGATTACAGCCATCCTGGGACTACCACCTTCTTGGGGTTCCTTTTCTTCAGCTCTCAAAAACTAGAAAGAAACACCCACCTTTGAGGAGCTATGGACAGCATGCAGTCAAGAAGAATTAAGAGTCTCCATGGTAACTAACAATGAAGAAGTTTCAAATGCTTATGTTTCTCATCATAAAGGAATATTTAAGAAGAAGGACCAAATAAGAAGGTTGATCTGTCCAAAACTGAGTGCTATCATTTATTGAAGTTTGCAACAAGAAACAGTGAAATTGGCATCCAAAAACAACATGACAGCACCTACACTAGTGTGGGACCACAGGTCTTGTAGTGATGGGTCCTAGTGATACATTAGTGTGAAATTCAATTTATTTATTAAATTTAAATGTGTCAAATTTAATTATCGCTTAATTAAATTAGACAATAAAATGTAATCTTATCTCATGTTCACTTGTAATAGTTAACTGAGTGATAAACTCAGTTAGCGGAGCATAGAAATGGCGGTCAGCGGAAACCCTAAGGCGCATTGCTCTGGACTATTGACCTCTGCGACGGCAGACAACTATGGATGGGCACCAGATGTGTCGAACCACAAAGCATTGTTGTTATTTGACCTCACACATGAGCTGAGTTGGGGATTTGTTTCACACGGGCTTGCCCCTTTACCTTGGAGGCAGCAAACATTATTCCCTTCGACCCCTTTGGCCTCTGCCCTCATTTTGAGTTAGACGACCATCACTATTGATGGCTTCGTGCAACAGAGCTCCGAACCTACTCTCTGGCCCGCAGTTGCAAATTCGTTGGGTTTTTTTGCACAAGACCTGCACCGGTGGCTCTCTGCTGGAGGAGGCGACTTATTAGACCAATGGGCTACTAGCGCATAGCTTCTTTCCGTGGCGGCCACCCGCTAGCAGCTCCATTTTGGGGGATACAGCCATATGAACCCGAAAGTACATCGTCCAAGATAGCAGAACTGAAGGATAAAGGGAGTCGCGGCGTTATCACTAGAAACAAAATACAGGTAGGCTCTGCTCAATTATGAATTTTCATCAAGCCCTGAGTGGGCAATAGTTTTATTATCTGGGTTCGGGACACCAACTTGATTTAATATATGAAGGAACAAATCCAGTCAGTTGCAAGATACCCTTTCCATCTCTAGTCATTGATATATGGGGGGGAAGCATTATCAAATTTGAACACTCTTAAGCATATACCATCATTTCTGGATCCTTCGTTTCCCTCAACCTGAGACTGCGGGGGGGGTGAAGTTAGGCAAAAACAAAGCCCAAGGACACACCCGGGGAGCTAGTACATCCAAAACAGAAAACTCAAAAAGACCCTCATATAGAAATGTTTTACATGGAGAAAAAAGCAAAGCAACTACAGAAACTGCAGCAGCAGAGAGCTCCCCCAAGCCATACATTGTGGAGCAACAAAATAGTGTGCCTAAATTTAATATAGACACTCTAGAAATAGATGAGCATCGAACCACATTTGAATCCCAAGCAATAATATGCATATTCAACTGTTTCTGGCCCAAACAAATGGAGTTGTTCCATTTGATCTTTACCAACTGGACCATGGACTATGAAATCCATCTATGTTCAAAAGGCTTCTTCATCATCAAGTTCACAGCATCGGAAGCCAGAGATATCATATTGAGGGAAGGACCGTGGTTCTGGGGATCCACAAGACTCTTCATCACACCATGGTTTCCTGAATTTGACGCCAACACTATGGAGGTGACCATAATATCAGTTTGGGTCCGGATATGCAACCTCCTGCTTCATTTTTGGAACGAAAGTGTCTTAGGAGGCATTGGGAACACTCTCGGCAGATATATAAAAATAGATACCCAACGTTTGGAGGAGCGCATTTACACTTTCGCACGAATCTGTGTGGAAGTGGATATTAGCAAAGGCCTACCAAAGTGCATTCGGCTGAATCACAAACAACAAAGATGGACACAACATTTAGACTATGAAAATACATCATTTAGGTGTCGAATATGTAGAAACACGGGACACCTACAAAACACATGCCCCGAAGCAACACGAGATAACAGGAAAAAGAAGAAGACATGTAAAGCTGCCAAAGGATGGCAATTTCCTTCAGACCAGAACAATAGATAAACGAAGAAGAGGAAGATCCCATCCCACATGCGAGTAAACAGACTGCTACTTCTCCGGGCACACAAGAATAGGAAATGAAAGATCCCTTTGACATCACCACCATGGCACAGCTGGATATGGATCCTAGGGCACCAGACAACGGGGGGAATAAAAGACAACATACTTCAAACACTTTGGACTCAGACAAGGACATTGGAGCACATACGGAAGAAAACCAGCTCATCCTTATCTCAACCACACCAACACAATGTGCTTGGCGTAAGGTTGAAAGGAAAAAAGGAAGAAAATCTTAATATTCTCCCCTTGTATGATTTTTATTTGCGGCATACTTGACTATCTTGGTTGACAATTACCAGCACATGTAACATGTAATTTTGTTTTAATATAAAATTACGAATTTTTCCTTGGAGATAAAAAAACTCAGTTAGCTCATGTATTTCGAGTTAAGGGTAGTTGGTAAGGCATACAGAGTGATTCTATGTGTTTTAGAGTTCAAGTTGCAATTAAGTGCATGAGTTTAATGCATGACTAATCAGTTAACTCGGTTAGGTGAGTTAGAGTCATTTGAACTAGTTGTAATTGTTTGTTGCACTAGTGAGATATCAAGTGCATTAAATCAGATTTAATTCACATGTAGTGATCTGCCATGCAACTGATGATTTACTATTAATAGTTGCATGCATGTCAGTTCCAGTGGAGACCCGGTTGAAACAATGGTTACAGGGAAGTTAAATATCAGTTGTGATATTAGCAAGTTGCCCAGATGCAGTTAAAACACCACAAGATACCCATGATACTCAGCGTAGTTGAGGAAGGTTGAAATTCCTAAGGAATAGGGATTGCATTCATCAAGAATTGTGTGAGAAAGGCAGGTTGAAGATAGGCTAAGAATTGGCTAAGTGTTGGCCCGATTTTGTCTGGATCAGTGTGAGACGATAGGCAGATTGCAGGAGACTCTTGTGAGAAGAGTGCATTGTAATTGTTTCACGGTTCCTTGTGGAATATAATATATATGATAGAGGGGTTTTGAGCAGCAAGCTTTCCCCGAGAAAATATATGTGTTGTGGTTTGATTTGTTTCTTTCTTTACTTGTTGTGATTGGTGATCGTGTTTATTTTCTGCAATTGATTTGTAGAAGTATTTGGTATCTTTCTTTAGTACATTGCATGATTAGATTCAATACATGAAATACATAGCATTTGTATAATTTCTACATGGTATCAGAACACAAGAAATCACTATAGTAGAGGAGAAGTTGAGTTTGTGACTGAATATAATTCGAATTTGCAGAAGAAATTCTTGGTGCTACAGGGATTCAAGATCAAAATGGCTTTCAATGGCTTGAGATTGAAGTATGCACTCGAGGGAAGCTCTAACTATATTTTTTGGAAAGACAGGATGGAGGCAGTACTATAGGACAATGGGTTGAAAGAATTCATTGACAATGATGTTCCCAAACCCGTTGTAACAGATGTCGCAAATCTTGATGCCTGGAAAAAGAAGGTTGCGAAGGTGAGGAGGATCTTATTGGAGGGAGTACGAGACCACATTGTCTCAAGTATCCATGGCAAAGCAACACCATATGCAATGTCGAAAGCTTTGACAGATCTATTTCAGAGCAGCAGTGATCATAGAAAATTGGCACTTAAGGATAAACTCAGGAAGATCAAAATGGAGAAAGGCGAAACCATGCTGAAATATTCAAAAAAATTTGACCAATGTCAAGATGAGCTAGGGAGCGTCGACATTAAAGTCGTTGATGATGACTTGGTGAGCCTAGCTCTTCTAGGACTTTCGAAGAGTTTGCATAGTTATCAGGACTCTATCAATGGAAGGGAAAAGCTGCCAGATTGGGAACGACTTTGGTCGGATTTGGTGCAAGAAGAATTCAGGCAGAATACCAAGGATGGATCTTCATCTAAGAATGAAGATGAAGAAGATTGTGCTTTGGCTTCCAAGGTGAAGAAGGGGAAAGGAAATAAATTCCATTCCAAATCTGAGTCTGGTAAAGATGGCAAGAAGCGCGACATGTCCAAAGTGAAGTATTTTCATTGTCACGAGCATGAACATTGTGCCAATAAATGTCCACAAAAGAAGAAGAACAAGAAGGCTTCAGGATCTGCAGCTGGTGAGGATTTGGCATCTCAATTTGAGCTTGACTTCTCACTCATTTCATGCATGGTGTCAAGTGTAATGGGATCGGTGTGGTACTTGGATAGTGGTGCTTCCTTTCACATGACGGGAGACAAAGAACTTTTTAGTAGCTTGGAGGAGAAGGACCTCCAGATGCATATCGAAATGGGTGATGGCGGAGGGTAAATGCTACCGGGATTGGTACAATTACCTTCCAGAGACAGACAGGTAAACCCTTTCAATTAAATGATGTAATGCATATACCAAGCTTGAAGAAAAATTTATTCTCAGTTGCGATGTGGGAGGATAGAGGCTATGATGTTGTTTTCAGTGAGGGAAAATCTTTCCTTCGACATAAGACAACAGGACAAGCCAAGAATATTGGGATTCGTGTGAAGAATCTCTATAAAATTGATGTAGATGGCTGTGCAGCATTGATGGGTAAGGCAGACAAAGTGGTGAGCCGGGATGACGGTGAGTTATGGCACAGGAGATTGAGCCATCTACACCACGGAGCTTTGAAGATCATGCAGCAGATTTCTACGAAGCTTCCAAAGGGTACTCTTGCACAGATAGACACATGCAAGGGATGTACCATGGGGAAGTGTGAGAAAGCCATGTGATTGTCCCTTGAGAGGGAGCTTGATTTGCATGAGGATGAGGAACACTTGGTTCCAAATAATGAACCTCAAGATGTGGAGTAGCCACATGCGGAGGATCATAGAGTGGCAGAAACCACTCAAGTAGAGAAATTTTGAGCCAAATGGGCAGAGGGAGTACATGCAGCTATACCTCCATGTGTGAGGTGGGGCGATGTGAAAAATTAAACCAAAGAAGAAATTTGGGCAAGGTCCTAAAGATGGTGTGTCTCATGGATCGAACCTGGCTACGAGGAGCCCACAGTACAGCAGTAGCATGATCAGTTAGATTGATACAGCCAGATGTCAAGAAGACAGAAATCAGAGTGACAGGTGTCGGATATTGGAGCGCAAATCAGAGTTGGCAGCAGTGCAGAGTGCATGGATGCATATGTCAGCAACATAGAGAATCCAGTAGACATGTGCAGTAGATACCAGCAGTCAGAAGACTTTGATGATAGATGCATTATATTGATTCAGTTGTTTGAAGGCTATTTAGTTTCAGAAGTGTTGCATCCAAAAGTTGCATGTGCGAGAAACACTAGAGAAGTGTTGCATGCAAGATTTGCATGTGCAAGAAACACTAGAGAAGTGTTACATGCAAGAGTTACATGTCGCATGCAAGGACATTCCTTTCTTGTTGAGAGGGAGTGTTGAAGTTTGCAACAAGAAACAGTGAAATTGGCATCCAGAAACAACATGGCAGCACCTACACTAGTGTGGGACCACAAGTCGTGTAGTGATGGGTCCTAGCGATACATTAGTGTGAAATTCAATTTATTTATTAAATTGAAATGTGTCAAATTTAATTATCCCTTAATTAAATTAGACAATAAAATGTAATCTTATCTCATGATCACTTGTAATAGTTAACTGAGTGTGATAAACTCAGTTAGCTCATGTATTTCGAGTTGAGAGTATTTGGTGAGGCATTCAGAGTGATTATGTGTTTTAGAGTTCAAGTTGCAGTTAAGTGCATGAGTACTCAGTTAACTCAGTTAGGTGAGTTAGAGTCAGTTGAACTAGTGGCAACTGTTTGTTGCACTGGTGAGAGATCAATTGAATTAAATCAAATTTAATTCACATGCGGTGATCTTCCATGCAACTGATGATTTACTATTAATAGCTGCATGCATGTCAGTTCCAGTGGAGACCCAGTTGAGACAAAGGTTAAAGGGAAGTTAACTATCAGTTGTGATATTAGCAAGTTGCCCAGATGCAGTTAAAACACCACAGGATGCCCATGATACACAGCGCAGTTGAGGAAGGCTGAAATTCCTAAATAATAGGGATTGCATTCATCAGGAATTGCATGAGAAAGGAAAGTTGAAGACAGGTTGAGAATTGGCTAAGTGTTGGCCCGATTTTGTTTGGATCAGTGTGAGATGATAGGCAGATTGCATGAGACTCTTGTGAGAAGAGTGCATTGTAATTGTTTCATGATTCCTTGTAGAATATACAATATATGATAGAGGGGTTTTGAGCAGCAAGATTTCCTCGGGAAATTATCTGTGTTGTGGTTTGATTTGTTTCTTTCTTTACTTGTTGTTATTGGCGATCGTTTTTATTTTTGTAAGGTCCTAAATTTGTAAATTTAGTTAAGAATCCTACTACTACTCTAATTCAATTCCTGAAATTCACCATAAGAACCTAACATGTATAATTATTCGTGAGTCTGAATTTTTGATAAGCATTAAAATTATTAACACTATAATTTTGATTTTAACATTCAGAATAAGAATTTAAGCAGTAATTCAGAATCAGAATACGGAATTTAACATTCAGAATAAGGAATTCAACAGATAACTAATATTTACCTTCATAACAAAATTCATGAAGTATATTTTTAAACACTAAACTAATTTTCCTTGTTGTGTTCGGTGATGATTTTCCTTGCTGTAAATTCTTGCTTCACCGCCTCTGCTCCTATTTTTCGTTCCAAAAGACCAAAACCACCCAACCAACTGAATACTGCTGCAGTATTCAGTTCCAAAATCCTCAAATTTGAGATATTTTGGCCCCCGTGCCCAAAATCTCAAAACAATGGAGACTCTGTAATTCCTAATCTGGTATGTCCTTCCATCTCTCAACTCAACTCCTCAACTCTTCAGCCATTTTCTCCTTCCTTTCCCCTTCCTTCTTCTACTCTTCCTATGGTTAAATATTCCATCTTAGGCGGTTACCACCTCCTCACTGCCTTCTTATTCTTTTATTAGGTACACGTGTAATCTCTATTTTAAATGAGGGATACTTTTGAGTTTGTCATTAAAATCATAATTCTTTTTATTATTTTAATTATATCAAATTATAATATTATATATATATGTGTGTGTGTGTGTGTGTGTGTGTGTGTGTGTGTTTTAAAATTAATTTCTTTTAATGATATTTAAATTAAAATACATCTCCACATATATTTACATTAATAACTATTAAATAAGACTATTTTTCTTCACTAATATTTTAAGGTACCAGGTCCATTTATCCTTTACTCAAGCATCCTTCATAAATAATTATACTAGTGTAAGACATACGACGTATGTCTATGTAGCTATCATACGCATATATCGTATGCTTACTAATATCTTTGGTTTATGATTAGAAATGGGTCATTACATTACTCCCTCCCTTTAAAAACTTCATCCCGAAGTTAGGGTTATATGATATATTTAATTATTTCCATGATTGGTGTGATTATGTGAGGATTGTACTTTTAAGATAAATTTTGTGTTTGGCCAATTATAATTGTATTTTTTTTTATAGTTAACTTAATAGTTATATTCTTTCCAAAACATATTCCCAAGGTATTCTAGGATCATCCTATCCTTCCTAATCTCTTCCTCTCCCATCCTCTCCATCCTCTATTGGGTATACAATGGTGTCCTATATACTGACCTAACCATTCATAGATAGTGTCGACTCTATTGACCTGATATCCCAGTAGGCATCTGGCAGTCATCATCACATGTATAGGGGAGCATGACTCGCACAACCCTCCCTTGACTCCAGGTTTTGGAGGATAAATGGTGGGAAGTACCTCCACCCCTCCTAGTAGGACCAACGGTAACATCTTATCATGAAATCTCATCGAGTCTCAATTGTTCTGAAAGTTTGTCATCACATGGTCATTTTGGTAACGATCTTATCTGCAATTTAAATACTTGTCTATACATCATAACATATGCATTGATATATTCAAAACAATTTGTATTCATATAAAAATTTTGTGTAATTCATACATGTTGCTATCTATGACCAAACATAATTAGTCATTTCATATTAAAATGTAGTTATTCTGTTATTTCTATTTCTTCAATCATGCAAAAATGAAATAAATTTATAGATATCTTTATTTATAACATAATTTATGATCTAAATTTCATATTTCTGCAATGTTAATTAAATGACATATTTTATATTGGTATCCATGTACCAGAAAAGTTAAAAAATAACATATATTATGTATCAACAGAGTCGAATAAACATTATATATTTATGGTATCCATGTACTAGAAAAATAAAATTCATTTCTCAGATGTCCAAAATAGAGTAGTTATATACAAATAAGATTTTCAGTTTCTCAAAATTTAGCACAGGTTGGGATATTTTTGACATATGGTCTTTGTATCTTCCCAGGTAGCCGATTCAGGACTATATTCGTCTCATTGGACTTTAACTTGATCTACTAGTTGGTTCCGGAGCTGTCAAACCCTACGTTCCAGTATACGTAATGGTTCGAACGTGATGGTTCCCTCGTTCGATACATGTAGTTCCTTCCATTGAAGATTATGAGATTTGTCAGCAATATAGTGTCGTAAGACAGATACATGAAATACATTATGAATTTTATGCAAGTGGGGTGACAGTGCAAGATGATAGGCGACAGGTCCAACTTTTTCCAGAACTTTGAACGGTCCAATAAATCGGGGAGATAATTTTGTCCCTTTTCCAAACCTTATGGTGTTTTTATTTGGCTTGATGCGGATGAAAACCTGATCTCCCACCTTATAGCTTTTATCTGTCCTGTGAGAATCAGCATAACTTTTTTGTCTATCATGTGCCTCTTTTAATCGTTGCCTAATTTGCTTTACTTGTTCCTCCATTTCTTGGATTAATTCTGGCCCCACTATTACCCAGTCTTCTAGCATGTCCCAGCTTAACAGTGTTCTGCAAGGTCTTTCATATAATGCTTCAAATGGTGGCATCCCAATTGAACTGTGATAGCTATTATTGTATGTGAATTCGACTAAGGGTAAATGCTTTTCCCAGTGCGATTGTTGGTCCATAACATACATTCTTAGCATATCTTCTAGTACTTGTTTTACCCTTTCTGCTTGCCCATTAGTCTCAAAATGATAAGCTATACTTAAATTTAATTGAGTTCCTAGGGTTGATTGCATACAAGTCCAAAATCTTGACATGAATCGTCTCTATCTGATATGATTTTCTTAGATACTCCGTGAAATCTAATAATTTCATTTATGGATACCTAAGCTACATCAACAACTTCATAGGTATCTCTTACATGAATAAAATGGGTGTTTTTCGTTAATTTATCCACCGCAACCAAAATGGCATTATGCTTTTGTGGTGTAAGTGGCAGCCCAACAATAAAATCCATAGAAATTATTTCCCATTTGGTCATAGGAATATTGTGAGGTTGTAAGAGACCTACTGGGTGACAATGGTCAGCCTTTACTTGCTGACATTCAAGGCATTTAGCAACGAACTGGAAAATGTCATTTTTCATGCCTATCTAGAAGAAGATTTTCCTTATATCAACATACATTTTTTTTACTCCTGGATGTGCACAATACACTACTCTGTGGGATTCCTTCAAAATGATGTTTCGGAGATCTTCACTATCTGGTATATACATCCTTATATGAAATCGTAAAATTCCGTCATCTTCCAGATCATATCCTTCAAACTTAGATTCCTTTGAATGGTTACTCTCCAACCCAGACCTTACTTTTAAGTACCAGCTATCTCTTACAAGATGTTCTAGTACTCATTTTCTTAGGTCTACCTTAATAGGTATGAGGGAAAATATTCATGGTTTTCTACTTAAAGCGTCTGCTACTACATTTTCTTTCCCTTTTATATATGAAATTCCAAAATCATATTCACTCAAGAATTCACTCCATCGTATTTTTCTAGCATTCAAGTCTCTCTGGGTGAATAAATATTGTAGACTTTGATGGTCGCTTTTGAGTATAAAGTTTCTTCCTACCAAGTAATGTCTCCATATTTTTAAAGCTAGTACCACTGTGGCTAACTCTAAATCATGCGTAGCATAAATTTCTTCATGAGGCTTTATTTTTCTTGAAGCATATGCTATTACACCTCTAGCCTGCATTAATACTGCACCCAATCCTTGTTTAAATGCATCGGTACACACAGTAAAGTCTTTGTCCATATCAGGTATTTGCAAAATTGGTGCACTAGTCAATAATCTTTTAAGTTCGGAAAAAGCTTTATGACATTTCTCAATCCATTCATACCTAACACCTTTGCGTTGAAGGGTTGTGATAGGCTTCACAATTTTGGAGAATCCTTCTATAAACCTTCGATAATAACCTGCTAAGCCCATAAAACTTTGCACTTCTTGTGCATTCTTAGGTATCGGCCATTCCATGATTACTTTCACCTTTTCAGGATCTACTGAGATTCCTTCACCAGATATAATATGTCCCAAGTAATGAATCTCCTTTTGAAAGAAAGAACACTTGGATAACTTTCCATATAACTAGTGTTCCCTAAGGCAAGATAATACTATCTGTAGATGTTCTTCATGTTCTTTCTCATTCTTAGAGTATATGAGAATATCATCTAAAAATACTTGTACAAATTGGTCGAGGTATTTGCAGAAAACATTGTTCATAAGATTCATGAATACTGCTGGTGCATTGGTCAATCCAAATGGTACCACAATGAATTCATAATGCCCTAAACGAGTTCGGAATGCAGTTTTAGAAACATCACTTTCTTTAATCCTTAGTTGATGATAACTTGATCGTAGATCGATCTTTGAAAAGACCGCAGCTCCTTTCATTTGATCAAAAACGTCATCAATTCGAGGCATTGGATACCTATTCTTTACAATAGCCCGATTTAAATCTCGATAATCTATACACAATCGTAAGGACCCATCTTTCTTTTTTACGAAAATTACAAGTGCACCCCAAGGTGAAATACTGGGTCGAATGTGCCCTATATCCAATAGTTCCTTCAATTCAATTTGTAATTCTTAAAGCTCTGGGCTGTCATTTTGTATGGTGTTTTAGAAATTGGTTCCGTACCAGGTTTTAATTCTATTGTGAGATCCAACTCTCTTTTAGGAGGTACTCCTGGTAATTCCTTTGAAAAAACATTCGAAAATTCGAATAACACTGAAAATTGTTCTAAAGATGGTCCTTTCTCCTTGCTTACTTCTTGAACTGCATATACCTGACAACTTTTTCTTAAACAACGTTTCATTTGCATTGCTGATATGAAGCGTAGGGACACTTTTCTCTTAATACCTTGGATTTGTATTGTCTTTCCTTCATCATTTATACAAAGTATTGTTTTCCCGTAATAATCTACCCATGCTTTATGAGAATCTAACCAATCCATCTCTATAACGAAGTCGTAAGTTCCTAGGGCTGTGACATATACTTTTAGTTTAGTCAAACAGACTCCTAGGTCAACTTTACATTCCTCAACACTTAAATCTACATATTGAAGTTCACCTAGAGCCATTTCTACCTGTCTGAAATCATTTTGCTTGCAAGCTGCCAACCCACATCTATTTAATTCAGATGATGAAATAAAACAATCAGTACCACCAGTATCGAATAAAATTTTGAGTTTTATTCCATTGATAGTACCTGAAGATTCCACAACAATGGACTGATGTGTTGCCTCGTTAGTGTTGACTACAGCATGGATTCTATGATTGCCTTGAGTACTTGATGATGGTTCTTTTCAGGCTCTTTGTATTATATTTGACGAGACTTCTGGACAATCACGTTGAAAATCTGGTCCTCCACATCCCCAACAATTAACTTGAGATGGCCCCCTTGAATAAGATTGTGAATTTCTATACAAGGAGCTCCGTCCTCTTGTGCCACTTCCTCTCCTATTTCTTTCTCTATTAGCAGTCCCTCGAGATTGCCATGGACTAGTATTTGATGATTCAACAGCTACAATATTAATGGTCATGGGAGTTCTTGCTCCTAATCCTCTCAAGGTAAACCTGTTACCATAAGGAAGTGGTCTAGAGCTACTTCCCATGAAGAAGTTTTGGGGAGTCTTTCCTATAAATCCTGGCTATGCAGGTTCTGTTGGCCTGATATCTCTTTTAATCCCTAAATGTTCCTCTGATACCAAATGTAAGGTCATAAATTTCTAAATTTAGTTAAGCATCCTACTGCTACTTTAATAAAATTCCTGAAATTCACCATAAGGACCTAATAGGTATAATTATCTGTGAGTCTGAATTTTTAATAAGCATTAAAATTATTAACACTATAATTTTGATTTTAACATTCAGAATAAGAATTTAAGCAGTAATTCAGAATCAGAATACCGAATTTAACATTCAAAATAAGGAATTTAGCAGATAACTAATATTTACCTTCGTAACAAAATTCATGAAGTATATTTTTAAACACTAACCTGATTTTCCTTGTTGTGTTCAGTGATGATTTTCCTTGTTGTAAACTCTTGCTTCACCGCCTCTGCTCCTATTTTTCGTTCCAAAAGACCAAAACCACCTAGCCAACTGAATATTGTTGCAGTATTCAGTTCCAAAATCCTCAAATTTGAGATATTTTGGCCCCCGTGCCCAAAATCTCAGAACAATGGAGACTCTGTAATTCCTGATCTGGTTCGTCCTTCCATCTCTCAACTCAACTCCTCAACTCTTCAGCGATTTTCTTCGTCCTTTCCCCTTCCTTCTTCTACTCTTCCTATGGTTAAATATTCCATCTTAGGCAGTTACCACCTCCTCACCGCCTTCTTATTCATTTATTAGGTACATACGTGTAATCTCTATTTTAAATGAGGGATACGTAGGAGTTTGTCATTAAATTCATAATTCTTTTTATTATTTTAATTATATCAAATTATAATATATATATATATATATATATATATATATATATATATATATATTAAAATTAATTTCCTTTAATCATATTTAAATTAAAATACATCTTCACGTATATTTACATTAATAACTATTAAATAAGACTATTTTTCTTCACTAATATTTTAAGGTACCAGGTCCATTTATCCTTTACTCAAGCATCCTTCATAAATAATTATACTAGTGTAAGACATACGACGTTTGCATATGTAGCTATCATACGCATATATCGTATGCTTACTAATATCTTTGGTTTATGATTAGAAATGGGTCATTACAATTTTCCGCAATTGATTTGTAGAAGTATTCAGTATATTGCTTTAGTACATTGCATGATCGGATTGAATACATGAAATACATATTGTTTGTATAATTTCTCATCATTGTCACAAGATGGGACACTATAAGAGTGATTACCTTAACAACCCTAGGGACAAGAAAAGAGATAGAGATCATGCAAACATGGTTGATGAAACATCATCCCCCAAGAAAGCAAAGCCCGAAGAAGAATTGAGGGACTTGCACTACTAAGCCCCTTTTCTCTTATATTTTATTTGTATATTTTATGTAGTATAGGTTTAACATCTTCTTGGATATGTATTCGTTGTTTTATAAATTTTTAGGTTTTCCCTCAAGCTTGGAAGGGAGCCCACAACAACTCCTCAAGATAAGTATCTCATTCCCTCTATTTTTCTTCATGTATTTATTTAAGATTTTGATTATATTAAATAATAATCACTTATCTACCTTTATTCCTTGTCTAGGAATTAATTTGTTGGATGTTCAAGAATCATGGAGAAGGCTTCAAGAATCAAATAAGAAGACCACACAAGTCAAAAGTTTTGTCAAAGAATTAAAGGTATGTATTGAAATATAAAGCCTTGTAACTCTCTTTGAAATATCCATTTATATGCTACTAACTATTGATATGTCTAGCTCTACTGAATCCTAAAAGGATTCTTGTTTGGGATGATTCATCACCTAATGAACCTACCCACCTTATGCACCTCTTATTGCTTATATAAATAGCACCTTAAGGAGGTTCTCTAGAAAACCCTAACCTAAGGGTATGTTGATAATGTGTGAAACCCTAAACCTATTTAAGGATATTTATGAAGAAATTTATATCCTCATTAACATATTGATAGTGTCGAGTTTAGGATTTTGATATGTTCATGAAAGCTCTAAACTTGCTAAATTTAAAATGATGTTGTTCGAAATCTCGAACCTTTGAAGTTTGATATAATAAGGGTTTTCTTTGACAATGAACCGAAATCCTAGGTTTTGGTTAGGTCTACAGGTAAAATCCTTGTTATGGAAAGTCCTAGGAGTGAAACGCTAGGTATATGTTCTCTTGATTAAATTCCTAGCCTAGTCTAGGGAAATATATGTCTAATGTATTAATATTAACTAACATATGATGTGCTTATAATGGTAATCGCCTAGATATGTGTGTTGACCTCTTTTTCAAATGGTCCTAAGAATCTAGGGTTTGGAAACAAACCTTTGTCAAAATTTGGAAGATCTAAGATGATGATTGAAAATTATAGGGTCTATAAATAAATCCTAGTAATGATTAAAATTCTATAGTATGTATGTTCATTTGAATCTATATAATGTGCGTTGAGAATTTATAGATGGAAAAATCTAGGGTATACCTCAAACCCTAGTAGGAGCTCTTCATGATATGTTTTGATAATTGATTTGAAATCTAGAGTCTACAATTAACTCTAGTGAAAGTTGAACATGATAATCTCTGAGCTGTGATTAATCTTGATTGACTCATTTTTATGAAATCTAGGATTTGTATGAATCCCTAGTGGAAAGTCTAACATGTGAATTCTAAAGGTTGTTAGATATATTGTAGATCCATATTGATTCTAGGATTTACTAAATGTTGTAGCAAGGTATATTATACCTTTGAAAGAAACTTTGAAACCCTAGATAGAATGAAAGACATTGGGAAATAGTCTAGGGTTTATAATAAAAGTCCCTAGCAAAAATGTTGAAGAATATATGTCCCTTGTTTAGGTATTTGATATGTATAAAGTTGAAAATGCTTCTGTGATTCTGATTGTTAGGACCTCACAATGTACCATTTTGACCATACATTTTGACACCACTTTACTCTTTATAGTCCATATTTAAAAGTTTACATTATCATTTCCATCCATTTTATCCAAAGGTATATGAAATCCTTCTCTTTACTATGTATTTAATTTGTTTTGCATATAATTCCACATTACTTTTATATTTAATCATTAATCGAAGATAGATAGTTGCTAAGACAAGTCTAAAAGATCGCAGATAATCTATGATAAGGATCGCGTTGCTGAAACAGTCGAACCCGTTGCTGAAACAGTCAACAGGCACGCAAATCCCGTAGCTGAGACAGCTCGTGATTTGCGATCTTCAAAGTGTATTTTAAGAATGATGACAACAGGACGAAGACGAACAAGGGAAGCTGTTACACGGACCGTTTTGAAGCTAGTATTTTTGTACCTATTGTAACAGCATTCCAGGATGGAAGAACAGAAAAGACCCTGTATTAAAACAAGAGATTAGATTTGGATAAAAATAGGATTTCTCTGATGTAACTGTAATAGATGTCTCCTCTTTAAAAAGAGGAGACATCATCATTAGAAGGGGGGGAGATTGCGGGAGTACATTTCTTGAAGCGAGAAAGAGCCTCGGCTCTGTTGTAATGTATCATTTCTTGACAAATGAATAAAAGTCTATTTTGAGCGCTTCAATTTAATTTCTTTCCTCGGGAAATCTTGTGAGAAGGACAGGGCCCGCCTTCATCACAAGATTCACCCAATTGCTCCTGTAGTCTGTTACTCTTTATGTTATTCGCACCTTAATTTAACCTTGTTTGCTGAAGAATTACTTATACAGTTATGTGTTTCTTATTAAGCACTATGTTTCCTTTAACACTACATTAGCTTTATACCATTCATTCTTAAGAAGCTGAGAGTTACTTTATTTTCAGTCATTTGTTTATCAGATGAATGTGTGATAGATTGATATCGGGAATAGGTGTTGAAGATTTCTGTTTGAAGGAATAGGGTCCTGTTCTCCGTAGGTTGATCTTCTTTTTCTGCAGTGTGATTGATATTAGGAAACAGGTGCTGAAGATTCATGTTCAAAGGAATAGGGTCATGTTTTCCGTGGATTGATCTTTTTCTACCGTGTGATTAATATCAGGCAACAGGTGCTGAAGATTCCTGTTTGGAGGAATAGGGTCCTGTTCTCTGTTATGGTTGATTGATCTCCTTTTCTGCAAGGTGATTTCCTTTCATTATTTTTCCTAGGATTCTTTTAATGAAGGTCTGCAATAGAGGGATTGTTTCTGTTGTAACACAAGTAGGGTTCAGCTTTGTTAAAGTGAGGTGTGAACAGTTTGATTTGTGTGATTGATATTTGTGTGATTGATACTACAACATTTCTTTGCTTTTGGAATTGAGCATATCCAGTGCGTGATTGTCTTTGGAATAAATAGACCTTCCTGGGTTGACAATTTATGTGGTGCTTGAATTGCTAAAACAATTAAAGCGACCAACACTGATATGGATAACTTTATGTTTCTATAGTTTTGGTTGTACTTGTTGTGCAAGTACATCACAAAAATGAGAAGCTTACAAGTATGATGAGAAGGATGGAAGCCATGAAATATTCTCCAACACCTAAAGGAAGAAGTTGATCTCCCTAGATTAAGAGGGATTCTAGATAAAAGAAGAAATGGTTATGGTTCTCTACTTCATGTGCCATGCACTAGAACAAGGCTAACAGTGGTAAATCTTAGTGAGGACCATGAGTAAGAATCATAGTCATCGTTGGAGAATGCTTTGGTATTGCTATAAGAAGGAAAGCAGGATCTGATTGAATGATATGTTGCTACATGAAAAGTAGGAAATGAAAGTGTATGAGGAATCTTCTTTCAAAGATTCTATTGATATTCCTACTGGAAGGGAAACATCGAAGCCCCAAAATTTGTTTTGATTATACATCTTAAATTATTGATGATTGGGGTTTATGTTTGCACAGGTGAATCTCTCAAAGGATTTGATAGCATGTTGGTTACCAATCAATTTGATTCGGAGAGACTTGTTGTCCTTGATCTGCTGGATCAAGGTGTGATGAGGCTTTGTGAGTGAAGCATTACTTGGAAATACATCGGGCTAGCACTTTTTGTTGATGTCTGGTTGGGAGGGTGGCATCGGGTGGATGTGCACTTAGTTCCCTGGGTTGATGGTTAGTAAGTAAGCCTAATGGTACCTATAGAGGTTAAAATATTTAGTCCATATTAGTCCCACTTGGATAGATTGCCCTAGTCAATAAGCTAGTCCATGGCATTGCGGTGCCTAAATTGTTGAGTGACCAATGGATAGAGTTCCTTGGTCATGAATCTAGCCCGTGACATTTAAGTGTCTAAATATTCTTCATAGTTCATATAGTTGAGATCTACCTTGTACTATGGAGTTATGAATACCTCCCTAGTTAAGAGGGATTTTTGAAGAATGTAACTAGGTTTAGTCTTCATAAATTGTACTTGAGTCACTATTATTGTACTTGTCAAAAGAATAAAGAAAAGAATTTTATATTATTATTAAACGACTTATTAAAGCATGGGTTTCATGCTTGGGTCATATTTATTTTAGGTCAAAGTCTCAATTGTGGACTTATAAGTTTTATTCCGAATCTATAGAATTATTGCAGATTTAAATTGATCCATATAGGGTTTTTGAATCATGCAAATAGGTTAAGTATTGAGTAAAATATGATTTATGAAGCCTCCACACCAAGTCGGTCTAAAGGTGATCAAGTCGGCTTCAAGCCCAAGAATTCGAGCTCATATCAAGCCAATATATACAGTGGAATCAAACTCACTTGGAACCATCTCACTACAACACAAAAATTCGATTTTGAAGTTGCAACAAGGAAAATTTGTGAATTGGAGAAGGATGACTTTTTGAATTTGATTTTGTGCAAGCTTATAGAGTTGAAATTTTGGCACCACTCTCTACATTTCGAGCTATATTTTGGGAGATCGAAGTTCTCAAAGTTTTACTGCAACAGTTGTTGCATCAGATGCTGCCAAGGTGTTGCTTCCAAGAGAAGAGGAAGTCGAAGTTTGTTTTGTTGAATGTTATTGCTTGGATAAGTTGTATTGGGCCTAAATCTAAGTCTTTGAAGCTAAATCGAGGCCTCTACCTCAAGATCAAAGTCTCAAGAAGCAAGGTCAAAGTTCTAGGTCATCATAGTACTGTTATTGATACCGTTGCTTTCAGATTCAGGAAGGATCACAAGGAAGCATGACTTGGTGTGGAGGAAGTCTGGGTCAAGGTCTAAAATCTCAAGAATCACTATTGAAGGAAGAATTGTTGACTGGGTTTTCCCCAAGAGTGGGGTTTTGCCCTAGTTGCTGGTCTACATCTGGTGCCCTTGATCTATGTGTATTTGCTTTGATATTTGGTTGATGAACTAATAAGAAGAATATAATAAGAACTAAAGAAGATCACAAGTAAATAATCAAGAACAAGAGGATCTTTTTGCCTTTTTGATTCTCTAATAGGAGGAAAAGAGCACCCATAAAAAAGGAGTCTTTGAACATCACAACACCTACACTGTCAAATGGGGAATTAGATCTGTCGATGAACAAAATAGAGCAACTAACAAGATAAACACAACAAATCCAAACTTTTCCAACCACCACTTTGAATTCTTAACTCAACATTGCCATTTACCAAATTAAAGTTCAATTAGTCGTGTTGTTGCTCACGCCTCTATTGTTCCATACACCCTTGCTTGCTTTAATAACTCGATTTTAGTTGTAGGGTCATTTTCAATCCAATCACAAATGGTATCAAAAGGTTTACAACAATAGATAGACTAACATCAACATTTCCATTAGGCATCTCTACCAGGGAATATCAAGAGATGTCTATTATAATAAAATAAGACTATTGAAAAATGCTTTACACAGCCTGTGGAGGGATAGTGAACCTTTCAAAGCCATTGGTGGGTACACAAGTTGGGAGGCCTATGATTTGTAAGACCATTATTGGCCTAATCCACTTCCCCTCGGCACAAAACTCTTGCTAGCTCAAGTTACAAACGAGGAAGATACAACACGTGGTGTAATGAATACATAACCACTAGCTCCACTCATGAAAAGAACAAGTTACCCCCAACCAACTCCTCCCTATGTCAATCCAAAATAAAAAGCAAGCTTTGACAGGCAAACCAAAGCTCAAGTCAAGCTAGAACAAAAGCATCACCAGCTTGCCTTCTTTTACCATTTGTTCATGAAATTGAGTAACAACCCATGTAACATCACATCCACCCTGCCAAACATCCTCAATGGTTATCACCCAAAAATCCTAAGCTCTGTCGCAGTCCCCAAAAGGGAGATAGTGCCAATCCGCAATAGGCATAAAGTGTTAGGAAGCTCAAGCTACTTTAAAGCTTGACTTATTAGGCAAGTGCATGAAATCATCCATTCACTACTTTGATTGGGCTCCATCGTCATAAGGTCAAGCCCAAAGGCTTAGCTCTGTCACACTCAAACACCGTTAGCTCAGCCACACTATAATATGCTTCACATCACTAGCTAACTACGTCAAGTCAAACATGTTAGCTCCACCACACAAACAACCAGCAAAGCTCGATCAGGGAAGGAACAAACCCACTCTTAAATCCTTTTGGATTATTCCGACAAACCATAACCAAAGAAACCAAACATTCCAAGAACAATTCAGCCAGTCCTTTATGTGTGTGTGTGTGTGCATGTGTGTGTCATGTTTCTAAAGTCTAGGGTCAATGTGTATCATACACTCATACTTCCATGTTCCATGTTTTTCATGTATTCATATATGTCACTTGCTTAAACCAAAACTTTAATTGGGAAATGTATTCATATATGTCACTTGCTTAAACCTAAACTTAAATTGTGAATACCAAGCATGGCTAGTGTTTTGAGTCGCCAAATAAAATGTTTTGAATGTGTGCACAAACATTACATCTATTTTTTATTCATGAGCATAACTTTAACCTTTTTAGATTTTTCTTCTATTAACTTTGTTTGATTTGTGATATCAAAATTTTCAATAGAATCCATCCTGCAATGTCTATAAACCTCATTCTATTGTGCAACCAATATTTCAAGTAGAGTGCATTAAAAATCCACCATTGGCATGAAGGTAGGTATTGGCATCAGTTGTAAATATAATAAAACAAATGACAATTATGTATTGAGTAAAAGGTTGTCATAACTCATCAATTCAGAAATGCAGTAAAATAGAACCAAAGAGCAAATCACATATAAATTTTATCACACCCCCTATCTTTAATTGAGTAACTAACTAATTTTCATAGGAAGTAGTTTCCATACCTATCGGCTAATGGAGTTGCGTAGTGAAATGAAGTGGGGTGTGTTAGTGTGTTAAAAAAATATTAAACTGTCCAAAGTTATTAAGTTGTTGTAATCACCAAACTAACCGGATTAATATCCACCATGACTTTACATGAGTATTTGTTGACACTAAATTTTAGTTAAAATATTTTAAATCAAAAAATGACGAGTACTTTGGGTCCTCGTTCAAGGAACAAAAGTTGTAGAGAATAAATACACACAATACTTCAGCTACTTACTGTTCTTGAGCATAACCTGAGCCTTTTTAACTATTTCTTTTATTAACTAATTTGAAATATCATTTCTTGACTTTACATGTGTATTTGTTGACACTAAATTTTAGTTAAAATATTTTAAATCAAAAAATGACGAGTACTTTGGGTCCTCGTTCAAGGAACAAAAGTTGTAGAGAATAAATACACACAATACTTCAGCTACTTACTGTTCTTGAGCATAACCTGAGCCTTTTTAACTATTTCTTTTATTAACTAATTTGAAATATCATTTCTTTCAATAGGCCATCATGCTCCATTTAAAAAGCAGAAGTTGAATCTGCATTAAATGTGTGATTATTTGTATGAAGTAAACGACAACATTCAAAGATAAAAAGATCAACCAGACAAGTTTTAAAAATGTAAATAGCTATAAAATTGTCCCAATGTTTTGGATGTAACAATAGCAGTCCTGATAATCAGACTGTAAAAAGTTATAAAAACGATGCATCATGTTTTGGATGTAACATCAGCATTCCTAATAAACTGAAACAGAATGGGTTATACACAAGGCGTAAGAATTGAGGCCATTGGAAATGAAATAATCAGCAACATGAATGGTATCGATTGATACCTTCTATACCATATACATCTGGACCACTGAAACCTGGTCTCTAGTTCTCTTGATCAGCCTGCACCATCATTATTCCATTTTATGCTATACTCTCAAAATTCAAGTGTTTCCACACTGCAGCTTTAAAGCTGAGCCAATATTGTTGATTGACCGCATGTCTTTCAAAGATGCTCGAGACAAGTAGCATTGGCTGCACATCATAGGATAAGAAATTCATGGGGGGGGCATATACATGAACAATATTAAAGCAATATACACAAGCAAACAAGAACAACCACTGTGAATTTCCCTCAATTTCTCCAATAACAATCTACTTAAATACCTGATCTAGTTTCCAATTTACCAAGCTCCCTATGCATCCAACAGGAAATCAACTAACAAACTTTTCAGATAGAAACTAAATTTACCTAACAACTTGATGTAGCCTCCTTTGCAGCAGTATTAACTTGTTTGGCTAGATAGGATTCGTAGATCTCCACTACCAATCTTGGATCCTTGTCAACCAACTCATGATACTCTTCCCTTGTAGTCAAGGTGTGCATGTTCTCAATAATTAAGGACAATGCAGCCTCTCGAAGATGTTTCGCATTATGCTGGTGAGCAAAAGCGAAGCTCATAATTGCATTGTCATTGTTCACCCTTGATGTTATAAACTTTTCACAAACAGTTCGCAGGTGCTTAACCTGATATTTTTCTGCCAGAACAAGCAGATCATAAGCCATCTGCTCATCTGGAAAAGTTTCAGCAGTGTATAAGTAATGCACAAATTGGCGGAGAACTTCATAGCTAAAATCTGTGATCTTTATTGTACGAGTCCTGTTCTCCTCCATTTCATTCTCTAGCATTGCCTTGAAAACAGGTGACTTACTAATCTGATGCAGCCATAAAAGTTCAAAAAATGGATGAGTTTGTACATGAAGCAATAAAATCTTGTAAAAAAGGGCAGAATGTGCATTGAATTCATGCACAGTAAAATAATCTTTGGAAAGCTCAAGCTGGAAAAGGTTAACAGATCTTATGCTAAAATTTAACATGCAATGGCTTGTAGATGTAACATAGATGAACAACTGATAGAATACAGTATCAACAAAAGCAAAAAAAACATGTTTTCATACAATACCCAGTTGACTTTAGAATCACCACGTGAAAATGTTAAAAACCTGTAATTTTTAATTCTCATTTTTCCATTTTGTTCAAAATCCAGATGTAGGAAGCTGACACAAAATCAACCTTGCCTTTCAGGGCTATATAATTTATCTAAGTAGTTTACATGGTTTTCACAAAAAATTGAAAAGAATGTGAAGCTTATAATTCAAGCTTCAAAGAAAGAAGATTTCATGGCGGATTTGGGTATATAATATGCAACAACTGAAAGTTCAGACTAAGTTTCCAAATCCAAAATAACATCTGTTATCAAGTGGTATCGATGAGGATGGCAGTTGTCACCCCATTAGCGATATTTGGAGAAGAGGGGAAAACATCAAGACCAAAAACAGTATAATTTGGTTGATAAGAAAAAAATAGAAGAATAAAAAGGTGATATATAGGTATTCGTGGAAAATATATACATCTTGATGTCTTATTTTGAATATCCGATCATCTTTGTTTCTATTTTTTCTTCTGCATTTTCCTTTTTTTTGCTTATCATATATAGAAATGAAGTTCTTAAATTGATGGGATCAAGTTGAGCAGATTCAAATAGATTGAGCTTAAATTTTAAGTGTAGAGAAAACTGAATCAAGCCAGCATTCTTGTTTCATGTTTGTGTCTCAATGCATTCACTGCAGGAAAACAAACTTATTTGGCTGACAAACAAATGATAATTAATTAAAAAAATTACAACAAAACATGTATTTTTAGCCCAGAGAAAAATAGTAATTGATGAAATAATTACAATAAGATTTGTTTATTTGGCTGAGGAAAAAATAGTAATTCGTTAAAAAGATCAACAAAATCACAGATTTATTTGGCTCAGAAAAGGAAAAAAATTTATTTTACATAGATTCAATTTTCTTGCTACCAGTTTTTGTTACTTTGCTTTTAACTATTTTATAGATTTGTAAGCACGAATTTTTTTCTCAAAACTAAAATGCATAACACTTTTTGAGACTATAATTGTGTCAGATAATGATCAAAGTGCCAAAGTGCTATATTCTATCTTCCAATGAGAACATCCAGTTTGGAACAACAAAAGAAAACCCATGCAAATGTGCATCTATGGTATAAATACAATCCTTGCGTTGTGCAAAAAGATTTTATGCATCATGCATCAGCTAAAGGAATTTTGCCAACTTCACCAATTACATAGTCTAGCCCAGAGAAATTTTCACTCGTTGGGAAACAAAGCCTCACCTCAAGGCTCAAAAGGGACTCTTGCCCCCCACTGCACAAGGACTTGAAAGACTTTTGGTACTTTCCAACCAGTCAAGACACCATCCACCAATCTCCATCAACAAGATGAATTTTACATTCGGTATCAAAATGCAATCAAATATTCATGATCAAAATCTGGATCAGCCCTAAACAATTTGGCACTAAACCCCAAAAAGTCATAATG
This sequence comes from Pinus albicaulis, assembly GCA_034641835.2. Lineage (NCBI taxonomy): Eukaryota > Viridiplantae > Streptophyta > Pinopsida > Pinales > Pinaceae > Pinus > Pinus albicaulis. The sequence continues at coordinate 674,469,869 of CM076570.1, forward strand.
GCAGAAAACATACTATATTCCTATGTTGCAGGAAATGCTGGGCAGGGGGTCGTTTCCTCAAAGAAACGATACGGAAATGCTGAAACACGTGGTACAGCTTTGAAATGCATTTCAGGCCGTACTGGCACGTTTCTCGAGGCTGAAACATGACCCAGTATGGCCTGAAACACGTAACAAGTTTCAAGGTCGTATGGCCGCGTTTCTGCCAAAAACAGCCTTTTTCCGTTTTCTTTTTCTTTCTTTTTTCGTTTTTAATATTTTATTAGGCGATTAAAATATTGTGTAGATGTTTCTAGATGTCTCTCACAAGTTATAAAAAGACTCTCGCCTAATTTTGGGGCAATGAATGAACTAGATTGACTACAAAATTACAATATTTTACAAAAAAAAATTTCATCTAATTTTCGCTTCGGGGGCACTGACGCCACCCCCGCACACCGCCCCGTCAGGAACTGAGATCCAAACATCGCTGAAACAAAACAATTTAATCATAATGTAATAATTTATCATGCATGCTTTATGATTGCACATAGAGTTTATTAAATGTCCTAACTATATATATATATATATATATATATATATATATATATATATATATATATATATATATATATCGTGTTTCCTTGTTTCCAAAATTTGGGGGGCTCACATTTCGTACCCGTTTCCCTATATCGTGCAACTTAGTTATTTTCTAATACTAAACCCTAGGTGAAATTCAATACAACTTCCAAATGAGATTCTAGTATGGATAAGATATGAAAAAGGAAATTGCAGAAAATATGAGAGATTTTGACTAGCAAATGACCACTGAAGTAGGTCAATGGGACTGCCAAATATAACATGTTAATACAAAGTGGGAGCGTAGAGAGGGCTCCTATAGAAAGGAAGATGCAAAAGGTGAAGTGAAGATCTCATCTAAAGCTTGATAACCAAATTCCCGAAGAAAAGAGCATATCTAGAAGAAGGATGTGCAATGGGCATGGATCCAAAATCTGGAATGCAAATGATGCCAGTCTATCAAGATCCACTAGTGTCGGCTCCCTTGACATCCAAGATCGACTAGAGAGACTCGGGTTAGATGATTGTCCAAAAGAGGGCCTAGAGGAGGATCTAGATTGCATATTGTGCTATGTTGAGTTTTTTGAGTGTTGAGGTAGCATCGGATGTGCTCTAGCTCCCAAAATTTGTGGAGGGCCTAGAGTACATGAGATCTCCAAGACCCAGAAAGGGATTTGGGAAATTCCATCCAGTTTGGAAGATAATTAACTAATTAATATTTTTAATTAAGGACCCTAAGTCTAACTTAGGAAAAGTAAAATATTAAAGGCAATTAATTTAAACATGTGATGGAAATTACTTAAGTCACATAGATCAAGCTTTCTTTTAATCTGAGCCATCGATTCAAGATTAGATCATGGTCGTTGGTTTCCCAACGAGAAAGTATAAAGGAAAGGCTTGGGGTCAGTTGGAGAACACACAAGGAGGAAGAGCACTGAGACTAAGCTGAAATTCTAGAGCAGGTTTGCTAAGAATGTTCAGAAGTGTTTCAACTACAGCGAGGGGTAGTATTGGCTAGGGGATGGGCTGATTCCAGAGCCAAGAATCAGCAAGAGGCAGAGAAGCGGCAACCAGGAGCAGCGCAGAGAAGCAGGGGCAGCAGCAGCTACGCAGCACAGCGGGCTTTAGCCGCTCCGCAGGCCCAGAAAGGGCAGTGTTGAGCCAACAGGAGGCCCAGGGTTACGCAGAGGCCATCCAAGGCAGCGTAGGGACTGTGTCACCTAGTCTGGGGTTACGCAGCCCTCTCCAGGCCAGCGTAGAGGCTAGCAGGGTTGACGCAGGCAGCTTCAAGGGCAGCATTGGGGTTTCTAGAGGCAGAAAGTGGCTGAGTTCTGTAAAACCTATTTGAGGGTGTGGATCAGTCAAGTTTTCAGTCTCCAGAACAACAGGTATTGTTGCAGATCTATTTTTCTCTGTCGAGTTAACCAGTAAGGTGCCCAGATTTGTTGTATTCAGAAACTACTTAATAATATAAACCCTCCAGCAACCAGAAGACCAATTTTCCCGCATTGGGTTTTTCCGGGGACAGTTGTCCAGAAAATCTTGTGTGTCACTTTGTCTGTGTGCATGTATTTTTGCTAAGATTTGAATCGGTGAAGAACTGTTATGTGTTTACTTCGACGTTAATCTGAATTTTCAACATTAATAACTTGATTAAGTAGGAGAAGTATAACCAGATCTAACAGTAGGGTTTATACATAAAGTAATATTCAGAATTTTCACAAGCTATACTTAGAAGAGATCAACTACTATTGGGGCATGGGTTATCTCGTCTAGTTGTTGGTGTTGACAAATCAATATGCTAGTAGATTAGGGTTGATTCCTCTTACTTGATAATTACTTGTGAATGTTTGTTGGCTCTTATTACTTTTATTATGTCTTCTTCATCAAGCAATTACCAAAATATAAAGTGCATGAAAATCACAAAAGACAAAGAACACAAAGATGTAGCCTCCAAGCTAGGGCAAAACCCCAAAAAGGGGAAAACCCAAACTTCTTTTCTTATAGAATTAGATCAAAGTGAGATATCCAAGACCCAAAAATCAAGACCAAGACCTCCACATAGACCAAGTCAACCCTCCTTCAAAACTACTCCAACCAAGTCAAAGTCAACAAAAGACAATGTTGGTCAAACTTCAACAAATCTAGTCAAACACATAAATTCGGACCTGCAACTTCACAGAGTTGCCCCAACACCTTCACACGTGTGAACAAAAACAAGCAAAAACCACCTAATTCTTTCTCCTTTAACGACTTCTCTCTCCCTTGACTTTGCTATTCTTCTTCTTGTATTTGGCACAGAAATCGATGAGAGTGTAATGAGGTCGAAGTCTCTTCTATTTATAGTTGTCCAAGAGGTCGAATAGGTGCCTTTTCTATTCCGACTTGTCCAGACAGGACCGACTTGGTATTGTGGAAACAAATTGACTCTTTTGACTCAAAATATTTTTTTTTCCTTACAAAAAGTCCAAATGGGACTTTGTCTCATGACAAATTTTCTTTTGACTCAACAAACCCTAGAAGCATGGGAAACATGTTTGACTAATGAAATAATAATAACAATAATAATTTATTTTTCTTCTTTTTACTTTTACATGAAATACATAGTGATACAAGTATAATGATAATTATGAAGACAAACCTAGTATCATTTTTTAACACCCTCTTAACTAGGGAGGAATTCATAATTACACAACAAGATACAAGGATAAATTGAAATGTTCTCATAAGAGTTTGGATTCATAAGCATCATCAAGCATCATCATAGCCAACATTGTCATTTATAAAATATCAAGGCCTTGACTTGACAAGCACTATCTCTCCACTAGATGAGAGCACAACGCTTGGAGGCATATATTTAGGCACCACCACCACCTCTCAAGGCACATACCCCATCTGGATGTTCACCAAGTATGTCCTTACAAGACTATTCTTATCTTGGATATCATCTCATCCTCAAAGAATATTGGTCCTCGGGACTACTCTTATCTTGGATTCCCAATCCTCAAATAGTATCAATCCTCGGGACTACTCCTATCTTGGATACCATTCCTCAAGGAATATCGGTCCTAGATGCTTATCCAATCCACCATTCTCCTGCCAATGCCTTCACTAGGCTTACAGTTGTTAGTCTTGGCCATAGTGCATGACACATGGAGAATACGATGTCCATCCTCACTTCCTCTCAACCAGGAAGGAAATATCCACAAGCCCAATCTTATCACTCAAATACTCAAGCTTCTTGTTAGGAAGAGACTTCATCAATACGTCAACTACCTATTCATCTGTGGATATGTATTACAACTTCATGGCCCTATCCTGTGCCAAGCTTCGAATGTAGTGGTACTTATTATTGATGTGCTTTGTCCTAGCATGAAAAATTGGGTCCTCTGTCAACATTATGTAGCTCTACATGTCACAACATATGATAGTAGGATCCAAAGGTCCTTCAAACAAATCTTCAAGTAACTTTCGAAGCAAAACAACTTCTCGACCAACTTCACTGACTGATATATATTCTGCATAAGCACTACTCAATGCAACTAAATCTTGTTTCCTACCCATCCATGAAATCATAGAGGATCCCAAACTAAAACATCCACCTATAGTACTCTTTCCATCTACATCACTACCTTCTCAATCTAAATTTGTGTAGCCCAATAATTGTATCTCATTACCAGCATATTTCAAACAGTGATGTATATTCCCACGAAATATCTCAAAATATGTTTAGCTGCTAAACAATGATCATGCCTTGGCTCCATCTAAAATTTACTAAGAATGTTTACTGCAAAACATATGTTTGGTTGGGTGTTCACAAGGTACATCAAGGGGCCAATCAACTGTCGGTCGCATGTAGGATCAACAAGGCTTGAATCTGAATTCCTTAACTTCTTCAAATTAGTGATCATCGGAGTCATAGCAAACTTCTGCAAGATCCTGATCACATATTTTCCTTGACCAAGATAGAAATCACCAGGTTTCTACCAAACTTCTAGTTCCAAGTAGTAGAGCATTAATCCAAGTTCCTTCATATCAAATTCAACTGCAAGTTGCTTCTTGCATTCTTGAATACGACAATCCACACTTGTTACTAGTATGTCATCCACATATAGTAGTATGATCATGGGTTCATTCTTTACCACCTTGATGTAGCGATTAGGATCTACAGAACTTTTGACAAAACCAAGTCTTAGTAGATATGCATCCATCCTAGCATACCATGCTTTAGGGGCTTGCTTCAAGCCATATAGAGCCTTCTTCAACCTGCAAACATGTATTTCCTTACCATGAACTTTGAATCCCTAGGGTTGCTCAATGTAGACTTCTTCATGAATCGTCCCATTTTGAAAGGTTATTTTTGCATCCATTTGATCAATGTTCCATCCCATAGCAACTGCAATAGAAATGAGTGATCTAATGGTTGTATATCCAGCAGTTGGAGCGAACGTTTCTTCGTAATCAATTACTTCTTGTTTCGAGAATCCTCTTGCCACAAATCTTGCATTATACTTGTCAATACTTCCATCAACTACATGATTGATTTTGTGAACCCATTTGGAAGTCACAACTAATTTGTCTTTAGGTCTAGGAACAAATTCCCAAACATCATTCTTCATTAAAGATTGGTATTTTTCTTGCATTGCATTCTTCCATTCTTGATGTTCGGTTGTCTTTTCATAAGTGGTAGGTTCTGCTTCAATGAGTTTTAGTCATGTAAGTTGCATAACCTAAATATCTCTTAGGCTTCTTGCTTTCTCTAAATGTTCCTTTTGTTGTTGCATGTCCTTCGGCTCCTTGTAGAGTTGATGTTAACCAAGTTGGCATTTTTCGAGTTTCTGGAATGATGACTGGCTGCACAGGTTCACTTGGTCCTTCAATTTCTTCGTGATTAGTTGTAGGCTTCGGAAGATTCTCGCCTTGAAACTTCTTCATTTGTAAAGATACGTTCTTCTTCTTCATCAAAATCAATGGGAATATCCTTGGACTTCTTGTATACAATACTTTCATAAAAAATGACATATCTGCTTACATCAATGCGACGTTCTTCCTTGATGTAGAATCTATATGATTTTGATGAGTGGTTATATCCCACAACGATGCCTTTTATACCTGTCAGTTCCAACTTCTTCCTTTTGTCCTTGGGAATGTGAATGTATATAGGACATCCAAAAATTTTGAGATGATCAACATTTCGCTTCTTTCTTGTCAATGCTTCTTCCGGGGTCATGTCACCAATAATTTTGTGAGGAATTCGATTTTGTATATAGACTGTTGTTTCAGAAGCTTCTCCCCATAAGAACTTGGAAAGGTCTTGGTCATGTAGCATGGCTCTAATACATTCATCAATGGATCGTTTCTTCCTTTCAGCCACACCATTTTGTTGAGGATTGTAGGGAACTATCAGCTCCCTCTTAATTCCTTCTTTGCAAAAAAACACAAGTTCTCTAGAAGTATATTCTCCACCTTTATCTGATCTTAGGGTTTTGATCTTCTTTTCTGTCAAATTTTCTACTTTTGCCTTAAACTCTTGGAACTTCTCGAATACCACATCCTTAGACTTTAGGAGGTATATCCAAGTCTTTCTGGAGTGATCATCAATAAATGTTACATAGTATTGATGAACACCAAGTGACTTCTTTGCCATAGGTCCACAAACATCGGAGTGTATGAGATCCAAAATTTCATTGGATCTTGCGTCACTGCTAGTAAAAGGTTTCTTCACATTCTTGCCAAGGGCACATCCCATACAAACTCCTTCATGGTCTTCTTTCAATTGAGGTATACTAGTAACCATTTGATTCACTGATGGCAATATCTTGTAATGGGGATGACCATACCTTCTATGCCATAATTCACAAAGGTTGATGTCTAAATAGACTACAGCTTGAGGAGGAGTTAGAAGTCTATACAACCTCCCCTCATGAATCCCAATAGTCATTGCATTTTCAATACTAGATCCCTTAGCCCAAACAATAACTTTGCCATCAACAAAAGTCACCCTATCACCTTTATCTTCTAAGCAAGAAATAGAAAGCAAGTTCTTTTTCAAACCTAGGGCATAGAGAATATTGTTGAGATGAATATGCCCATCAGATTCCAGCTCCAACGAGGTAGATCCAATCCCTTTGACTGAGTAGCTATTCTTGTCTCCAAGTTCCACTGAGTGAGAAGAGTTTCCTTTTGATAAAGTTTTGAGTTGAACACGCTCCACTGTTAAGTGCCTTGAAGCTCCATTATCGATTACCCATGTATTATCATCTTCAAATGAACCTATAAGGGCGGAATAAAGACTTCCATCCATGACTTTTCTAGATAGCTTGGAGATGAACTTGATGATGCAACTTTTGATAGATTCACAAACACTGCTAAGAGTCTTGAGACCTTCCTTCATGTATATTGCCATTGGAGAGGGGGAGAGAAGATAGTTGCTTCAAGAATGTCTTCAAACAAGAATGCCAACAAAATGTGATCCTCAAGCTATCCTTCCTTCAACTTAGCTATGATACCATGTTGAGAAATCAATATGCTAGTAGAGTAGGGTTGATTCCTCTTACTTGATAATTACTTGTGAATGCTCGTTGGCTTTTATTACGTTTTTTATGTCTTCTTCATCAAGCAATTACCAAAATATAAAGCGCATGAAGATCACAAAAGAAAAAGAACACAAATATGTAGGCTCCAAGCCATGGAAAAACCCCACTAGGGGGAAAACCCAAACAACTTTTCTTCATATAGAATCAAATAAAAGTGAGATATCCAAAATCCAAAAACTAAGACCAAGACCTCCGCATAGACCAAGTCAACCCTCCTTCAAAACTCCTCCAACCAAGTCAAAGTCAATGTTGGTCAAACCTAAACAAGGTTGGTCAAACACATAAATTCGGACCTGCAACTTTGCAGAGTTGCCCTCGCACCTTCACACGTGAACAGAAACAAGCAAAAACCATTGACTTCTTTCTCCTTTGACTTCTTCTCTCTCCCTTAACTTCGTTATTCTCCTTCTTGTATTTGGCATAGAAATCAATGAGTGTTAAGTGAACAAATAACGTCGAAGTCTCTTCTATTTATAGTTGTCCAGGAGGTCGAATAGGTGCCTATTCTAGACCAACTTGTCTAGGTAGGGCCGACTTGGTCTTGTGGTGACAAATTGACTCTTTTGACTCAAAATAAAAAATAAAAAATAAAAATATATATATATATATATATATATATATATATATATTCTTTTGTTTACAAATAGTCCAAATGGGACTTTGACTCATTACAAATTTTCTTTTGACTCAATAAACCCTAGAAGCATGAAGAACATGCTCGACTAATGAAATAATAATAATAATAATAATTTTGTTTTCTTCTTTTTGCTTTTACATGAAATACAATGATACAAGTACAGTGATAATTATGGAGACTGAACCTAGTTACATTTTTTCAATAGTTGGTAAGGAAATGATCATCCAAGTTGAGACTAGTCTAAGGGGGTGGCTAGACAGTATGGAAGTTAGGGTACCTAAAGAAACTGGAAAAGGTTTGTAACTTGTTGAATAGAAAATGGTACCACCCTCAAATCTCATAATAGATGGGGCAATGGAAAGTGAAGTGCTCTTCCATCTCAAATTCCCAAAGATGGCACAACTAGCAAATCTCATTTGACCAATCAAGCAAGAGCTTCACTTCTACCCAAAGTCTATGCCAGCCCACCTTTAGCCAATGTATCATAATCGAACCATTGATCGTACTGGTAGATCCCTCGAACCGATAATCAGACTGAACAGGACTGAAACCGATAAGAAAATAGGATGAAAAAATTAGTCGACCAAAAAAATACATAAAATATTCAAATTTTAAAGAAAAACATATATAATCATGTCCATCCATATGAATCCAAACCATTTATACACAAATATGCAAAAATTTTCATTTATATAGCAAGGGTGCATATAGCCAAAATAGCACTCAGTGCAATACATCTCTTACCGAAAAATACATCAACAAAGATGCTCTAAATGGCCTAGAGTGTCAAAAAAAATCATGCTACAACAAATACCTATATCATCATAATCATTGCCTAAATTGGGACCCAGACCATCAATATCATCCTCTAAGCATTAACATAAGATAGAAAAATCTTCACATGTCAAACCGAGATTTTGTTTGAGTGATGGGCACATTTTTACTAGGGTTATGATAGAGGAGTTCAACAACCAATGCCACTAACATCAAGGTACATAGAGGGCTTGGTGCTCTTGATTAAATGTTAGTTTCATACCATCGTACACAACAGAATCCAATGGAAACATTGCAATCCTCAAAATCCTAAAATCTTAAAAACCGTTAAGTCTGCTAAATTTTGAGTGAGATCTAAAATTTTACTTTCTCCATATGAAGTCAGAATTGTTGAGATTTAGTAGCTTGGGAGGTACTCCAAGCCCTTGTTGGAAATGTTGTCATTGATGGCAAAGGAGATGGCAAAGAAGGAACACCTGAAACAAAAGAGAAGTAAGGAGCAGCATCAATCAAGGAGAACAGAGGCAGCAAAGGCAGTGAATTGAGGTAGAGAACTTCTTCAGCAACAGAGTAGGAGGATAATGGCCACTGAACTGAATTTCTGGCCTGTCATGAAATTGCAAGAATTTGCTTTTGAGATTGATCGCCTATATTTATATATATCTGTTATGGAAGAACTGTCTTTGAATTAAGTGTGTCTGGATGGGAATAAACCCTGTTTGAATGTCTTCTTGGTCGAATCATGTGAAGAATTGATTCAGTATTATTGTGCATTTGACGAGTTAAATCCTGTGTGAACACATGAGTTCTTGATGAATGATCCTATGTAATTGAGCAGAGTCCAATAAGCAAGGGTATGGAAATTCGAGTGATTGTGTGGCAATTCTGTGGTGAAGAACCTTGTAGGATCGGTTTGTGCGAATTTCCTGTTCCCCTCAGAAGACTAATGAACCATACTCTCTGTGAATGAGTGACTGTGTGTGCGCTCTGCATAAGAAAGAGGGAATTGTGAAAGCAACGACGTTATGATCCCGGAAGGGAGGCGCAATTGAGATTACCCTAGTCATTATCTGTATATTTAACCCTCGTTCTGAAAAAGTCCGATGCAGATTTAAGTCGAAGCCCTATTTGTAACTAAACGCATTGTTCTGGTCTGGAGTGGGAGTAACGGAACCTGGAGTCTAATTATAATAATACATTGAAGAGTGAGCAGAACTCATAAATAATAAAGGCGGATGGAACCTTGAGCGAAGGAAAGGAACCACGAAGAGTGAACAGTAAAAGCGGGTTTCTGGTTTTTATCGCACCGCTTTCGACAGGCAAGCGGTATTCATGAAATCGCAGCGATTCCATAGAGGATCTGACACGTGTCCCTGAGCGAATATGGAAAACCGCTCTCATTGCGCGCCATCGCGCATTAATCTTCAGCTGAGGACCCCGTGCGATATTGATACAAGCCGTCGATCTGGAGGAAGGTTTATTGAATGGCGATCACATTCAAAAGTGGCACGGATTTTAACCAAAGGTACGGGCATATGTATTCCATTGAATTTCCGCCAATCGTATATGTGGGCCCGGAGCCAAAGGTATGTTATAAGCGGTTCAATTGAATTAAAACTCGAGATATATATTTAAAATTCCCAAGGTCCGAAACATATATGTGTTGATATATATATATAAAATATCAAATCTTATATAATGAATCCATATGTGAGTTTATATGTTCAAAGGGCGCTGGAATTTAAATGAATTAAAGGTGTGAAGTCTATCAAATATATGTGGGCCTGTGAATTGAATACATCATAGTTTCTCGTACAAATGGTTAAAATACAAGGCGTATATATATATATATATGGAGTGGTTTATACACAAAGGACCAGGACTACAATACAAAGCCAGAGATATTATTGAGCCCGAGATCAAAAGAACCAAAGGGTTCAGTATAATGTTGAAAGTATCGTATATGTTATCAATGGGAAAAGTGAGAATTTATTGTTGGGCTGTTATATGTAATATAGACCAACAAATAATATGAAGAGTTATATAGTGAACACTGTATATGCGCTGAATGGATTTTAAAGTCGTTGAAAAATTTGGATGAGTGTTTTAAATGTGCAATATAACAGAAGAGTGAGGGTAGCCCAAACATTAACGAGCTTTAATATTCTGCCCAGATATACAATTATTTAGGTTACAACAATGATTTTAACCTCTAATGGAGCAGCTTCAACATTGATTCAAATTGCCAGTGCAGAAATTAAAAAGTATTGAAATTGCACAACAGTTATATTAAAAGACTTTGGAATATTTACACAACTGCAACGAAAGAGAGAGAGACAGCTGCAGAAAAATGTACAGTGATCCAAAAAAATCTGAAGGGGGTTGATTTGAAAATATATTATATGGACAGAGAGTGTGTAAGCAGGTAGCCCGAGCACAGAGATTAATAATGAACAGACATTGCCTAGATTTATATTGATTTGAGGATAAACTTGGAAAAGCAGTTATATATGCAGCAGGTGCACAAAAGTACAGTAAACAGGTGAATAAACACAGGGATGAAAATGTGGGCCTAACAGAGGTAAACAAAAAATGTAGGAACTGAAAAAGTCACAGGGAATTTTGTAGGCATGATGAACAGAAGTATGCAGATCAGTTACTTAACAGCAGCTGAAAAGACAAATCCAGTAAAGCCAAAATCCAGAAAAGGAGTTGAGTGAAATTGAAATGTGTAATTGAAAATGTGAATGTAAATGTTGTAATTAATTTCTTATTGTTTGTGATGCATTGGCAAGTCTCCGAAAGAGAACAAATATCCCACTGTAATGTAAATTGGTACCTACAGTTATATTTTCTGAATGAGCGAATAAAAGAGATGAGAAGGCAGAAGGCAAAGAGACATGGCTGTCCATTTTGAATTCCCAGTAGAATACAAACAGCCATGAAGCTATTTTGTATAAAACAGGGTAATATCCAAGGGGAGAGGATGACGAAGATAGAGTGAGAGAAGAAGAGAGTGTGCAATAGAATTGAAGAGAGTTGAAGAAAATAAGAAAGCTGCAAGAGGTTAGAGAGTGAGTGAAGAAAAGGCAGAAATGAAGCAGTGAGGCAGAGAAGAAAGAGGAGCTGAGCAGAGAAGAAGGAGGAGCTGAGTAGAGAAGAAGGAGAAGCTGACAGAGAATATGAGAAGATGCATATATGATACATGGTAGATATGAGAATAGATGAACAACAGAGCAGATGGAACAGAACAAAACTAATATCCTAGGTAAATCAGCAAGTGTTTCTCTTTGAAAGAGTAAGGAAGTTGGAGCTTCCATATCAAGTTGTAGCTTGATAAAATGTCAGTTGTAGCTGACTGAGGTTGGAGCCTCCCGTAGGTTGGTGCCTGCAGAAAATTGATGGGAGTTGGAGCTTCCTTGCAAGTTGTAGCTTGCAGAATTGAGGTAGGAGCCTCCTGTAGGTTAGTGCCTACAGAAAATCAGTGGTGAGAGGGAGTTGGAGCTTGCTTTTGCATCACAACAATAATAAGATGTGGTTTTCTCCCTTTATGGGTTTCCACTTATATCTGGTGTCTCTGTGCATGATGTTTATGTGTTGATCTGGTTTATATCATCTGCTTAATACTTGCTGCTCTCATATTAAGTCTCCTGTTACATTATATTAATGCTTGCTGCTCACATTCTAAGATTACTCACAAGATTAAGTTAAACATAAAATGAAGGTGTAAACAAGTGTTAATGAAAAAGTTTTAAAAGTCCATGAATGTGTTAAACTAATTCAGCCCCCCCTCTCAGTTTAACTAAGGGTTCAACAGCCCTAGGGTTCGAGGATTGGAGGTTGGAGAGCCACAAAATTGCTTTGTGGGCTTGGAACCCAAGGTGTGGGATTTGCACCCAAGCTTGTGGGTGAGAAATCACAAGGAGATTTTGGCATGTGATGATTTGAGATGATAGAGGAGCTCGAGAGAAGAAAGAGGCAATGCAAATCACTCAAATTTGAGCTCTAGAAATGCAGATATGAATTTTTATGTGTAGTTGGTCGATTTTGTGGCACCTAGAGCAGGTCGGCTTGGTGTACTAGAGTGCCACAAGGCATGTTGGAGCACACCACAGGAAGCCCTTGTATTTGTGTATAAATATAAGGTGATTTGGAGTCATTTTCTCACATCCATGTGCATCATCTCATGTGAAACACATCCCTGAGGCAGTCGAGCTCAAGAAGAGGACAAGGCATGAAGGATTGAGATCTGGTTGGGTTAGTTTAAGGGCTGAGTAGTTGAAGGAAAACAGACACAGGGTCTGAGGTAAATTTTGGGCAGATTTGTGTGGGTTCTTATGTCTCTTACAAGTCCAAAAGAGCAGCAGAAGGCAGCTGCATTTTCTTGGCAAATTTGGGGAGGAGTTTAGTGTGGTTTCAGAGTAATTTACCCTTGTTTCATGAGGCCCCAGCCCTAGAAGGAAGAACAGGTAAGCCACAGGCCTTAATTTCCCTAGAACAGGGTGTCGTGAGGGTGATTTAGGGCTGGTAATTACCCTGAACAACAGTGAGGAGGAGCAAAGGTAAAGGAAGGTAGGTCGTAGCTATCAGGAGGCAGTTTGAACGAGTTTGAGTGGGTTGATGTGGACTGTCATCTTGCCCTAACCAGTTAGCCTAAGTTGCAGCAGTATTATTCCAGCCCATGAAGAATGCAGAAGTATCTATTGTGATGTGTTTAATTTAACTTTGATGATAGGAATGACATCCTAGATTAGGCATTGGTATTGGATGCTTGTGGACTGTTGGAGGGCAGCGTGAGAGTGGACCAAGAGGCGCCTAAGCGCATCACCTTGATGGAAAAAGGTGGTTGCTAGGAGAGGCAAGTTTGTTGGAGCTCAAGGTTTAGCTAACCAAGAAGAGCAGTTGTTGACAGCTTGTGTTCATTGTTGGAGAAGCAACATTTGATGATGATAGGTGGCAGCCCTCCTGCCCTATGTTAGTCTTCATTGGGGCAGCGCAGGAAGACTACAGTGGGAAGAAAAGTCCCAAAAGAGCTGAGGAGCAGCAGTGGGCAGAAGTTTCAGAGTGTTGTGACCTTGAAGGACGAAGGCGCAGCTAGTGAGGATGAAGACTCTATGTGTTGATGATAGATGGACTTATGATCAGCTAGAGTTGGTGCATTTATAGAGGCAATTCTGCAGAACAGAAGCGAAGGACCCACAATGTACAGGATACGACAAAGATGTTGTGATCGTTCACTACATCAGCTGGACCGTCAGTGTATATTGTATTTTGTATTCTTGTACTAGTGGCTATTTGAGGGCCATTAATCCTGGTACGGGAGCCCTAGACTGTTGTATTATTCAGTTGGATTAATATAACAAAGTTAGGTTGTTGCACATATTTTGTAAATAGTTGTCTATATTTTGTGCACTAGTAGATTTACTGTTGTTTATATTCTGTTGTGCAAAGTAGACTTGTTGTGATACTTGATTTGATAGCATCAATGATTTAAGATTCTATCCTAAACACCAATATCGTGGAAAAACAGCATGGTTTCAGAGCTACTTTGAAGGGACAATGAATTAGAGTGTGCACAGCGAAGTACAACTTAAGAGAGAGTTGGTCGCATTGTTGGTGAAGGGCTCACAAAAGATTTGAAGTTGCAGGTTGGTCTCCGGTATGAGGGTTGGTTGGAAGGGTTGTCCAACTATAGTCCATGGAAGGAAAGGATCAAGTTGGTTTTCCAAGTCAACAGAATTTGGGAATTCATTGAGAAAGCAATCAAGAAGCCAACAGACCCTAAGGAGCTAGAAGTGTACGAGGAGCTTGATATGAAGGCGAATTTGATCATCCTAAATGGTGTGAAGGACTCCTTATTACCTCATTTTTCCGGGAAGAACATTGCACATGAGATGTGGGTAGGTCTTCAAAATTTGTTCTAGAATAACGAGAACTAGGTGTTGGTATTGGAGGATAAGTTGAAGCTCGCCAAGATGATACAGGGTGAAGGGGTGACTTCGTATCTAACAAGGTTGTCTCAGGTTTGAGATGAGCTTGCCGCCGTCAGTGTGACTATTGCAGATTCTAAGATTGTGAGGATTTCCTTGAAGGGGTTTACTCCAGAGTAGAAGCCATTCATCAAGGGGATCGTTGCCAGACTGGAATAGACTGTGGGATGATTTCATTCAAGAAGAGTTGCGAGACGAGAATCTTCATCCTAAGAAGAGGGCTTCAAATGATGACATGGAACTTGCAGCACAAATGAAGGGCAAGTAGAAGAAGGACTTGAGTAAGATCAAGTGTTTCAACTTCAACTGTGGTGAGATGGGTCATTTTTCGACGAGATGTCCAATGAAGAAGAAGGGAGATGATGAGAGTAAGAAAGGGAAGCAGGTTGCAGGTGTCGCCACTTCTGTCAAGATAGATGATCTCTCCAGGAGATTGGAGAGGGAGGACTTTGCTTTGATCTCTCATTTCTCGCAGGGTACCATCGACGAGGCTACATGGTACGCGGACAGTGGAGCATCAAAGCATATGACAAGGTCAGAGGATGTATTAGAGACTCTAGCTGAGTGGGACTCAAAGTTGCACATGGCGTTGGGCGACATGAGTCAGAAAGAGATTAGAGGATTGGGTGTTGTGCCATTCATGATGAAGTCAGGTTAGGTGATGAGAGTTCGGGACGTACTATTTGTACCAAGACTCAAATATAGCGTGATATTTGTCTCAGCAATCAAGCAGAAGGGGTTTTAGGTCTTGTTCCAGGATGGGAAGGAAAGACTCAGGCCCAGAAGCTCTAGCTCCGTAGGTGTCGTGATTGGAGTTAGACAGCATGGTCTATATAGGCTGACGGGAAAGCTTATAGATAATGGGAAGAAGGAGGACCAAGTGCAGGTTCCAGAGAAGCAGGTGCAGGCTTCAGAAGAGAAGGTGCAAATTTTAGAGGCTCAGAGGGAGTCGAGTTCTAGAGAGAACTTGCAGGTTCAGAGGGAGACTTTGCAGCCCAAGAAGAGCACATGGTCAATGGGGAGCAAGGGTGCTTCTATATATGCCAAGAAGGGATCATGGAGAGAGTGGAAGACATTTCAGGAGAAGAAGAAGCAGGATGCTTCCAGTGACAGTGACACTTCCGAGAGAGGTGTAGTCCATGCTACAGGGATTGTTGTAGTTTTGGGTGCCAGGAGTTAAGTAAGTGTTGCAAGCAGTGACAGTGATGATGACAAGCTACTTCCAAGTGTTGCTAGTACCTCCCTCGCTAAGAGGGAATGTTGAGATTTGGTAGCTTGGGAGGTACTCCAATCCCTAGGGTTTGAGGTTTGGAGGTTGGAGCATCACAAAAGTTATGGGCTTGGAACCCAAGGTGTTGGCTTTGCACCCAAGCTTGTGGGTGTGAAACCACAAGGAGATTGTGGCATGTGATGATTTGGGATGATAGAGGACCTCGAGAGAAGAAAGAGGCATCGAAAATCACTCAAATCCGAGCTCTAGAAATGAATATGAATTTTTATGTGTAGCTGGTGGGTTTTGTTGCACGTAGAGCAGGTCAACTTGGTGTATTAGAGTGCCACAAGACATGTTGGAGCACACCACATGAAGCCCTTGTATTTGTGTATAAATATAAGGTGAATTGGAGTCATTTTCTCACATCCATGCACATCATCTCATGTGAAACACATTGGAAAGATTTGTGTGTGTTCTAATGTCTCTTGCAGGTCCAAGAAAGCAACAGAAGGCAGTTGCATTTTCTGGGCAGATTTGGGGAGGATTTTAGTGCGGTTTTGGAGTGATTTACCCCTGTTTGATGAGGCTGCAGGCCTTACCTTCCCTAGAACAAGGTGTCGTGAGGGTGATTTAGGGCTGGTAATAAACCCTGAACAGCAGTAAGGAGGAGCATAGGTAGAGGAAGCTAGGACACAACTGTTAGGAGGAAGTTTGAAGGAGTTTGAGTGGGCTGATGTGGACTGTCATCTTTCCCTAACTAGTGAGCCTAAGTTGCAACAGTATTACTTCAGCCCATGAAGAACGCAGAGGTATGTATTGTGATGTGTTTAAGTTGAGTTTGATGTTAGGGATGAGCTCCTGTATTGGACATTGGTATTGGATACTTGTGGACTACTGGAGGGCATCGTGAGAATGGACCAAGACGAGCCTAAGTGCAGCACCTTGATGGACAAAGGTGGCTGCTAGGAGAGGCAAGTTTGTTGGAGCTCAAGGTTTGGCCAGCCAGGAAGATCAGTTGTTGAGAGCCTGTGTTCATTATTGGAGAAGCAACATTCGATGATGATATGTGGCAACCCTCCTGCCCTATGTTAGCCTTCATTGGAGTAGCACAAGAAGATTATAGTGGGAAGAAAAGTCTCAAAAGAGTTGAGGAGTAGCAATGGGCAGAAGTCTCAAAGTGTTGTGACCTTGAAGGACGAAAGAGCAGCTAGTGAGCGTGAAGACCCTATGTGTTGATGATAGATGGACTTACGATCAGCTAGAGGGTAGATTGTGGAGACTGAGTTTAGTGGCCTAAAGGAGTTGGTGCATTGATAGAGGCAATGGTGCAAAACAGAAGCGAAGGACCCGCAGTGTACAAGATATGACAAAGAAGTTGTGATCGTGCACTACATCAACTAGACTGTCAGTGTATCTTGTATTTTGTATTCTTGTACTAGTGGATATTTGAGGGCCATCTGGTACGGGAGCCCTAGACTGTTGTATTATTCATTTGGATTAATATAACAAAGTTGGGTTGTTGTACATATTTTGTAAAAAGTTGTGTATATTTTGTGCACTAGTAGATTTATTGCTGTTTATATTCCATTGTGCAAAGTAGACTTGTTGTGATACTTGGTTTGGTAGCATCAGTGATTTAATATTCTATCCAAGATATCAGTATTGTGGAAAAACAAAAAGAACCACTCAAACATCCTGAGTCAATTAATGGTAATGTTAAATTCTTAAAGTAGAAGGATGAATATGAAAGATACTTTAAGAATTTAACATTACCATTAATTACATAGCAATAGTAGGGCCCTAGGCTTGAATATTAGGCTTCCCAACTCAATTTATTTTTTTTAAATTGTGTTTTGAATGTCCTTGGTGGCATTATACTGAACCAGTTGGTTTGGTGAAAAAAGGCCAATTCGGTACCAAATTGACCTTTTCTGGTTCAAAACCTAGAATCAGACCGGTTTGCGGGTCAAACTAGTCAGACCAGCAATTCCAATCCGGTTTCAATAACACTACCCTAAACTGGCCCAAAGAAATACAAAGAGTATGCATCCAATGACAATGTGTGAGGTGGCCAAACAATAAGTATGTCCTCAACTCCAAGAAGTGCTCAGCATCGAAGGCCATCTTCGGATGTAACCTAATTGCATTACCTATAAATGTCATCCGAAATAATCTTGTTCAACTCTTGAATGGTAGATAACAGGAAACCTAGAGCATCAAGGGAGTACCTAAACAAAGGAAGCCAGTCAACCAAAATACCCACAAACTCGTGAAGATTTAAAACCCTCACAAGCAAACACTAAGCATGGCCCAGGGGGTTGCCAAATAAATGGACTCTAGTGAACAGTAGGCCATATATAAATACCAATCCCACCCTTCACTGAGTCGGAAAAAGTTTGAACACGATGTAGAAATGAAACAAAGTTGAACACAGTGTCAAGTTTGAGGGTTGGACCCCAAACTCTGCAAGGTCGATGGGTGGAGGGACTATCTATTTGGATTTGATAATGCATTAAAGGAGAAATGTCGACACTCTCTCAACCAAGACCCAATCAAACTCTAGTAAATAAGGCCCCCACACCTCTAAACCATAAAGCATCGTGAGTTGAATGAGGGTGTCATCAGGGACATCTTGGATGGAATGTACTGAGAATGGTGATGGAAACATTGTCTCTCAAGAATGGCTAAGAACCTATAGCCCTTCTTGACCCAAGGCTAAAAATCATGCCCCAAAATGAAACAAGGGGTTGAAATTGCACCCCCGAGTAAGTATAGGTGCCAAATCATAGCCACGACCTCCACACTTGGATGATTTCCCTTGCTGTCACACACAATTGTTCTAATTTTTTGGTTGTTGCGCACTAGGATGAATGTCCTTCTTCACCCAATCACTATGATCCTCACTTATCTCACTTTGTCTTGTGCTCAATAATGTTTCTCCCTTAGCCCAACCTTCTCTTTGTAAGTTTGAGTTATGACAAGACCCACAACGCTAATCTCGAAAGTGAATGGTGATTGAAATTAGATCTCAACTTCACTTGAGATTAACGATTTAGATTTATCTAATTCACTAATGCAAATAAACTTTGTATTTCATTAAGATTAAACTCACTTTTTCTCATAAAAATAAATTAATTTAATAATTAAAGTAATTACTAAAGTTAAAGGATAATTCAACTACTTCCACAAGTCTAGACACTTAGACTTGCATAGAAGTACTTGCCTGAGCTACAAACATCAACATGGACCATATCATTTCACTACATTTTCACCCTCCCTATGTGTCTTCCTATCTTCATGAAAATTAGAAGTTAAAGCATAATAAATCTATTGCTTACCTTTTCATTTGTCCAAGTTCTTTGATGTAACCATTAATTTCTCTTCACCATCCGCTCGTCAAAATTAATGTTGCTAAGAATGTCCTCCTAAGCCACACTCACAGTTGAGAAGCACCCTCCAAGTAGGAGTGGACTCTCGAGCCTCCTAACACACTCGCTCGTATCCGAAGTAGCACACTCTCAGCCCATCCACACACCCTTCCCCAACAACTACACCCCCCCCCTCCCCCCAAAAAAAAAAAAACAACACCAGTACTCTTGAGCCACTCTACAATGCACCTTGAGCACTCTTGACCCCACTTGTGCACTTAGGAAAAATTGGTAAAAAAGGCACCATTTTTTAAAGGTTTAGGGGTTAGGGCAAACACAAGGTGAAAACAAAGACATTTCTCCCTCATTTTCTTCATTACTTTCATTTTTGTTTTTTCGCAACATGGTCTTCTGACTAGTTTTTAACAAAACCATTGTTGCAAATAGTTAGAGAACTAAAGAGGTAAGCCCAAAGCACATTCTTTGTAGTTTTTAGTATATTCTTGAGTGGTTCTTTGTGGATTTGTTTTCTCTTCTCCTATCTTTCCCTTTGTTTTTTCTCCCTCATTGTATTGCAAGTTGTTCCTCCAAGAGATTTTTAATTTATTTTTTATGGTGTTGGTAGGGAATATGCATGAGAGGGAAGAATAGGGCAACAATCATATACATAATGGCTCATTATATGAACATGAGGAAGCTTTGTAAGGTGATGAGGATGAAGGTGATAATGAAGGTAGAAGCAACACTTCAGTAACACCCTTGTATAAGTATGTGACAAAACTTGATGGGCAGGATGGGGTGGAACCACTAAATTTTTATGTAGGCATGATTTCATCAAGGAAATCCTTACACTAGTTTATATACTTGTCTGAGGAAGCATCTTGTGGGGTATTTGAGAGTGAAGATAATAAAGGGGCCATTGGAATTTCAATTTGTCCCAAGGTATCAAAGGAAGAGAGAGAAAAATACATCAAGATAGAGGAAGATTCCCAAAGGGGTAAAAAACAAAATATCGAATCGAATGCATCATCTAGATTTGGCCACACCACATCTACATGTCCTCACATATGTGGAACCATTGGGCATGAAAGGGGTGGATCTAGAAGAACAACAGTAGGTTTTCTTGATGAAGGTGTTAGGAATGAGGTGGATGCAAAAGTGGCACAATTGCTCTATGTATATGGTATACCATCCAATGTTCTTTGTTCTCCTTATTAGCATTATATGCAGCAGGTCATCAACACAACTCCACAAGGATACAAGAACCCAAAGTATGAGTAAGCTAGAACAATGCTACAAGATAATGAAAACATAAAAGTACAAAAATCCCTATCATTGTTTACAAACAAGTGGGTGAATAATGGGGTGTTCCATTACATCTTATAGTTGGACAAATGTTAAAAACTAACATTTGATAAAATAAAATAAAAAATCAGTGTTTCAGCTGAGTAGTGTTTCTTGTGGTGCATGACTCCTCATCAATCATTACATTTGCTCAAAAACGTTTTAGGCCTCTTACTATAAACCGTTAATGATGTTGTTCCTTCTAAGGTATTTCAAGTAATCACTGAGAATGTAGCAACCTATAAGGGAGCAAGAAAATTCATTGAGTGGATATGTCCTTATATCTTTTGGTTGAATTGGTGACTAGTATCAAAGAGGGAAGAAACTCCTCAAATTTGTCAACAAGCATACAAGGGTTCATTTCTTTTATGGCACTTACTCTAGGTTGTAGCTACTTAAGATTGGAAAGACTTGGAATGTAGCAACCTATAAGGGAGCAAGAAAATTCATTGAGCAGATATGTCCTTGTATCTTTTGGTTGAATTGGTGACTAATATCAAAGAGGGAAGAAACTCCTCAAATTTTTCAACAAGCATACAAGGGTTCATTTCTTTTATGGCACTTACTCTAGGTTGTAGCTACTTAAGATTGGAAAGACTAGATTTGGAAGCTATTGTGCGCCCCCCACCCTCCAAGCAAATATTGAGGATAGACAGGCTTTGGGCGCTATTATGACAAGTGATGGTTGGGATGACTTTACTTATAGATAAGGTGCTAATGTTACGAGGGAAGTTGTTCTTGATGGTCATTTTTTGGTCATAGGTTAGGTATGTTTTGCAATCTTCCAATACAATTTAAACATGATACAGTTTGCAAACTCAGATTGGCCAATCACTATGTTAAAATTTTCTTAACTCAAGATGACTGTTGTCCTATGTTTCTTTAGCAAATAACCCAGATCTTGAATTACTTCAATAACAGAATTAAAATTCTGAACTTGTAGCAGTGATATATAGATGGAAGATATAAATAACAGAAACAAACTAACTTTTCAAGTACACATGAAATTATGTTCTTCAAATCAGCTTATTGCAAATGATCAAAAATTATAAGGACACCTCAAAACTGAGGTTTTCAGCCTTGCACTAGATTTGCTAGTTGTTCACTTAGATCTGCTAGATCTGTCTGCTTATCACTCAGATTTGCTAGATCTGACTGCTGGATATGAATGTGAGTACTTCAAATTCGTTTTCAACCTTTAGATCTGAATATCAACATGCATAAGTAACTGAAATAAACTGTAAAAGTACTCAAACACATCAATACACAAGATTTACACTGGGGAAACCCAATAAGGGAGAAAACCCCAGCAAAGACCTTCTTACTTTATTGCTCTTGAACAAATTTTCAGGTACAAAACCCTTATTGAGGGCGCTAAAGTACAATTCGATGGGAGAGAGGACGACTGGAGACAAAGGAAGCCTTAACTGACTTAAAACCTCTTGCATGTAAGTGCAAATAACTTAGATCAACTCGCCTTGAGCCAAAGATGTCAAATCTGAAGCAACCCGAACTAGATTTGAGCTTGTATGAAGTAGATCTGAAGATTACTTGGGCGCACTGCAGAAAAATAGACCAGATCTGGGCGAAATGACTTCAGCAGTGTAGATGCCTGCCCTAAAGCCTGAATATGACTGAGTGTTCCATGGATCTAGGAAAGCCCTTGTCTTAGCTTCTAGATCCAACTGGAATCACCTTGATTGGACCTTTATAGCTCAAGTTATACTCACTTTTGTAACTCGCTCCAGAAAACCTGTGTGTTGATGAAAAACTGCAGAAAATGAACTTGTGTAGTGAATTGCTTTCTGTTGGTCCTTTTATCATTTCTCTTCACTAGAATGAAGCGCCCAAATCTAATCTTGGATTGACATTGGATAAGCTCCATGATCCTTCTAGAAGACTATATGGGAGAGGGGTTAACAACTTAAGTTGTTCTCCCTAGACACAAGTGCGCCAACCCCCCCCGCCCCCTCTTTTAATTTTACATTGGCATCTTTAATATAATAATGCCTTTATAAACTTAGGCAAACTTAGGCTTTTAGCCTGCAGAAAATGAACTTGTGTAGTGAATTGCTTTCTCTTGGTCCTTTTATCATTTCTCTTGGCTAGAATGGAGCGCCCAAATCTAATCTTGGATTGACATTGGATAAGCTTCATGATCCTTCTAGAAGACTCCATGGGAGAGGGGTTAAATTCGTACAGACTACAGCGATACGAAATTCGTACAGCCTGCTCTACTGGGTTGTCTGGTTGCTCTTGTCCTTGCTGCTAACTGGCTGCCTGTCCTGCTGAAGACTAGCTGCCTTCTCCTAGCTGACATATTACTGAAATTCTTGCCAATGGCTGAAAATCAGATCTCTGATTTTCTCCTTCACTCACGTGACTTGTGAAATGAATATTCAGTCTGTCTTTGTCCTTCGCCCTCTCTTTCTTTTATAAGTTTGACATGAGCCAAAAACCTAATCTACCTGTGAGATCAATGGCTCTCTTTTAATTTAATTATCAAGTGACCCACTTTAGTCACTTTATTAATTAAAAATCACTTTAATAAAAAAATGTTCACTTTATTAATTAAAAATCACTTTAATAAAAAAAATGTTCACTTTATTAATTAATTAATAAAGTGAACTTCTGAAAAAGCATAGGATACTTTTAATGACGATTTCCGTAAGTAGACACCCTAATGGAAATACCTGTATGAGCTACAAACACTAACACAATCCATGCATTGGTGGATCCCAAGTTCAAGTAAGCTTAACTTGGAGAAACCATCTATTTTAGGCATAGCTAGTTGAGTTGTACTAAGTGAACTACAAATAAACAAGTAGATAATATCCAAGCAGCACATCTATAAAAAAAGGACATGGGTCTCATTGTACATAATTTTGAGAAATAATTGAGCTTGCTCAGTGGATGTTTCCATTTTGAGGGTTTTTGCATATATATCTTGTGTTATTTGTGAGTTTGTTGTTTTGCTATTCTTATATGACCATGTACAAATTCAAACATATTCCTCCATATTTATTGAAAATAATAAATTTTAAAAAGGAAGCTCAACCTCTATCTAATTTATCATACATGTTCTTCAAAAGCTCCCAAACCTTGAAAGCATCATCACTGCCTTACACTTCAAGCAACACATCATCAGTCACAAAAAGGTTGATCAACATCAAATCCTCCAAATTTCTTGCATCAAAATCAGTTTGAGCATCCTCATATGTTGTATTTCTCACCACCTTTCCCAAGATAGTTTTGTTTAAGCACTGGTATTCAAAAATCACAACCATTATTTGGTTCCATATGGTAAAATTTTTACCATTAAACCTCTAATTGTCTCCAAACATAATATGGGATAGAACAGCCAATTGTTTAAGGTTTAAAACACTAAACATGTTGGAAGTTGCTGCTATAACTCAATGATTGATAGCTTTATTGCTATCCTAATTTCAATAATACCACACACTCTAACACTAACTACACTAAAACTTAGTAAAAACAAAAACTTCTATCAGTGCACATGATTGTTGAATTTACACTTACGCTGAGAGGGGGCTGAATCAGTATAAGACAATTTTTACTTATTTAAACATTCAAGAACCATAAGAAAATAATCTCATAAGCAATTCAATAGACACAAGATATACTTGGAAACCCTTTCGGGAGAAAAACCACAAAACCTCTTTATATGATAGTTCTTTGTAGGCGCCAACCTATAGGAGACACCAATCCCCTCAACTTCAAGGACTTGTAAGCAAAAACCTACAAGACACCAATTCCCTCTGTTGCAAGTGTTTGTAGACACCAACCTACTGGAGACGCCAATCTCCTCTTAATCTACTCTATAATATATCCTGCAGTGGTCTACTATGCTTCTCTGTCTTTGTGCATTCACCTTTTGCTGTGTTTGTCTCTATGCATTCACCTTCTCCTGTGTTACATTGAACGAGGTGCTTCCTTCAACCCAAATTTTCAGGAAGAACACTTTACCAGCGCAACACTTTCATGATTGGCACTTCCTTCAACCCACTTTCAAAAATTTGGTGCTTTTAACTCTCAACAGTGTGCAATCGATGAAAAATACAGCCCCACATGTAACCCAGCGCTATTTCCTTGCACTTACCATAATATTGGGTTATCAAGAAAAAATCCCATAAACATTAACAAAGAAATTGCTCAAAAAACACCTTTCTTTCAGTCCGCAAGATGGAAAACTTCTCGTTATCTATCTGCAAATTCCTTCGTCAGTTAACAGCTAGGTCCACCAGGATATCGGATACTGGAGGGTTGGTAAGTCATTTACATCATAAAATTTCCGATATGAAAAGTGCCAAATGACAAACTTACATTAATTGGAAACTTTTCTGTCAAATGTCGAACGGAGGAGCACTGGGGTCCAAACACCAAATTTTCCTTTTTCACCGTAATATCAAAAAATACCTCGAATCACTTAACACTAAAAACCTTCGCAAAACCAAAACTTTTCAATCCCTTAGACGGGAAATCTTTCCATTAGATGCTAGTAAATTCTCTGTCTATCGAGCTTGTTACCTTACAGATATCAATATATCGAGATATCTATAACCCTATAGTATAAAGTTTAAACAACCTCCCGATAATGGTGATATACCGAGGGTTCTTAAGCCCATGGGTGTTATAGCCAAAACTTTCGTGGCCAAGCGCCAAAATCAACGCCTTGCCCAATATTGGGAAATAAAAGAACTCCAACATTACACCTTTTTTAAAAACATCGATATGTGATATGCCGAGGGACATAATCCCTTAGGTGCTACACCTTAGCACCTTCATGACCAAGTTTGTGACCTAGTGCAAACTGGGTATCAAATATCAGTGAATTTGTAAAGAGTGTGTTTTAATAAAAGTCCCAATAGGAAATATCCCAAGGGGCTTTAGCCCTTAGGTGCTGCAACTTCAGCGCCCTGCAACTAGGAGGCTATGATATCAGAGAAAAGCCCAAAACATACCTTATACAAGAAAATTCGATATACCAAGGGTCTGGTAGACAGACCATCAATTGTCCACAAAAGTTTTGTCCCATTAACTGACGACAAAGGCTAGAGAACTTTGAATTTGCGAGTTCCTTACATTATAAAAGAAATTTGAGGTTTCTCTGTATTTTTAATATATTTCACATACATTCAATCTCATACCTCTTCTTGCGCCTCAAGCTTCTTTTCATCCCTCGGATTTCCACTCCTCCAACCTCATTACTCCTCGTTGCTCTGCTCCTCGCACCTCAAACTGCATTGCTCTGATTCGATGCTTTTCTCTAATGTGTTTCACCAATTTATAGAGCTTCGACTCTCCTAAACTTTGTAAGGCCGACTCAAACTTTCACAAGGCCGACTCAATCATGCACTCCTTTAGTATGTTATCCACATTAGGGTCTCCCAATAACTTTGACATCAATGATAACATTAAAACAATGATCACTTGCCAATTGAGTTTCAAAAAATTATTTCACTACAAGAACAATCTCTATTTCTAAATTATATGAAACATACCAACTTGCACTAAATCTCAAAAAGATTTGTTCTGAAAATCCTAATATGCCCAAACAAGTTAATGAATTTCAATAAATTTCTCAAATAGCCACAACAAATTCTCTTCCAAAATACGTTTTAATTCAATTTTGTATAAAATACCCTAGAAATTAGACTTATAGTTATTGTATATCTGAAATCATGTTGGAAATCAACTTCCAATACTTGTGCTAATCCTTCACCACAACTCTTGCATCGGAACTTCACCAAGTCAAAATACTTGTGTTGGCTTACCTATCCACATCTACTGTTGTAATTCCATTCACCCTCTACTACAGTCTAATTCATATGTGTTAGATTGCACCACTATAACTTTTATGCACCCTCTACAAAGGTCAACTTGACCCCTATGTTCTCACTACAAGTCGTTACCCTCTCCTACACATCTACTCTTAAAATCTTTGATCGAGATGGGTGTTATGAGATTCCTCACAATGTTTGAGCATCGCAATCTTCTAAGTCAATCCCAATTTTGTCTTTGGAGGGTTGATCATTGCTTTCGTGTCTTCGAACGGTGGGTTTTGCGTCTTCTAGCAACTCCAACCAGAGCTCTTTGCATCCTTCCCTTTTTCAAGTTTCTTAATCAGAGAAATGAATATTCACAATGGCTAATCTCCTTGGGCTCTTCACATTTCAATTGGCACAAATGGAAGCTCCACTCATAGTGTTCACCTAGGATTTGAACCTTGACATGAACTTTAATAATTTGAGAAATTCCTCTTACTATTCCCATAGACCCCACAAACTCTAACCAAAAAACAATATAGAAGAAACTTATCTTTGTGTTTCCTTGCTTCTATCCAACTATGTACGATTGTGGCCCTTCACTCTATCATTGATCTACACAATCCCTAGGTCTTCACCGAATTCTTACCAGCCACGGCTCCAATAGCATGTTAAATTCCACTCACACAAGAGTGTAGGGAGTAATACACAAGAACGAAAGAGAGAAAAACATAGTTTCCACCAGTTGGACTATGAAGCATAGTTGCATAGCCGACACTTTAAAGTTTAATGTCATATTCAATAATAATAAATGCTTTACAGTTGATAAAAAGAGCAAAAGGATGATTGTTATTAGCATAAAAGAACAAGGGTTGTTTAGACTAGTGGATGGTAAAGAGAAATCGATGGTTTTCCAGAAAGAACTCGAAGAAACAAGAAGAGTAGCATATTTATTATGCTTTATCTGTTCAATTTCATGAAGATAGGAATACCCTTAGGAAGGGTGAAAATGAAGTGGTGAAATGAGATGGTGCATCTTCAAAGAAGCAAATGTAAAACTTGATACGTTGTACCACCAATGTTGAGCAAGTGAGCTTGATGAACAAGCCAAGTTCTATGTCAATGGTGGAAAAGCTAACTATTTAGCTAGCATTGTCTCACATCTAGTTGGTGACTCAATGGTCAAATAGAAGGATGATCATATGATTTCTACTTCATGAACCTTATCAAATTCAATTCACCTCTAGTTGGTAATTAAGGACCTTATTTTGGAGTGGGCTAGAAATGTCTTGCCTGTCTAAAAAGCTTGCTTTTGTGTTTGAACAAACAAATTTATGTAATACAACCACTATGGAAGGGTGTTAGATATAATGGCCATAAATACTTAATAAGTTCTTAGTTAGTGTCTTCGTAATAAAATTATGTAAATCTCAAGCAGATTTATTGCACCAAGAGTAGCAAGGTACTCTACAGCCCAATACGATGGAGACGTTGTCACATACATGGGTAATGCTTACATACCATCATATTTGTTATTATTATTATAACAAATAATAAAAATATTACGTTAGTTAAATATAAATATAAATAGCCCACGGGACGTAGAATAGACATTGAGAGGGTGTTATGTTAAGGAACTTTGTGGTGAAAAGGTCATTGTTTCGGAACTTTGTGGGAAAAAATCTAGCCATGCTAATAGCTGGTGTGGCCCAGGCAAGGTGCAATCCTCGAGTGATTTTGACGGCTTAGATGCCCCTGGGTCGCAGCTACTCAAGCCATAGGTTACGCGTGCCAGTCATCTCAGGACTCACATTACCTAACACACACACACACACATATATATATGAAAGAGATAAGAGATAAGAGGAGCGATCCAGATTTTAGAGACCTTTTCCCTGCACTTATTTTTCAAAATAGTTGTATTATATTTTCCATTACAAAAAATATAAAAATCAATATTCCAGTAAAGTGTGGCAACAAAACTTCCCTCAATGCTTTGTATAACCTTATAGACAATTTGGTTGGGAAATTTCCATCATTCTAGCACCTAAGTCACCTAACACGAGGACACGGGCCACAATGGACATGCAGATTCGAGTGTCGGATTCGGGACACGGTGACCCTCGGAACAGGACACGTCCAAACACGTTATATATTATTTTGTTTAAAAAAAAAAAATATATATATATATATATATATATATATATATTAAAAATTGGATATTTCTTACACAAATTCATTGATTCAAACATAGATCTTCATCTAGAACTAAGTTTTACAAAGATTTGAGATACATGATACATTGATACACATGGGGCCACGTGTCTCGAATACAGTGAAGACTTTTCTTCTGCTTAATGACGTGCAATTTGTATTCTAGTAACTCCAACCTTTGTCTATGTTTAAAAGAATAATAGTACTCTATTCAGAGGGTCTATTTTTCTCATTGAAAATAGAGACAACTGAATGTACTTTTGCAGGTGCAGATTCTCAAAGTGACACACCCCATGTGTGAGTGAGGTGAAGTATAGGTTGTGCCTTTGTTTTTAGTTCACACATTTCACTAATGCAAGTTTGGAAATTTTTTGTTGTAGATTTGTTAATGCATCTAGAGCATTTTTTTTCCCTGTTTATGGCCAAGCAAAGCTGCCTCAAGCATGCACAAAGTGAGAAATGAGAGGCCAAATACAAAGACATGCATGCACAAAGTGAGAAATGAGAGGCCAAACAACCTTTTGAAACGTTGTGGAAGGATTTTCTCTGTCAGTCGTGTCCGCCAGATCGGGACATGATCGTGTCCATATAGGACACGATCGGGACACAACGTGTCCTGTATAGACACGATCCACTGGACATGAATCCGGCAAAATCGTGTCGAATTCGCTGGATTCAGGACACGATGGCCCAGACCAGTGAATCTGATTTCTTAGTCTAGCACATATCATAATTTACATGCCCAGTCAATAATTGATGATGCTACTATCTATGAACATGTGCTCTTAAGACCCTACTTTACGAGCTCTCAAGCAAATTTATTGCACCAAGAGTAGCAAGGTGCCTTACAACCCAATATGATGGAGAAGTTGTCACATACATGAATAATGCTTACATGCCATCTTCAAAACAAATATAAGTCTTATGAAAAATAATAATAATAATATATGTTAGTTAAATATAGATATAAATAGCACACAGAGCGTAGAATATACAGTGACAGGGTGTTATGTGGTGAACAGGTCAATAATTAACGATGTTATACTATCTATGAACATGTGCTCTTAAGACCCCACTTTACGAGCTCTCAAGCAGATTTATTGCACCAAGAGCACTAAGGTGCCTTATAGCCCAATATGATGGAGAAGTTGTCACATACATGGGTGATGCTTACATGCCATCTTCAAAACAAATATAAGACTTATAACAAATAATAATGACATTATATGTTAATTAAATATAGATATAAATAGCCCACAGGGCGTAGAATAGACAATAACAAGGTGTTCGTGGTGAAAAGGTTACCGGTTCGACACTCTGTGGACAAAAATCCATCCATGCCAAGGGTTGGTGTGGCCCGGGCTGGGTGCGATCGTCAGGTGATTTTTGCAGCTTAGATGCCCCTGGGTAGCGACTACTGAAGGCACAAGTTAGGTGTGTCAGTCATCTCAGGACTCACATTACTTAACAAATATATGTGTGTGTGTGTGTGTGTGTGTGTGTGAAAATGAAAGAGATAAGAGTGATCCAGATTTACACAAAGAAATCTATGAATGCGATATCTACATGGAAGCGAGAGCTTCTTGAGGCCCTCCACTAGTCCCCGAAGGCCTTTTGGCGTACCCTTTTTCCTAGACACCAGACCATCCCACCTGAATTAGACTCCATAACCATGTTTTCACATACTACCTCCCCTTATGACATTCCCGAGCAACCTATCCACATCTCCTCCGCCCTTCCTCATGCCACCTTATCTCTAAACTGGAAGTCAAGAGGGAAACCAAAGCTCTGAACTCTAGCAAAGTTGCAGACGAAGAAGGCCTTCAAGAGGAATTCCTAAAGCATGGTAGTAAGACCCTCGAGTCCTATCTTAGAATCTTTTTAACCATGCGGTTTGCTCTAGCTTTCCCCCTACCTACAACAGAAACATCATCCACCCTATCCACAAGTTAGGGAGCATTTCGAACCCAAATAACTACCTAACTATTATGGTGGTTCATACGTTCTCCAAGCTTTACGCCACTATTCAACATCAATGGCTTTCTGAAGAGCTAGAGCAATGAAATCTCAGAGCTAGGGTACAAGTAAGTTTATGTCCAAACTCCAAACTACTAGACAATTGACCACATATTTACACTCTGAGCCATCATTGAGGAGGCCCGTCATCGTTCTTCGAAAGCCTACAACTGCTTTGTCGACTTCTAGAAAGCGTTTGACACAGTGCTGAGGGAGGCACTATTTCAAACTCTATGACATTGGAAATTTTAGGACTGTCTTAGTAACCATCATGAATTGTACGAGTCAGTTACCAGACGCCTAAAGATGGCACACGGCCTTTTAGGTTTCATTCAAAGTACCATTGGTGTTAAGTAGGGATGTCCTCTCTCGCCTACCCTCTTCGAGATTTATTTTGACGAGTTGGAGTCTTTCCTCCAGGAGCGTATTCAGGAGGGAGATGGTTGCCTTCTTCATCAGGTGTTGATCTCTCTTCTCCTTTTTGTTGACAACTTAGTTTTATTGGCCTCTACCCCTAAGGGCCTACAGAGACAACTGGATGCCCCAGCAGACTGATGTAACCTTCGACAGTTGAAGGTCATCGTAGGTAAAACCAAGGTTATGATCTTCAACACATCGAAGAGCTCTCTTTCAAACTTGCATTTTTATTTTTAAGGAGAAGAGATTGAGATCACCACATCTAATATTTACCTGGGAGTGCAGTTCATATGGCCTCGTTTTAGCATGAGACAAGCCCTCCAGCCCCGGCTCAATAAAGGATATGGCTCTCTTTCCCTCATCGAGAAACAATGCTTCCAGAGTCAATTCCAGGACATCTCGTCCAAATTCCACCTCATGGACACGATTATTCAACTTATATTTCTTTATGGTTCCAAGATCTGGGGGCCAAGTTTGGTACAAATGGATTGGGCTCAGACAAAGAGAATCAGGACCTTGCTTTGCAGACGCATCATACAATGTAAACGTATAGTTCCACAACCTATTATCTAGGCAAATTTCGGGGCCCATCCATTCTGCCTTGAGGTCATCTTCTGCCTAGTCTCTTTCCTACACAGAGTTAGATCCCTTTGGGATTCTGCGGTGGGTAGAGATCCTTAACCCAACCTAGCACTTTGCTCCTCAGAGGCCTTCGCTTCAAATAGGTCAATAGGTCGTACTAAGGGGTGGTTCTTTGAGGCATCCCGACTCCTCCATTCTGTGGCCATTTCCCCAGAGCACATCCCCCCATTCAGACTCTCTCGTGATGCACCGAGTCATCTTCTACCGACTAAATAGGTACTGAATTTGTCCATCAAAGAGGATATCTATCAATTATACACTCTGGTCACATGGATTTCCCCGCCTACGGGCCTAGATCCAAAGATGTCTTTCTATTTGGAGCATTTCTTAGAGATGCAGGATGGCCTCATCATCTGCACCCCTTACGCCGACATTGGATGCACTCACTTAGGATCCCCCTGGATCATATTCGTGTGGGCTCACACTGTCTTAGAGTCGAGACTAACCATCATATTCCTCAATCAGATAGAATTTTCCAGGTGTGCCATCTACAGGAGCCGGAGACTGAGTGGCACCTCATCTTCAGGTGCCCCATTTACTATGAGATCAAAGTACATTTGCATTGTCTCTACAGGGATTCTAGGGGCTCCCTCTATACATTTTTCCGATACCAAGACCAAAGATGCCTAGCCCTCTTTTTTAAGGAGATCCTTGCATACATATCTCGACTCTTACATGCCTCAACTCACCTTGGGATTTCTAGAACTATTACCTCTTACTTCCAGGTTGTTTCATCTGAATGAATAAATAAGTGGCAAGCAGAGCCTCAGCATGCGACAAATGGGAGAAGATTGAGACCTCGGGGTTCACCAACCCCTGTTGAGAATTAGGTAAGGCTAGGTTTAATTCAAATTCTCTTCTTGATAATTACTTGTGAGTTGACTTCTCTTACTTGTGTATTCTCTTCTTAGCTTATTATTGTTAATTCAAATTGTCATTGATGTCAATATGACTTTGACTGAGATGAAGACGACACACATGATGACATATATGGTGACATTACATTTGATGACATGGACAATGAAGGAATTGGAGATCACTTGATGATGAAAGACACAACAAGTGGAAACCTCACTTAAAAAACACTTGGTGACATATGACAATGAAGAAGCCCTTGTTGTCCATCACCTTTTGCACTAATTAATGACCAGTCACTTAAAAAAATGTTTTTCACTACCTTAGAGGCAGCCTCTCAATATGATTCCTATACCATCTTTTAGAGCATAATTTTGGCTTTCCAATGAGTCATTACTTGCCCTGAAACTACCAGTGGTTTGTGAGATATTGAATTTTTAAGTTTAAGAAAATATATTTTTTATCTAGCCGACCTACACTCATAGTTTCATGTCGGCATCCCTCCAAAAGACGTGACACTTCATTTGTTAATTTTCGAACATGTTCTATGCCATTTCAGATTAGAGCACACAATACTGAAGAAGATACAACATAGTAATAGATCGATGGAAGACAAGCCAAAACAGAGATTGAAAGGTGGCGTAACGGCGATCAGCAGGATGCTTCTACCAGCAAAGTCTCCAACAGGTCATTCAGCCAAGCATGTCACACATAACCCCAAAACAACCCAAACAAAGAACAGTCCATAGATACGCAACTCCAATGCTATCCAGAGAGAGAGAATTCCTCCACACAGAAGTGTGTCAAATGAACTCTAAGTCTCTCCAATATATAGGAATCTTTGGGGGTGTGTGACACGTCCTTTAAGACATTTAAGTCTATATTTAATTCTACGCCGACCTAGCACATAAGTGGAATAAATTCAAAGTACATGTTCTGCTCATCCGATCGAGATGATCTTTAGATCAATCTTACACCTCTTCGAAAGAGGAATCCAATAAAAATATTGGGATCGTCATCTGAGCAACACAACCCGGAGTTTGGACCTAGTTGTCCAATTTTAACACTCCCTCTCAACTAGGGAGAACTCCGTCCACAAGTGCAATCCAAACATCGTGCGTCATCCCGCCATAGCTTGCTTTGCTAGCCTCTTTATTTCAGAACAGAAGTGGGTCAGTCACAAAGACATCATACCCGGCTGATAGATTCAGCCCAAGTCTGAAACCTCTATAGGACTCACAAAGAGTCTCATACCAACCCGAAGTTGGTTTACCTGACCCAAATTCAGTTGGAGGTCCGAAACCTCACTAGGACTCAAGAGAGCCATATACTAACCCGAAGTTAGTTTCATTGACCCGAAGTCAGTTGGAGGTCTGAAACCTCGCTAAACTTGATCCCAGATCAAGTGGTTGGACACGTGCCATCCTAGACATAGAGAGTACGGCAGTCTTTGATGCATCCATCGGTCTTGCTATGGTCTCTATTCACATTTCCCGCCTCATTGGCCAAATGAGAGTTACTTCCCATGAGTCCGAAACTCCATGGGTAGGATGCATATGGGGCACAGATCAGAGAGAGGTAAACCATCTCAATATCATCACGGTGGGGTAGAAGCACACCAACTAGGTTCAGCAAGCCTAGCCCTATGGTTGTTTATAGCACCAAAGCTATATCCCCAAAACCCCCTTGGAGCTCCCAGAGCTCATCGTCCAACAGGACCCTCAGAATAGGGTCGTTCCATGATTCCAAGATTCTCACAGAAGGTTAGGAACATGACCTTCCCCAAGGGCATTGTGAGAATATCCGCGACCTGCTCATCAATTCATATATGATCGAACCTTACAGCGCCTCGCTGTACCATATCCCAGATAAAGTGGTACCAGCCATCAACATGCTTGGATCAATCGTGGAA
The DNA here is from genome assembly GCA_034641835.2 of Pinus albicaulis. NCBI lineage: Eukaryota > Viridiplantae > Streptophyta > Pinopsida > Pinales > Pinaceae > Pinus > Pinus albicaulis. Next base: position 674,504,191 of record CM076570.1, read on the forward strand.
CCCAGGATTCTATGACAAATGAATCCCCCTCTGGTTATCACAAAGGATAACGGTGGCATCTAGCACATGCTCGAACAACTCACTGAAGAGCTTTCGCAACCAAGTGACTTCACAACGGGTCATACATGCTGCAATGTATTCGACCCCAGCGGTGCTCAAGCCTACCGTCTTTCTTTTCTTTCCCAAAGAAGATCTACTTGTGAAGTAGCATCTAGATGTGCTCTTACGATCCACCACATTGCTAGCCCAATCAACATCAGTATATACATGACGTGTCATACTCCCGGCAGTGTATCTCAGCCCATGGTGTATCGTGCCTCAGAGATATCTCAAGAGTTTCTTGGCACCAACCCAGTGAATGTTATGATCAACCATGTGTTGACTCAAAGTGTTCACAGCACAACATACGTCCGGACGGGTGTTCACTAAGAACATCAGGGCCCCTACGAGTTGACGATACTCAATAGGATTTGCTAACACGAGCCCAGCAACGCTGCCGCTCGACTTCAAGAAGTTGAGCTCCATCGGTGTCGACACAGACTTGTAGTCCATCATGCTAAGTCTTTCCATAGGCTTCACAATGTATTTTCCTTGAGGAAGGAAAATCTCGCAAGGTCTCTGCCAGACCTCCAGGCCTAGGAAATAGTGCATCAATCCTAGGTCCTTCATTTCGAACTCAGCAGCGAGCTCCCTCTTACACTGATGAATGAGAGGGTCAGCACCTGTAAAGAAGAGGTCGTCCAAATACAATACCAGAGGTCGTTCAAATCAGCATTACTACGAGTGAAGCCCAGCTTCATCATCTAGCTATCTATCCTCTGATACCAAGCTCTGGGTGCTTGCTTCAGCCCATAGAGGGCTTTCTTCAACCTGCAGACAAGGGTGTCCCTATCTTGGACTTCGAACCCCAGAGGTGCTCAACATACACCTCTTCCTTTATCGCATTATGCAAAAATGCGGTCTTTACATCCATCTGATGAAGACTCCATCCTTGCGTAGCAGCAAGGGCTATGATTGATCGAATGGTGGTTTATCAGGCCACAGGTGTAAGTGTGTCATCATAGTCTATGCCTTCCTCACGGGCAACGAATCTTGCCTTGGACTTTTCAGCACCTCCATCAGATCCATGGTTGATCTTATAACGAGGTGACAACAGCTTTATCTAGAGATCGTATCCCAGACATCATCCTTGCATCCTTCCAGACTTGATGTTTTATAGCATCATATTGAACTCATGGCATCTAGATACCTCTAGTATTTATATGGATTCTTGGTTTTCTTCCGGAATTTCCCCCTCTGAAGCCATATGTCTTTGAGCCATGAGGATCTTCTTTCATTCGGCAATGATATTAGCTTAGGATCATAGTTGTATTAATGCCAGCTTCTCTCGAGAGAGAAGACATCTATTTTAAATGAGGTCATCCCAGACACCAACTTGGAAAGGGGACATAATCTCCCACAGACAAAGCCATCCAACAGGCTTTGCTGATCATGGTTCAAGATTCCAACAATGTGTCTAAAAGCTGCAAAAACACATTTTACCATTACACTCCAATGTGAAACTGCTACTGTCACATGCTTACTGCTACATAAGTGTCTTTCTATGTAAAAAGGGGCACCGAGAAGGATTTGAAGGGTTAAATCTGAAGGTTGGGTTATTCAAGACCTCGGTCAAGGAGAGCAGAGCTGTAGAGGATACCTGAAGTGTAGACCTGAGTTTCTAACTGAACAGAAATAAGGAAAGTATTTGAGCTCGGACAGAACTCAAATTATTTGCTGGAGGATAAAGCTAATCTCAGAACTCGGATCATTTGCTATACCAACTCGGGTTATTTGCTAGAGTGACAGAATTATAACATAGAACTCGGATCAGCTAAACCAACCCTCGGACTTGTGTTATAACCCAGTGCTAGGGCTCGAACTTGTGTTTCAAATTATCCACATCATAGTCTCGGACCAGTGTTATTACAACAAGACCCTCAGTATATTCTCGATGGTGAATACCTTTCAAGATCTCAGACTGTCCCTTATGCATTGAAGCTTGGAACACCTACAACCCTCAGATCTATTGATTGTTGCAATTACAATCTTGAACCAATAACTTGTGGGATGGTTGCAGTCTAGTTTTAGGGCACAGACCTATGGAAAGATAAGTGCAGTGATGAACAAGTAGACAGTGAAGAATTTTTGAATTGAAGTGCAGTGGTGAACAAATAGAGAATGAAGAATTTTGAAGTGATTAGACAGTAAAGAATTTTGCAATTAAAGTGTAGTGATGAACAAGTAGACAGTGAAGAATTTTGAAGTGATCAGACAATAAAGAATTTTGGAAGTGATTAAACAATGAAGAATTATGTCAAGGATGTTCAAGTAAATACTATTCACATTCTCTATTAAAAGGGAGACAAAAGGATTGGTGTCCTTGGAGTAGGTGCTCCTAAACACAAGGTTGGTGCCTTGAGAAGATAGGGTCAAAGCCCTAGAGGTCGGAGCCTCATCAAAGTCCAAGTTGGTGCTTAGCAACAGGTTGGTGCCTGTCTCATTAAAAGGGTTGGTGCCCTCACTCATCTATTGTATATTGTTATTAGAAAGGGGATTGAAATTCTTATTAATCTTTAATATTATCATTATACACCTCTCTGTCTTTAATTGTGAAGAATCTAACTGGCAATAATTAACAATTGAAAAGAAATACTAATTCACCCCCCTTTCAGTATTTCCAACAATTATGTCTTTCATCAAGTCAATTACCAAAACGCAAGAGACACAAATTTAGACTCTTTGAGCCAAGGCCAAAACATCTCCCTCTTGGAGAGGAAAACCCACAAGAAATTCTTCTTGTAGACTTTTAGATGACAAGTACCATGACCATGAGAGCTTGTCACTGCTTCTTTAAGATGATCCTTCTTCTCTACACCGTCCTGCGTTGTCCTGCGCCTTTCTGCACCAGAACTAGATAATTTAGTCTATCAACTGAACAATCCTTCTTGTCTTCTTGACTCTAGGAAATCTCGGTTCCTTCTTCCTTCTTGACTCTAGGAACTATTCTTCTTCCTTCTTGTTGTTCTTACATTGTGTTACTATGGATGCCTTTCCAACTTGTGATATATTTTTTATATTCCAAAACAGAGATATATTCTAAACAATGATCTGAAGATGATTCCTTCTCTTCTTTGTGTGACAGAGATCCGAGTAAGGATTCTTTGCCTTGCTGTGATATCTATCATATCAGAGTTATCCTTATACACTTCGCATTTTGTCTTCTTATCTACACATGATGCTACAATTCAGACACAAAGATATCCGAAACTGAATATATATTGAAGCCCACACAGCAATATACTATCCACACGATTATGCTCTTGAATTAATACCGAAAATCTTAATGGTTATACTTCGCTTTTTCTTGAGGTTCTTATCCACACTGTTTCATCTAGATGTCTGAAGTTCTATATCCAAATGAGCCGCAGACATGTCCCTATATATACTGGACAAACCTCCTTCTGGGCCGAAATGAAGGCCTAAGTCTGAGCCGACTTTACTTCAGACTTGGAGAAGATCTCCAAGCTGACTTGTAGAGGATATTAATGCTGATCTTAAGCCACATTCTGAGCCATGTCTTCAAGGCTTATATGAAAAGGTCTTGAGGTATACTACTTTGACTTGACTCTTCATATACATGAGTCTTAATTAGTACATTTATGACAAGATGACATATTCCTAAAAGACATCGAGAAGAAGTCTTTTGACCTATAATAAAAACCTTGCTCATGAAACCCATGAAGCAAGCATAACAAAAATACATTTTATTATCTTTGTCTTCTTCATTACATAAATACATAATTACATAGTCAATGAACCAGTTCTAATTACACTTTCAACACTCCTCTTGTATGGAAGTGCTACTGTGTTTATGATCACTTTCAATGTGGAAGATATGCAGAAGATGGAGTTGATATCTGTATAGCATCATATCAACCAGCATTGTCCTAGTGCAAGGCCTTGACTAACAGCCCCATCTCTCAACGAGACAATGAGCTGCAATGCTGGCAAGACACATGACTTACAGACACCATAGTCATTGTCTCGCCAAGGTACATACTCCACCCAGGTGTTCCCAGAGTATGGCCTTCTTGGACTATTCTTCTCTTGAGTAGCTAGCCTTCAAAGAATATCGGTCCCTGACTACTCTTATCTTGAATGCCCTATCTCATTCTCAAAGAGTATCGGATGCCAGATGATTACCCAATCCTCCATTCTGTCTTCTAGGTGAAGACCAGAATGATGTGTCTATCCATTCTCTCCTCATGGCCTTCACTAAGACTTATGGCTGTTAGTCCTGGTCTAGTGCATGACACATGAATTTAGAGAATCATATTCATCACTTCCTTTTAATTCAGGAAGGACATACTTCAAGTTTCTTCCAAGTAAGAAACTTACCACCAAGTTCCCTCTTAACCAGGGACCTGCAATAGCAATGGTGAAACACCCAACTGCTCATGAAGAATTCCTCCCTCGACGTCATGGATTTCGATATTGAGGAATCTTCAACATTGGCTTCATAGGGAATCGATCATTCATTACTTTCATCCATGAGTCATGTCATCCACCAAAAAGTGATTCATCAGTCTTTCTCATCTAGTACATCTTTATGCCACGCTGCTTTTCCTTCGAACCATCTCCCAAGGATCTTACATCCTTCCACATGATTGGCAGCCCTGCATAAACTTATCCAGATAAACATATACATAAGAACTTTTAAATCAAAAGTTACCTTAATGATGATCTTTCACCATGACATCTTCATGTAGGCATCGGCATCCTCTATTCAGATTGACACATCTCCTAAAGATATGTATTTTCAAGGGTCTTCTTGTTTACCATACTTCTATCAGAGTCCACATATCTTCCCAGGAGATCTCCTAGTCACATCTTCTTGGCTTCAGATGATAACTGCCTCTTGACATGATTGCACTTTGTGATCTCTTCCCTTCTTTCTCCACACAGCTTCATTCCCAGGAACTCTCAGTATCCAGTTCCTTGTTTGTATACAACCACCTCATATTCCATATGAGGACATTTTTTATTTCATCTGTTAGTGGCAACTTGTGCACTAGAAGAGATCCTTCTTTCTTTTATCATACTTCTAAAGATAGAAGTCCATCACCTACAATCATATGACATGACTTCGCAACATCCAGTGACAGCATATAGATATATGTACCTCATCCTTTTCGTTTTGAGTCACCCTGCAACAATTTTACTAGAATGAAGAACTTCATTCCCTTGACCTGCTTCATCAGTATGTCATCATGTTCTAATCCCTGAATTATGCAAGATAGAATTCTCGATGAAATCTTTTGCTTCTTTCTAGTCAGTGAATCCAGAGAGGACTCCATTAGAAAAATATCAGCACCTCTTTCCATATTGATTATTGAATGATGACCCTTGATCTTGATGACTTCCTTCTATCAATGTAGTTATCAATGAGGTTTCCAGGAGCTACTTCTTCAAGTGCTCCTTCCATGCTTCTATCCTGGTGCTATTAATATACACGGCTTCCTATCATACTATTTTACAACCAACAGAAATCACTTAAAGAGAAAGATGATCTCAGTCATAATAGAGAACTTTCGCTTCTTCTTTCTTAGATTTCTTTGCATCAGATTCTTCCCTTTCATCTACAACATGGGCTTCTTCTTTTTTCCTCTTGTCCTTTTTAAATTTAGGACAATCCCTTTTATAATGCCCAAAATCACTACATTCAAAGCATCGTGCTTTGTCCATATTTCTTCTTTTATTCCGAGGACCAAATTTACCGAATCTTCCTTTCTTCTTGGACGTGGTTGCAAAGGCTTAATTCCTTTCACTTGATCCTGTATCATTTTTGGCTTTCAATCTTGTTTCTACTATCTTACATAGATCCTAGAATGGCATTGCTTCTTCCTTCCCATCGATGCTTGAAGTGAAACTTCCCCATTCTTTAGGTAGAGCATTTTGTACCATAGTGACTATTTCTCCATTAGACATTACTTCTCCCAATTTCTGCAGTTGATCTAGTAATGCGAAAATCTCCATAAGATATGGAATTATTCCTTCCCTTCTTGACATTCTTACTTCGTATAATTTTTGTCTCAGGGATATTATTTCCCCTGCAGAACCTTTCGAGAATAGCTCCACCAATTTATCATATATTTATTTTGAGGATTCTAGATTTGATACATAGGGAATGAGAGAGTCCTTTATGGATTCTATAAGAATCCTTTGGGCTCTTATGTCTCCCTTCATGTATTTGATATATGCTTGAATGTCTTCTTTTGAAGGTTGAACTGTAGATCCTTTGATGTAGCCCATAACTTCATTTTCAATTAGATTCATATTTGTCCTCTTCTTCCATGCACTAAAGTTTGATGACCCAACCAATTTGTTGCTCTCTTTGCAATAAGTCATTTTGATAGATTTAGATAAGGTCATAGATACTTTGAGCACTGAAAATCCATGTAAACACATATTTGAGCACTTAATGTAAAAGGACCAACATGAAGCTGGACCAATTTGTTGCTCTCTTTGCAATAAGTCATTTTGATAGATTTAGATGAGGTCATAGATACTTACTTGAGTAGAGTGACTTCCTCCTTCTAGCACCTTCCTTGATGAAGATGAAGTTAGGAACTCCCTCTTAGATTGAATTCTCCAAGAGGTGTTGGATAATGTTGGATGGTGCTTGATGATATGTCTTCCAATAGTGTCTTCGATGTTACAAATCTTTGATGGAAAATATTATCTGCCTGATGAGTGGATCTTTTGAATGAGATTGAAGGTCTTCTTGAAATGGCTTGAGAATCTTCCTTGCAAACTGATTTGACTTTTCAATGCAAAACTTTGACCTTGACTTTGATTCTTGCTTCCTTGAGTGTCTCCTTGCTAAGTAGCCCTTGTCTTTAGCACCTTAGCTCTGATACCATGTTGAGAATTAGGTAAGGCTAGGTTTAATTCAAATTCTCTTCTTGATAATTACTTGTGAGCTTACTTCTCTTACTTATGTATTCTCTTCTTAGCTTATTATGTCTTCCATCAAGTCAATTACCAAAATGCAAAAGACACAAACTTAGGCTCTTCGAGCTAGGGCCAAAACCTCTCCCTCTTGGAGAGGAAAACCCACAAGAAATTCTTCCTATAGACTTTTAGATGACAAGTACCATGAGCATGACACAGACCCTTGACCCTTGTATGCCTCCAAGACCTTGTCACTGCTTCTTTAAGATGACCCTTCTTCTCTGCATCGTCCTGCACCGTCCTGCACCTTTCTACACCAAAACTGGATAACTTAGTCTATCAACTGAATGATCCTTCTTCTCTTCTTGACTCTAGGAAATTTTGGTTCCTTCTTCCTTCTTGACTCTAGGAACTATTCTTCTTCCTTCTTGTTGTTCATATACTGTGTTACTATGGCTGCGTTTCCAACCTGTGATATATTTTTTATATTCTAAACAATGATCTGAAGATGACTCCTCCTCTTCGTTGTGTGACAAAGATCCGAGTAAGGATTCTTTACCTTGTTGTGGTATCTATCATATCAGAGTTATCCTTATATACTTCGCATTTTGTCTTCTTATCTTCGCATGATGCTACAATTCAAACACTGAGATATCCGAAACTGAATATATATTGAAGTCCACACAGCAATATACTATCTACACAATTCTGCTCTTGAATTAATATCGAAAATCTCAGTGGTTATACTTCGCTTTTTCCTGAGGTTCTTATCTGCATTGTTTCATCTAGATGTCCGAAGTTCTATATCCAAATGAGCCGCAGACATGTCCTTATATATACTGGACAGACCTCCTTCTCGGCCAACATGAAGGGCTACTTCTGAGCTGACTTTACTTTAGACTTGGAGAAGATCTTCCAGCCGACTTGTAGAGGATATTAACATTGATCTTGAGCCACATCCTGAGCCATGTCTTCAAGGCTTATATGACAAGGTCTTCAGGCATACTACTTTGACTTGACTCTTCATATACATGACTCTTAATTAGTACATTTATGACAAGATGACAAATCCCTAAAAGACATCAAGAAGAAGTCTTTTGACCTATAATAAAAATCTTGCTCATGAAACCCATGAAGCAAGCATAACAAAAATACATTTTATTATCTTTGTCTCCTTCATTACATAAATACATAATTACATAGTCAATATGAAGACCGAACCTAGTTACACTTTCCAACAACCCCCCCCTCCCCCTTACGAGACAAAAAGGTATATTTAAGACTGGCCCATATATACAGTACCATGCTTCAGTCAAACTATACCCAGAGAGTCAGAGGGAATGGTTCAAGGCAAAGACAACGCAGGGCGCCTCCCAACCACCAAACCTCCTCCCAGCCACAGCTCAATGGACAAAGAGTAATTAGTAGCTTCTTCCTTTCGGCCTCAAATGTTAGGAGTAGCTCTCGTTCCTCTATTACCCCTAGGATCATACAATTGGAATTCCCAACAGTTCTGGAGGACCCAAACAAGGAGAGATTGCAATGCTCGCCTCCCTCGCCATTGACCATCAGATCTGGGAGATGTCAACTTCATAAGCCTCATCTTCAACTCACCTTTTGCTTCTTTGGAGTTACACAGTGTAGTAGTGACATACTTTGTATCTCACATTTTTTGTCACTTCATGAGATTTTATACATTCTATGAATGTAATTTCAATTCACTTTAGTCTTATTTTAGTTATATTTTAGCCTTGTTAGCTTTGAAGTTACAACGGAGTCACATTTGCACTCCCACGTGTCTTGTATTTACACCGCATGTATATTCTAATCCCATTGACCTACTCTTGTGATCACCCGAGCACATTAATAAAATTATCTTATCTTATAGAAATAACATTACCCTTCTCTTCATCTTAGCCTAATCCATCTTATATGATCAAAAAATTTACACCTCAACGGATTTGATCCCTCGCGTTACTTGATAGATCCAGACTTAAGATGGATCTATGCTGGTTAAATATCAATCATGGCACATACTTACAACATGCATGGAGAAGATGGAAATCCCTCAACCAAACTCTACAAAAGAAGATAAAAGGGCACAAGAGAAATTTTGTCAGCAAACTCCACCTGAAAAGAATGTTGACTTATATTTTATAGATTCAGAATGGAGAATACAACTACTACAAAATAGAAAATAAAGGAACTACGAACTCATCATTAGCAAAATTGGAAAAGAAACTCAATAGACACAACAACAAACAAGAAGCAATCGCAAAGTACTCTACAGAGAGCACAAACGCCCGATGCTTGAGAAGGGACCCTATCCCAAACCAACAATCTTTAGGTGAACTCACAAGGCTAGAGTAAGAAATTAAACTTCGGATTAACTGCAACAACAACATGAAAACATGACAAAACACTGTAGATCACTCAACCCTTCCTCAATTACATAAAAATCTATAAGGAGAAATGCAAAGTATTGACTATGCAAAAGCAAAGCTCTAAAGATATTTTAATGATCTACTCACTCAAAGTTGGCCTTCATCTTGAGTATGATACTTTTCGCTATTATTTTTGAATGAGAACTATTTACTGGTCAACAACCCAGCTTTAATGAGCACCATGAGACATATCATAAATGAAAGGAATTGAGGATCATCAACTCAAATATGAAAACTCCTTTATGACATGAAGATCAAGATCACAAGCATCGATCACTAGTTTGTAGCTCACCAATATAATTGTAATCATCTAGCTTCTTTGGAAGGAGATGAGGGACAGATTTGTATAGATTCTGGATTTTCATTTTTTCTCACCTCAGAATAAAAAGCTAGGACATGATTCTTATCTTCCCAATTTGCAACATCAAAGGCCTTGGCCAACAGTGAACATCATAGTGAAAATTCTTAAACATCAATTAAGGAGACGTGGGACTTTGCCAAGTGTCAACATATTGTCTACTTCAGATTGAATGAAATACATGATCAACTCCAACGACAAAAATGCAACCTAGAAAAAAAAAATTCAATTTTTCATTTTTCAACAAATTAAAATGCAACATACAAAAAAAAAAATCAAATTTTCATGTTTGAACAAATTAAAAATGCACATAGAAAAAAAAATAGATTAGACTCTCCTACCTCTTTGTCCTTCGATCCCAAGCTCTACCTCCCAGCTCCTTGCTCTCTCCAACCTCTCCTTTCCCTTGCTCTCTCTTGCTCTCTCCTCTCCTCTCTTTCTCTTTCTCCTCTCCTCTCTTGCTCACTCTTTCTCGCTTGCTCCCTCTTGAAATAATAAGAATGACAATAATGGGGAGGGAGGGCTTTTTATTTCTTCCCCCCCCCCTCTTTCCCTCCAAAAAACTTGTTGCCCTCCTCCTCCTCCGCGCGCGGCCGAGCGTCGACGTCAGCGTAAAATTGCCAGAACAGGAGCGATATTTTGGTTCAGGGAGCGCACGCTCCTCGAGCACTCCCTCCTTAAAAAAATCGCTCCCGGAGCGTCTTTTTTAAGAGGGAGCACTTAAGGAGAATTTGCTCTCGAGCGCTCCCTGAAATGTTCCCATTTTGGCAGGGAGCGTTTTTGCAGCGCAGGGAGCACGCTCCCGAAAACGCTCCCTTCAGAGCGCGAATTGGTAGCGGGTTCGAGAGGGGGGGCGCTCCCCCACAACCCTACTCTAGCTAATAGGGATTTGCTAGGTGAATATTTAATGAAAAGGGAATCAAAGCCACTCAGGATGACCCTCTCTAACCAACCGCACAAGCTTTTGCCAATTAGTGCAAGCCAAGGATGGGAGGAATTCTTTATAAAACCACCAAGCTCAAAACTTTGATATATATGTGTCACAAACCAAATATGGAGTTAAACCCCGCCAAAGTCCCAACCTATGTGATGTAGGAATATGTATATTATAATACATATAAACAAAGGGAAAGGGAGGAATACCTTACAAACCACCAAATCCAAAGATTATAGCCACCAAAGCCAAGACCAATACAATATGCGCGCGAGGTCCAAATAAGATTTAGCACCTATACTTACAAGGAGGGCCATACGACCGCAACCCCATGACCAGGATTTCAACCCTCGGTGAATTAATACCAAGCCACCCCGACAGTATTGTTTCGAGTCCCCCGCTAATATTTTCAGGGAACCCCCACTAGTGCTTTCAGGGAACTAAACCTCTGGGACGAAGATTCTTCTCCGTTTGTTGCCACTTTTCCAATTCCCGTTAAGTGTTGACCCCAAAACCCCGATGTTTTTTAACTTATCGCAAAAGTCTTGCCTACGAAATCTCCAGGGAGACAGACTCTGGGATGGGAAATTTCCCATTAAGTGTCGCTTCTTCTTTTCCTCTCCCAGCAATAAAAGTTTATCTTGGTGATTAAAGATTGTCACGCGATGGAAATTTGATATGACAGGACTTGATTCTATTTCTGTCAATTAAAGAACTCCTGCATGTTTCAAAGAAAAACTAAGTCTCGACCTTCTTTCGCTCCATTCTAAGAAATTTTTCGTTGCAAGCTTATTACAAGGATTATATAGAGGTTAAGACACATTCACAAAACCCCCTGTGGACACCACTCTAATGCTATCGATCATAAAAATAAAGAAAGCAACTATCGAATCAATCCACACGGTTCACAGGGAATTGATACAATGAACTCTACAAATTTTACACAGTTAAAATTGTTGGACATTAGATAAACCAACACTCCCCGTGTGTTTCGTGACATGGACTAACCACCTCTCATGGATCCTTATCTCTAGCGATGCAATCGTTGACTAACACTTGTGGATTTTGGTCTAATGGCAATCGTGATTCCCAACAAGTGGTATCAGAGCATAGGTCACGAGTTCAATACACACCTGACTCACGTTGGGGGGGAGATTGTTGGACATTGGATAAACCAACGCTCCCCATGTGTTTCATGACACGGACTAACCGCCTCTCATGGATCCTTATCTCTGGCAACGCAATCGTTGACTGACACCTGTGGGTTTTGGTCTAACGGCAATTGTGATTCCCAACAAAAATCCTTCTCATCCTCTTTATATCTTTATTAATTTGAAAACATTAATATACATATGCAAGATCGTTCCAGATCCAATTGAAACAAGATCGGATGATCTAATTTGGCTCTATCGAAAACTAACTTAAACAAAAATCTATTTTAAACAGATTACATGGCAATCAATAACAACAATAATTCTAATTTATCCTAACAATCCCACACATTAGGAACCAACTCCTCTGGTAAAAATGTTTCGCCCCTCTCGGTCAATGGAGTTTTTACAGATGCCCCTGCATCATACTCCCAAGGCACAAAGAATTCATGGGCTCCTGCCCATGAATTCTTCAATAGACTTGCCACTTTTCTGTAGTAATGTGGCAGTCATCCAAGTAGCATCAACTACTAAATGGTCTTTCCACTTAACCACGTACTCGTAGTACTCCTCACCCCTCGTCTTCTTGATCAGTCTCCTTTCCAAAATTATCTTCGGCTGCAAAGGCTATGTTGCTGGTAATTTCTTCTGCCATTGAACTTCTTATTCTCCACTGTTGTCTAATGTTTGTGTTGGTTCATTTAGCTGATACTTGTACAGGTTTGCAACATTGAAAAAGGGAGAGATGCCAATCCCTGGTAGTAATTCTATCTCATAAGCATTAGTTGAGAATTTCCTAAGGATATTACAAGGGCCAACCTTCTTTAATTTTAATTTATTATATTCTCCTCTAGGAAATCTTTCTTTCCTTAGATGTGCTAAAACTAAATCTCCCACTTCAAAATTTTGTTCTCTTCCCTTGATGTTTGCTCTGGTTTTCTATTCGAGTCTATTGTCTTGTAACTGTTGTTTTACTTGTTCATAGATCTCCTGCATGGTTGTAACAAAATTTTCACCTGCTGCACTCCTTTGTTATGCACTTCCTAAATTTCTAAGCTCATGAACACCTCTCAGGTGCATTCCATACATAATTAGGAATGGACTCTGACTAATACTTCTATTTGGTGAATCGTTGTAGGAAAACTTAGCCTGGGCAAGCACTTGATTCTCTGTTTGGAATGATCTCCAACCAAGCTTCTTAATATATTCCCCAAACTCCTATCATCTACCTCAGTCTACCCATCAGTCTAAGGGTGATAGGTTGAACTGAAACTCAACTCTGTTCCAACCACAAAGTCCTCCTAAAATGCCTCAAGAACCGAGTGTCTTTGTCTGAGACAATACTATTGGGCACTCCATGCAATCTTGCCACTTCTTTGAAGAACAGATTAGCAATATGGGTAGCATCAGTAATTTTAAAACAAGGAATGAAATGGGCCACCTTTGAAAATCTGTCCACTACTACAAAGATTGAATCATTACCCTTTTGCGTGTTTGGCAACCCTAATACAAAGTCCATACTCGCTAAATCCCAAGGTCTGCCTGGAATTGGTAATGGTGTATACAGCCATGTGTTTTGATTTTTCCCTTTTGCACGCTGGCGAATTCTGCAATTGTTCACAAACTTTTGCACGTTAGTCCTCATCTTTGGCCAAAAATAGAAATGCTTAAACTGCTCATATGTTTTATCCTGTCCAAAGTGTCCATCGAGACCTCCACTGTGCTTTTATTTGATCAAGTTCTCCCTCATTGAACACTTTGGAATGCAGAGTTGATTATTCTTGAATAGTAGTCCCTCAGCATATAATCTAGCCATTGAATTTTGCCTCCAATTGTTGGATTTTTACAGGCTTCGTAGGCTTCCTTGAAGTCTGTGTCAACCTCATACAAGTCCTTCATGAGATCAAACCCCATAACCTGGACTTAACTTTCCTACATTATTAAACTCTTCTTGCTCAAAGCATCTGCAATTATGTTAGCTTCGCCACTAATATGCTTTAAAACAAAAGTGAAGTATTGGTTGTTGCATAATGTATTGCAAAGTATGATGATCTGTGTACAAAGCAAGCTCCTTAGACATCAAGCATGCCTCCACTTTTTCAAGGCTTGGAGTACAACGTAAAACTCCCTTTCATAGGAAAAGTACTTCTTCCTTGACATATTTAACTTCTCCTTGAAATATTTTATAGGCTTATCTTCTTGACTTAGTACAACACCAATTGCTTCTCCACTTGCATTACACTTCACTTGAAAAGGTTTGTTGAAATCTCGTAACACCAAAACAGGTTGTTTTGTGATATTCTTCAACAATTGGAATCCTTTTTCAGCTTCATCAGTCCACTGGAATGGTTGTTTATCCTTCTTTATGGTCTCCACAACTGGAGCATTCATTCTGCTAAAATTCTTGATAAACTTCATGTAAAAACTAGCCAAACCATGAAAACTTCTAACTTCAAAAATGCTTTTAGGAGAGGCCAATCAACAATAACTTTTACCTTCTCAGGGTCCATCTTCGAGCCATCTTTACATACAACAAAGCGCAGATAAACAAGCTTTGTCTTCAAGAATGAACATTTCTTCAAATTGATTAACAATTTCTCTTGCTGCAATTTTTCTAAAACATACCTCAAGATGTCATCTAGGTATACAATCACAAATTTTCCTATGAATTCCTTTAACACCCCATTCATCAATCTCATGAAGGTATTGGGTGCGTTAGACAGTCCAAATGGCATGACCAACCACTCATACAAGCCATCATTAGTTTTAAATGCAGTTTTCCACTCATCTCCTTTTCTAATCCTGATGTGATGGTACCCACTCTTCAAATCAATCTTACAGAAATAACTAGCACCAGTTAAATAGTCCAACAAATCATCTATGTGGGGTAAAGGAAATTTGTACCTAATTGTAATCTTATTCAATGCCCTGGAGTTTGTGCACATTCGCCAACCACCATTTTTCTTAGGGCTTAGCACTGTCAGCACTGCACTCGGACTAAGGCTCTCTCTATTCAGTCCTTTATCTAACAGCTCCTACACTTGCTTTCTAATTTCTTCGTTCTCCCGAGGGGTCATTCTGTATGCAGCCTTGTTTGGTAGAATTGCTCCCAGTATCAAGTCAATATGATGACTTATACTTCTCACAAGTGAAAACTCATTAGGCAAGTCATCTACTACAATGTCACTAAATTCATTCAACATGTCTTGAATTTCAAAAGAAAAGTTTGTAATAGTACTTTAAGTAAGAATTACTATAGGCCTGCAAACTAAAGTAAAGTTCACCTCATTATCCTCCATTTGTTGCAAAAATTCTTTCCCACTCAACAACAATGCCTTTGAATCATTGTTCTATGATGTCCCTTCTTCTTGCAATGGCAACAAGGTATGGTTTATGCCATCCTTTTGGAACTTGTAAGTGTTCGTTTTCCCATCATGTGTAACACTCATGTCAAATTGCCAAGATCTACCCAATAGAATGTGGCACACATCCATGGGCATGATATCACGAAGGATTTTGTCCTTGCAGTTGCCTATCTGCAACTCTACTTCATACTGTTCATTCACCAATAGTTGATGACCTTTTTGAAGCCAAGACACCTTACAAGTTAGAGGGTGTTGGATGCTTCAAGTTAGAGGGTGTTGGATGCTTCATCTTCTTCAAACCCAGCTTTTCCACAACTTCTGTAGACTGTAGACACCAACTTGTCTATGCTTCCACTATCGATCACCACTTTGCAGCATTTCCCTTGGACTTTACAAACAACCTTGAACAAGGCCTTCCTCTGAGTTGGTTTTACAACTTCTTTCTTTGGCTTTAACAACACCTTCTTAAGCAATAGAGACTCTCCTGTCTTTGGTACATTTTATGCCTCTTGTACCTTTGGTTGCCCTTCTTCTGTTGGGGCAATAACAGCACTCCTTTGCCTCGTGTCTCTGTTTTTTGGACATTCATATGCCATATGTCCAAGTTTTCCACACCTGTAGCACCAAATCTCTCTTCCTCTGCCTATTCATCGTCCTCTAGAGAAGGATCTTCAGCCTCTGGAGTCTCCTTTTGGCTGTCCTAATGGGCTTGAGCCACTAGCTCCTTCCTTTTGTGTTGTAGATTTTCCTCTATTTGATTGTTGCCCTCTTCCTCTAGCAGTACCTTTTCCTCTACCAGAATGCTTCCTTACAAGTTTCTCCTCAACCTTCAAAGCTAACTGATATGCTTCTTCCACAGTTCTGGGAGGTAACACATTGATTTCATCCTGTATATCTAATCTAAGGCCATTTATGTATCTAGTTGTCTTCTCTGTAGAATCTTCTACATATCCAGCCCTAATATTTACCTTACAAAACTCCTCTATATACTCCCTCACAGACATTAGCCTCTGTCTAAGATTTTGCAACAGTCTAAATAAAGTGAGTTGATTATCATTGGGCAAGAACTTACCTCTGAGATTTGCAATCATCCTGTCCCAGCTCTTGATATTTTGCTTGTTCTTCCTTTTCCTCTCAGCCTGCACACCATCCCACCATAGAGTTGTGTGTCCCTTCAATTTGGTGACAACAAATTTGACTTTCTTTTCCTCATCCATCTCACCATACTCAAAGAATTCATCCATCTCTATGATCCAATCCACAAGCTCCTCTGGATTCATACTACCAGTATAAGTAGATACTTCAGGCTTGGGCTTCGAAACTGTTAATTTTGGGCAACTAGGTCCAAACTCCATGTTGCACTGCTCATATGATGATGATTATATTTTGGTTGGATTCCTCTTTCGAAGAGGTGCAAGATTGATCTAAAGATCATCTTGTTTGGATGAGCAGAACATATATTTTGATTTTATTTTCCACACGTGCAATTTGTCAAGATTGACCTGAATTGTAATATAGACTCACAAGCCCAACAGATGTGTCACACACCCTCATTGATGGATATAAATTGGAGAGACTTGAAGTTCATTTGCTCATCATCTCATCACACACATTCCTCATGATCTGATTTGTTCGTACAGCCTAGAAGAGGCTTCTCTCTCTCCCACGGGTGAATATGGATGTCGAAAATATGGATGATGCCGGAAATGGATGCCGGAAATCCTTTTGTTGACTTGCGTTGATTGTTTTGGGAGTTGTCTCATGAGGTGTGTGTGACACTGAAGGAAGGTTGATCTTGTATGTGTTTGACTGAACCTCCAGGAGGTTGGAAGAGTTGTTTTGACCAGCCAAAGTCTTTGCTGGCTAAGGCATCCTGTTGACTGTTGTAACAAACATTTCTCTCTATCTTTGCTGGACAAGAAGAATTGCAAATTCTGATTTATTATATTGGCTTGTCTTCTGTCGATCTATTATTATGTTCTATCAGCATTTACTTTCAATGATTATGTGATTGCTAATTTGAATTGGGCCTATAAGAAAGATTGAAGTAAACTGCTTTAAGCATAGAACATACCATGGTTATCTAAATTTAACAGAAACAGATCCCAAAACTGGCTTCAATACCTTAACTTTTGTTGGTTCCTCAGCTACTTCTTCTTCTTGAGATTCTTCTTTTTCCTCACTTACATCTCCAACTTCGGGATCTCCTTGTCTACCTGTATCCATGGCCTCCATTCTTTCTTCCAATTGTTGCATAACTCGCATCACCTCAGCATTTGCTACAGGCCTTTGTCCTCTCTGACCTCTTCCAACTCTAGGAGCCATAATCAGCTATTTGTTCCTAGAACAAATGCAAAAGCTGCTCTGATACCACAATGGTGCAGGCCAAGGATGGGAGGAATTCTTTATAAAACCACCGAGTTCAAAACTTTCATATATATTCGTCGCAGACCAAATATGGAGTTAAACCCCGCCAAAGTCCCAACCTATGTGACGAAGAAGTATGTTTATAATACATATAAACCAGAGAAAGGGAGGAATACCTTACAAACCACTGGATCCAAAACTTATAGCCAGCGAAGCCAAGACCAATACAATATGCACACACGGGCCAATTAAGCTTTAACACCTATACTTACGAGGAGGTGCATACGACCACAACCTCATTGTTGAGAATTTGGAGGGCTGGAGATTAATTCAAATTCTCTTCTTGATAGTTACTTGTGATCTTACTTGAGTTACTTATGTCTTCTCTTTGTTATCTTATTTAGTGTTTCATCAAGTCAATTATCAAAATACACAAGACACAAAATTAGGCTCCTAGAGCCAGGGCAAAACCCCTCCCTCTTGGAGAGGAAAACCCGCAAAGAATTCTTCTTATAGATTTTCAAATGACAAGTACCATGACCAAGACTCAGACCCTTGACCTAGGTATGCTTCGAGACATTGTCACTTCTTCTTTGAACTCGGTTCTTCTCTTCTTCACTAATCTATACTGACCTCCATTCGCTTTAGAAAACTCGGTCTTCTAAGTTCTGTAATATATGCGGATACTCTGATGGAATAACTTCAAACATGTACAGGGGTAATAAAGTTTACTTGTATTACTTAAATCTGCCCACATTCTCTGTCCTCATTACGCTGTTGCAATCACAGATATATATATATATTCATGACCCTTTTAGCTTGCCCGTATACTCTTCTTGATATCCATAGTCTCACTAATCCGCATTTTAACCACAGTTATTTTTCCAGAGAAAATCCGCAATGACTATTGTCAGAGATAACAGCATCCTTTTCTTCCTTAATCACGCACTGTGGTCTTCTTATTAAACTCGCATTGTTGACCTTTTCAAACCCGCATTTTTTACTGCACTGTTTTCCTCTTTTACACCGCAGAGGAATCCGCATTTTCTTCTTGACCTTAAAATTGTTCCACTTCAGAGAAATTTGCACTTTATTTACTGCTCTTTCACATGGAGAAATCTGCACCTCAGATCCGTATCTCAGTCACAGGTAAATACGCAATAGGTTAGACTCCTTAACACTATAAC
This sequence comes from Pinus albicaulis, assembly GCA_034641835.2. Lineage (NCBI taxonomy): Eukaryota > Viridiplantae > Streptophyta > Pinopsida > Pinales > Pinaceae > Pinus > Pinus albicaulis. Next base: position 674,522,993 of record CM076570.1, read on the forward strand.
CATCTCAGAAGATGTACGCACTGAAAACCCCGTACACGTTCTTCAAAAATCCGCATTTTAATTCTGTGTGAACTCAGAGAGAAAGTCGCATATCTCATTACCAAGTGAGCTGCAGCTCTAGCTCTATTTATAGTGGAATTACTTCTGATTTAGGACGACCACATAGACAATATTTAGGCCGACTTTAATCACTGATTCTGGGACGACTTGTCCAGCTGTTGGAGGCTGACTTTAGGATTTATTTCCAGCATTGATATGAGGAATTTTTCGAGTCATTCTTCCATAGCTTCTTTGACAAGGTCTTGGAGCATTCTCTTGCCTAGATACTTCATACTTATTACATTTATATCTAGAAGACAAATACCTAGATAGACATCAAGAAGAAGTCTACTAACCTATAATAAACTGTTGCTCATGAAACCCATGAAGCAAGTTCAAAATTCATTTTATTACCTTTGTCTTCTACTTTAAATAAATCCATAATTAAATATGAAGACCGACCTAGTTACACTTTTCAATACTGGCTTCAATACCTTAACTTTTGTTGGTTCCTCAGCTACTTCTTCTTCTTGAGATTCTTCTTCTTCCTCACTTACATCTCCAACTTCGGGATCTCTTTGTCTATTTGTATCCATGGCCTCCATTCTTTCTTCCAATTGTTGCATAACTCGCATCACCTCAGCATTTGCTACAGGCCTTTGTCCTCTCTGACCTCTTCCAACTCTAGGAGCCATAATCAGCTATTTGTTCCTAGAACAAATGCAAAATCTGCTCTGATACCACAATGGTGCAGGCCAAGGATGGGAGGAATTCTTTATAAAACCACCGAGTTCAAAACTTTCATATATATTTGTCGCAGAACAAATATGGAGTTAAACCCCGCCAAAGTCCCAACCTATGTGACGAAGAAGTATGTATATTATAATACATATAAACCAGAGAAAAGGAGGAATACCTTGCAAACCACCGGATCCAAAACTTATAGCCACCGAAGCCAAGACCAATACAATATGCGCACACGGGCCAATTAAGCTTTAACACCTATACTTACGAGGAGGTGCATATGACCACAACCTCATGACCAAGATTTCAGCCCCTGATGAATTAATACCAAGTCGATATTGTTTCGAGTCCCCCGCTGATATTTTGGGGACCCCCACTTGTGCTTCCGGGGAACTAAACCTCCGGTACAAAGATTCTTCTCCGTTTGTTGCCACTTTTCCAATTCTCGTCAAGTGTTCACCCCAGAACCCCGACGATTTTAACTCAGCGCAAAAGGCTTGCCTTCGAAATCTTCGATGAGACAGACTCCGGGCTGGGAAATTTCCCATTAAGTGTCACTTCTTCTTTTCCTATCCCGACAATTAAAGCCCGTCACAGTACAGAAATTTGTTATGATGGGACTTGATTCTGTTTCCATCAATTAACAAACTCCTGTGTGTTTCAAAGAAAAACTAAGTATCAACCTTCTTGCGCTCTGTTCTAAGAAAATTTTTGTTGCAGGCTTATTACAAGGATTATACAGAGATTAAGACACATTCACAGAACCCCATGTGACACCACTCTAATCGCATTGATCATAAAAAAAAACAAAGCAAACCAGTCGAATCAATCCACATGGTTCACAAGGAATCGATACAATGAACTCTGCAAATTTTATACACTTAAAATCCTCCTCGTCCTCTCTCTGTCTTTATTAATTCGAAAACAGTAATATACATATGCAAGATCGTTCCAAATCCAAGGAAACAGGATCAGATGATCTAATTTGGCTCTATCAAAAACTAAAACAAACATCTATTTTAAACAGATTACACGACAATCAATAACAACAATAATTCTAATCTATCCTAACAATCCCACACATTGAGGAACCAAATCCTCAGGTAAAAAGGTTTTGACCTTCTCGGTCAATTGAGTTTTTACAGATACCCCTGCATCACCAATTAGGCACTCATCCTTCATACCAACTTCGTGAACATGGAACCTCTTCTTGTAGCCTCTTAGCAAATTTGTGGCTTTCATCTAGATGTATTTCATAAAAGCCAAATTCCATTAAGTATTCCAGCAAGGGCATCAGCACAATTCAAGTCTATCCTTTGTGATTTTGATGTCACGATGCTTTGCACACTCTTCTATAATACATAGTGACTATAAACACCCAAAAGCAAAGCTGAAAAATTTCATGCCATACAAGACTCCTCCCCTTCAACAACCAGCAAGGTTGGAATGTGGATAATCAATAATGTCATGGAACCAAAACTTGCACAACTGATTCAAGAATGAATCAGGTGCTAAGGGTCAAATGATGATACAAGTATCAAGTATATCCTATTGCAAATTGTAAGTGTGCAAAAGCATTTTTGGGTGATCAACAGAATTATGGATGGCAGGTATATTCAAGAGATTTTAAGTCATATAATGCCTTGGAATATATATGATAAGTGCCGAACCAATACAGGTTCGATAACTTTGATTCATGGATAAAAAAATATAAAATACTATATATTGATGTTCGACAATTGTACATATATAAGCAAACCGAACAAAAAAGTTATCTGGTGAAACTTGAAAGACGAGAAGTATTATTGTAATTCTGCAGCATCTTTGCCATTAATAGAAATATTGTAAGGGCTACCCATGGTACACTTTATACCTTGATGTTTGCATTCCATCAAGTTGTGGTTTAGTGGTTGAAGTAGGGTGCCCTCATGCAAACGGGCTCAAGTTCAATTCCTTAACAGATGTAGAGCTCTTTGTATGTAAGTGAGGGAAGGTGTTTGACAGTTGACCTTCCGAAACTGGTTTCCTTCCATCACCAAAGAGACTTGACACATATCCAACAAGACAAACTGGTTTAAGTGGACCTTAATATAATACTTTATCTTTTATTATCCATGTTGTGTTTGAACCACAAGTACAATTGATGACTTATGTTTGCTTATAAACACTGTGAACTTCTATGCTCTGGCTAATGGCAACCGATATCCTCTAGTAGCACGTCCCTATATGATGGCATTTCGTTCCACAATAATACTCTCCTCGTTCCATCTGTTTAATAAAAACTGTAATTTAGTAGAAAACAACTAAAGGATCTGATTACAATACGGATGGTATGACCAATGACAACAAATTTAACTTCTAAATATACATGAAAGGCAATATGCGTTGCAATTTGAAAGTACAAGAAGACATTATGAAAAGCTTTATTAACAGAAACAGGTCTTGCCTAACAGATTGGACAGCTGACCATTTACTAATTTAGAAAAAATAAAAGCTGGAAAGCTTCTTGTACTAAATCGACAACCGCCACCGTTGGAAATAGATGGAATCGTATCAGATGAGATTATCTCTATAACTAAAATAGAAAAGTGGGGGAACAAGGGAAATATGGCAAACTGATCTGCCTAGGTGAATTAAGAACTCAACCCCCATGTACAAGAGTGCACTCAGGATTGGTATTGAAACCTGTGTTCCAAGGGCACCTGAAGAGGACATCTAACTAATTAAATCTCCGTCGAGGATCAAAACCCCATGCACGGAAATCCCGTGTGCATTGTCTTTGAACCTATCCTGCAAGGGCACTTGATCACCCACACCGATTGAACAAGTGATGACTTTTTCTAAGTAACTAACTATTGAATCATGCCCATTGCATGAGATTGTACAGTATACAATATACACTGCAGTTAACCTAATATGAATAATACCAATGCTCCCATCTACTTGGAAGGCCAAAAAGATCAGCAGAGCATGCATTTCACAATCGAGCGGCCTATATGCTCAAAGCCCATGACCCATTTGTCATCAGGCTGCCGAGACTTCAAATCCCATGCCAGTCAATAAAAAGAGTCGATACCATCGGAGGGCATACTAGACCTGGAAGCTCATTATATGATAAGAGGAGGCTTTGAATCTTAACCTTGGCAAGGTGTACAAAACCCGCTTTACCAACTAAACAAGAACTGGTTGCCTATTGTAACAGGATTTTTATTATCTTAGGTGAAGAAATTATATTTAGGAGAGAATGAGAATGAACACCAACCAAAACAGCCCTGTGAGCCTTGATCTTGGAGCCATCCGACAGTTGAAGACTGACATCGGTGTAGTCATCGAGCATGGCCTCTGTTGCCCACATCTTGAGGAACGCAATTCTTGATTTGAGCTCCTCAATTTCCTTTTTAAGTTCCTCCTCTGTCTCGCTCGCCTCCTCGTAGCATTCTCTGCATGTCCCTGCAGAACTTGTGGTATACTCGTCTTTGCATGAAATGCATGTCATGTTTCTCATAGTTTCTCCCCATTCTTCACCGTAATCTCTTGCCATGACTGTCAGTTTCGAAGGCACAGATAACTCAACATTCAACCTGCAATTTACTCAAATACTTGGTATGGAATCTACCCACTGCACTTGGATGGACGATTTCCGGGAAGACAGCAGCCCACTGGAGGTATCTGCGATATTGAATCAAGATTCTATTTTTGCCATATTAGGTATAAACGCTGTGCCTAGAACTCCTCCCAAATTAACCGGTTAGTGGAGTTTCAAGCACCACACATTTGGCAGCTGTGTCGTGATTTGCATTTATCATCGGGAGAGCCACAGATGGGCCATCGGGATTTGACAACAAAGCTTTCTGTTGTATGTACAAAGTGGAAAAATTTGAGATTGACTTCGACAATTTCAAATTCCCGACCTTGTCGCTGCATGTAGCATTTTACCACGGATTGATAAATCCGATGAGATGTAGTTTTGTCGGATTTCCAATGCGCTGTAAATTTTTATTTTAATTTTTTTTAATTTTTTTAATTGTACTTAGAATTCTCATTTTGAAATATTGCCCACAAATGGACTAGTTACAATATGTTTTTAAAGACCTGAAACCACTCTGAACCAACTCAATACCCACTAAATAGACCTGAAACCACTCTGAACCAACTCAATACCCACTAAATAGAAGAAACCAATGGTGTAAATGGATTATTAAATAATAATATATTTTTCATTTTACGTTTCAAGGTGAGAGTTTTATTATTATTATTTGATATTTTTATTTCTTCGATAAAATTTGTTAATATAATTATGTAGTTTTGTTGGATTTTCAAAGCGTTGTAAATTTTTATTTTATTTTTTAATAGTATTTAGAATTTATGATGAATAGTTAATTTAGAAATATTGGTCGTTACAAATAATTTCATAAATGTCATAAATGGACGAGTTACAATATGTTTTTAAGACTTGAACAGACTCAATTAAGGAAACAAATTGTATAAATTGATTATTGGATAACAATACATTTTCCATTTTAAGTTTCAAGATTAGGGTTGTATTATTAGATAAGGGATAGTTTAATTATTTGATATTTTTATTTCTTCCTTCAAATTTGGTGATATAATTTTTTGCTTGATTGTGATTTTTAATTATTTACAATGTGTAAATGAATTTAGCATTATGAAAAATACTTGGGGCACTTGGATTCGGTAAATTATATATTTAGAATTTATGATTCCAACAAATCTCAAACTAATTTCAAGCAAAACTAACTTGAAAATATGCTTGAAAAAAACCAAAATGTCTATGAGTTAGACTACACATTAGACGAGATTGTAAAGTTGTATTGTTATGTTTAAATAGGTAATTTATAATAGATTGAAATAGAAATAAATTTATTTAAAACATAAACTTATAAGTTTTGTTATACAAGAGAGGAGCATTTCTATAAAAGACATGTTTATTATCCTTGTGTCAGGTATTTGACGAACATGTTAGCTAGGAAGCACAAGCGCATCACTATCCTAACATGCAACTTACCGCATGATGGACAATCCAAGACACTTGTACAAACTTAGAGGAAGAAGTAAATGGCAAGGGCATGCATGAGCTCTAGAGGGGTCTATATCCAACTATGAGTTGTTCGAATGAAAATCATGTTTGAAACTAATGTGATGAGCCCCTCGCGAATGCAATTTGTGTAGTGATTTAGCTCATGATGTCCTGTGATGGGAAAAAAATATGAGTGACCTCTCCATTAGAAAACATACATCGATCTGGAAGCGATGTGTTTAGACATTGGACCATTGTGGAAGGCTAGGTATCGGTGTGTTTGTTATTCTGTTTGCAAGCATGGTTCCACATGCATCTCATCATGGGAAGGCCCTTGTTTGCGAGACAAAGGCAAAGAGTGATGTTGATGTTGCCATCATTACCTTCAAAATTTGACTTTGTCTGCCACCCAAGAATTCATTAAGACTATTGAGGAGGATGTCAAAATGGAATGAGTCTACAAAGATGACAAGATGGTTAATCAACTAGCAGAAGGGTATGTTCTTAAGCTAGCCACTAGCTGTACACGGGAAATCAAATTTTATCATGTGGTTGAACTCTATTGGGATGCCAAGACATTCATAGAACATGGCCCACTCGTAAAGACGTATAATAGAGAGGATATTTAGCAATAGTTTAAGGCTCTAGAGAGATATAATCGCATGTTGATCTCCCCCTACTCCTATTAGTATGAAATAATGGTAGGGTCAACACAACAACACTGATGGGAACCTCAAAGGACTTCAAATCATGATACACCATGCCAAGGATATTACTAATGGGAAAACTCAGTCTTAACTCTAGATTCTTCCAGCTATGGTTTCTAATTCTGAAATCCCCTTTTGTAGTTTTAGTTACTTCCAAAAATATATTCTATGCCCCCTATGTGTTGTTGGGTTTGGTTTTCTTTTTATGGGACAAGTGAAGTTTAATTTTTGGATATAAATTGTTGCTTTACAACTCTACAGTTGGCCATAGTTTAGTTTCCTTGTGGGTAAGTCAAGTTACTTTTTTGTCTTTATGCACTATGTTGTAGTAGGAAACTTTTAATTAGTTTTATGGTTTATATAGTTAATAAAAATTTTGAAATCCTAAGGGTTTAACCTTTGCTTTCTTTGTTAAGTGTTAAAATTCCAAAACAACGATAAAAAAACAAAAAAACAAAAAAAAACATATATATATTGTATAATTGTGGTTAAATAAAATATTTGGTAAGTGGCGCACATATCTGGTGGATAACGCATAAGATCTATGACTAATATTCATCCCTCACCCCAACATGCTTGGTAGTTAACAAAGTGAGCGGGGTCGGGTTCGAAATGGAATTCATGACATGGCAACATGGTATTGAGACTCTCCTACCCTCCCACCCCTGATCGTTTCAAAATGTAACAACCCTGGGTTAAAAATTCATGTAATAAAAGTTAATAAAGGAAAAATAAGACCATGGTTAAGGGGCACTTATTCCAAGCAGAATGTTGGGCAAAATATCTTAGTGGGCATCACTTGTTGTGTTTTATGGCTAAGGGGGAATTGGAAAAGGCAATGGCTAAGGCTTTGGAAAGGCAAAAGAGTATTTTTTGCATTTATTTACGAAAATAAAGGACATTAGGAGAAAAAAAGGTGAAAGGTCACAGGTTGCAAGTGAGGATGAAAATGAAGGAAAATAATGGAAAATTGAAGAAATTAGAGACCTCATCAATAAAAAGACCTTAGAGCATCAGTTGGTAGCTTTTTTTCCACTTCAATTTTGGAATTAATCTCAGAGAGGAGAAGAGCACCAAGGGAGAAGGAAATAAAGCAAGCAAAGGAAGGACAAGCAAGGAAAAGGAAAGGAAAGGAAAGCAAGGATCAAGCAGCTTCGGCAGGAATACTTGCAGGTAACAGGTTGCATGTATGATTTTCTAGTTGGTTTTGGCATGCATGGTATGTACATGTTGGTATTTGGTTCTTTTGTTGTCATCGTCATGGGTTTTACCGGGTTGGATAGTGGATTTTTAGCCTAGCCTTTCCATTTTCGAATAGCCATGGTGTGATGAGGCTTATCTCGGTTTGAGCTTTGGATTGTCGGAAGATTTTGGATCTGGGTGAGGTGGTCTCAAGAAAATTCCCAAAGGCCTAGGAACCCCTTGACCAATAATAGAGGGATACACGATAAAGCCTGAGGGTGGAGACGGGAAAATTCCTCAAGGTATTGGAGAAGAAATTATGAGGCATCCAAGCTCGGTTCGGTTTTGTAATCTCGGAATTGGGTTAGGTGAGATCATGGTATGGTGAGGGTGGAGGTGGTTTAACCTCTAGATTCCCTTGGTTATGTTTGGATTGGTTTATCCCATGAGATCCCACATTCATGCTTGGAATATGGCACAAGGGTGATTAGTTGAAAGAAAGAATTGGTCCAGCCAATCTATGGTCGGGTGGTACGTAGAAGTCCCAAACCTGGTTGGCTTTTGCCTATGTCTAATAAGAGCTAATTTCATCTTGATTTTGATAAGGAAATGTACTTATTATTATGTGGCTTTAATGGTTTTTTCTCTCATTGTTATTTATCTGGTTATATGTTGGTTATAAGCATGGTTATATGACAGATCTCAGTCAGGGCTCTATTCATGTTTTAACTTGTAACTGAATGAATAATGAATGCAAGACCCAGATGATGTTATAACAGCTAATGTGAGAAGGCAATGACCCTTCTTATTAAACCTTAGATAAGTTTTCAGTCCCTAATATTCAGACTTGCATTCATGACATGTAGGTTGCATATGTACCAAGTGTTTAACAAAATGTCAGTCCCGGTTGGGAAAGGTCAGGTCAAATCCTGGTTTCAGTGTTTGGTTTACAAGCATTATCTCCATGTTTGTTATGAGTTATGAAAGTTTCATAGTTTATGGGCATAGGCTAAACCACAACACTGGAAAATAGCCTTAAATATCGTAGTCATTGGCATGACACTAGCAGAAAAATGTTGCGGTCGCATTCAGGTAGGCCTATGGGAGCGAATGGAGACTCATAGACGCTTGGAGGCCTTGGCAAGGGAATGATCGGGGCTCTAAGTTAGGGAAAAAGAAATTTATCTTAGGGGTTGGACACCTGGAGGGATTGGGTTGCTCTTGGGGGTCTTGTGGCACCTGAGGGAAGTTAGTAAGGTCTTAGGTTGTTGACTCCACTTCCTTAAGGTCCTATAGGAGGTTGAGTCTTAACATTATGACCCTCAACTTATGTTTACCTCAGGCAAGCTAGTGAAAGTGGGTAAATTTGGTGGAGGCGTGTTACATGGTGGTATCAGAGCATGTCGCACTCTCTTTGGGTAAGTCTAATGTTGTCAAGGTTATGGTTGTCATGCATGGGGTCATGGTACACATTTAATATGGTCATGCATGTTGTTGTTACGCTGATTACATGGTATGCTTATGATTATACATGTACATGCTAATGTGGATTGATCTTGTAGATGAGATAAGCCTACCCTGAACATCACTGAGGTATGGATTTGATTTTTGGTTTATCTGACATTGTACACTTGTAGTAAGAAGAGAATTTGAGATGACAAGAAAAATGGTAGACTACAGTTCCTGTGACTCTCCCTACATATCAATTGGGTGGCAAGGAGAAGAGTACTCTCCTGGTATAGTATATACATTGAGGAGATTGAGGGCAGAGATCAGAATTTGCAAAGCAAACAATGACAGGTTGGTTGAGGCTCAGGAGAAGCAGGTAGAGGTTAATGTAGTGTTTCTTTAGAGCTTGTGAGAGTTGTGGAAACAAGTACAGTTGAGGATCAGTAAAGAACGAGAATAGAAAACTAATGGAGCCTATGGTAGCATATCTTAGTCCGGAGACATATGGGATAGAGGGGAAACAATTATAGGTGGCCTATCATTAGATACACCTAACAGGAGGACTGGTATGTATAGGCATCATTCTAGTTCCTCATCCACGAAACATAATCACAGTCATCACCATCACCATCCTTATAGGAGGATGGAGTCTTTACACGAGGAATTAAAGAAAGTGAAGCCTCCTACATTTGATGGAGAGATGAATAAGTCAAAATATGCAGAGGCATGGTTGCTTGGGATGAAAAATTTCTTAAGATTTCATTACTATTCACAAAACGTGAAAGCCAAGATGGCCACCTTTAGTCTTAAAGGGAAAGCAGATATCTGGTGGGAATATGTGAAAAATGTTAGGGAAATTCAAGAAGAAGACTTGATTTGGGATGATTTTGAGAGGATCTTCAAGAAGAAGTACCTATCATAGAGGTATTACAATGATAGAGCTAGGGATTTTTATGAGCTACAGATGAGTTATATGACATAAGATGAGTATACTAGAAAGTTCTTGCAGCTGTTGAGATATATGCGATATCTCAAGGAGGAGAAGGATAAGATTCAAAGGTTCACAAGTGGATTTCCAACATCATATAGAGATCATATTGATTTTGATGGGCCTATATCGTTAGAGGAAGCCATCCAGAAGTTCAAGTATTGGTATGAACAATCAAAGTGCAAAGTTGAGCCTGAATGTAACTTGAAAGGAAATGAGAAAGTTAAATGGAAGTGACCACTGAAGTGGGGAATACCTCAAGATGCAGGTGAGAAAGAAAATGTGGTTCCTTATAAGAATTTCAATACAGTTGAGAAGGGAAATGGTTCACATCCTGGAGAGCAACAGACCAGAGGTGATAGTAGAGTATCGTAAGAAGGATTGTCCATTGTATCAGGAAGGTAGGGCTCAGATCTATAGTGCTCAAGAGGCACAAACAACTAGGAATGTTGGTCATAGTATTCTCAGATTTATGCAGTTGTGGACAATAGGCAGGCAGATCATCAGGCATCTATTATTGAGATGGACAGTAATATTTGTGATTAAGTTATTTTTATTTTTATTGATCATGGATCTAATTATAGTTATGTTAATCATGACTTGGTGGATAAGTATGGATTAAGAAAAGAATTCCATGCATAGAATTGTTGGTATAGTTAGCTACACGTACTAAGAAGAGAGTTCATCATTTGGTAAGAGCTTGTGCATTTGAGTTGAATGGTATGCCTACAACAACACATTTGAATGTATTTCCATTGGGATCATATAGTATGCTTTTGGGTATGGACTGGTTGTATCTTCACAGGGCCAAGGTAGATTTTTATGACAAGGCTATTGGGTGCCTAGATGATAATGGGGAAAAGGGAATCTTGCAGGGAAAGAAGAAGCCTAAATCAGTGAGTATGGTTACAAATATGCACGATAAGCATAGTTGTAGGAAGGGTGGTGTGATGTTTTCAGTTCGTATTTTCAGTAACAAGGGCAAAGATGTTGAGGATCCAAAAATATTCAAGAGGTAACTAGTCTTGCAGCATTTTCAGGATGCGTTTCCAACAGATATTCCAGAGTTTCCTCCTTACAGGGAAGTAGAATTTTCTATTGAGTTGGTACCATGGGCATCACCAACATCAAAGGCACCTTACGGAATGAGCACACCGGAGTTGGTGGAGTTGAAGTTGTAGTTGAAGGAAATGCTTCACAAAGGATACATTACGCCAAGTGTATCACCGCGGGGTGCACCAGTACTGTTCATGAAGAAGAAGGATGGTACTCTCAAGTTGTGCATTGATTACAGGCAGCTGAACAAGGTGAGGATCAAGAATAGGTACCCATTGTCGAGGATTGATGACTTGTTTGATCAGTTGAAGGGAGCAACAATGTTCTCAAATATTGATTTGAGATCAGGATATCATCAAGTACACATCAAAGAAGAGGACATCTACAAGGATTCTTTCAGGACTAGGTATGGGAATTATGATTTTTTTGTAGTTCCATTCGGTTTGACTAATGCTTCATCTAATTTCATGTGCTTGATGAATATTATGTTGTGTCCTTATCTGGACAAGTTTGTTATTGTATTCATTAAGGACATATTGGTATATTCTAAGAGTGAGGAAGAGCATGCCAAAAATTTAGTAGTAGTGTTAAGATTGCGAATATAGCATCAGTTGTATTCCAAGATTAGAAAGTGCAATTTATTTTAGACAAAGGTACATTACTTGGGACATGTTGTTTCCAAGGCAAGCATAGCAGTAGATCCCGAAAAGATAAAATCTATCATGGAGTGGGGTAGCTCCTAGAAATATGGATGAAGTCAAATCATTCATGGGTCTAGCAAGTTATTATTGGAGGTTCATCGGGAACTTCACACGCGTTTCCTATCCTATTACATCATAGCAGAGGAAAGGTAAGAAGTTTGAATGGATAGAGGAGTGAGCAGCAAGCTTTGAGCAGTTGAAGTAGTCGTTGACAAATGCTCCAGTGTTAAAGATTGCAGATATGGATAAAGAGTTCGTAGTGTGTACAAATGCTTGCAAGAGAGGGATTGGTGGAGTCCTTATGCAGGAAGGATAGGTTATATGTTATGAGTCTAGGAAAATAAATGAGCACGAAAAAAATTATCCGACACACAATCTTGAGTTGGAAGCAATCATACATGCATTGAAGATGTGGAGACATTATCTTCTTGGAAGGAGGTTTTTGTTGATGAGTGATCACAGTGGGTTGAGATATCTGTTTAACCAGCCAAATTTGAATGCCATACAAGATAGATGGTTGGATACCCTTAATGAGTTTGACTTTGAGATCAAATAGATTAAGGGAAAGGAGAACATGGTTGCAGATGCTCTCAACAGGGGAGTGCAGTTGAACCATGTTGCAGCAGTGAGCTCATACGAGACAGATATACAACATTGAATCTTATAGGTAGGACAACATGATGACAGGTACACAGATCTTATGCTCAAGTTACATCAGGGTATAGGTGATCAGGATGTGGACTATCGTCTCACAACATATGGCTTGGTGATATTTAAGGATGGGTTCTATGTGTCAGATGATAGTGAACTCAAGAAGCTTATCTTGAGGGATTTTCATGCCAAACCATATTCAGGTTACCCAGGATATCAAAAGTCATTGACAGTAGTGAAGAGGTTCTACTATTAGCCGAATATGAAAAAGGATGTGGTAGAGTTTGTGGTTAGATGATTAGAATGTCAGCAGGTCAATTCAGAGTATAAGCATCGAGGTGGGTTGCTTCAGCCTATTCTTATTCCATAATGGAAATGGGAGGTCATTTCCATGGACTTCATTACAAGTATTCCGAGGACATCGAGGCGTCATGATTCTATCATGGTTGTGGTCGACAGGTTGAGAAAGGTAGCTCACTTCATTCTAGTGAAGACTACTTATTCAGCTAGTGAGGTAGCACAAGTCTTCATCAGGGATATCGTGAGATTGCATGGTGTTCTGAAGAAGATTGTGCCAGATAGGGATGCCAAGTTCACTTTCAAGTTTTGGAAGGAGCTATTTGCAGTATTGGGGACAGAGTTAGCCTTCAAAAAAAATTATCACCCACAGATAGATGGACAGACAAAGAGGGTCAATTGGATACTGGAGGATATGTCGAGGATGTATGTCATGCATCAGCAAAGGAGATGGGAGGAGTACCTTCCATTGGTCAAGTTCTCCTACAATAATGGCTATTAGGAGTCACTAAGGATGAGTTTGTTTGAGGCACTTTATGGGCGGAGTTGTAACACTCCTATTAGCTGGAGTGATCCAGTGAATAAGGTACTTATTGGATCATACATGTTGGCATACATGGAACAGGAAATGCAGGTTATAAATAAGAATCCAAAGGCAGCACAAGACAGACAAAAAAATTATGTAGACCAACACACGACATTTAAGGAGTTTTAGGTTGGGGAGCATGTGTATTTTTGCATCAAGCCCAATAAGAGTTCCTTGAGGATTGGATCATGTGCCAAGTTGGCACCACAGTATTGCAGGACTTTTAAGATCCTTAAGAGGATTGGGCCAGTGGTCTACAGACTTGCACTGCCTCCAACAGTGAAATTCCATGATGTTTTTCATATTTCAGTGCTTAAAATATATGTAAAGGATGTTGATCATGTTATTGATTGATTTATATTACAGGTGGATCAAGAAGGAGGATTCTAGTTAGAACCTCAATGCATATTGCAGCATAAACATCTCGTGCTCCAGAACTGAGAAATCAAGCAGGTTAAAGTGTAGTGGAAGCACTTTGGGCCCAATGAATCTACATGGGAGATGGCTGATCAGATGCGGGCTATGCATCCTTCATTATTTTCTGATGAAGGAAAATGAGTTTTGGTATTTGTACATATTTATTTATGGTTTCTATTGTAAAAACCATAACGAGCTCTGTTATAAAGCTCCAATAAGCGGTATGGTTATCATGTTGTCATATTTGTCATGATGGTTTTGCCATTGAGAAGGATGTTATTGTAAATACTACAACGAGCTAAGTTATAAAGCTTCAGAGGCAGTATGTTTTTGGCTTTCAATAGTTTTTCTTGTTATAGGTGTCATAGAATACCGAGGACGGTGTTCCCCTAGGGGGGAGGGGTTTGTAACAGCCCCAGGTTAAAAGTTCATGTAATAAAATTTAATAAAGGAAAAATAAGACCATGGTTAAGGGACACTTATCTCAAGTTGAATGTTGGGAAAAATATCCTAGTGAGCATCACTTGTTGTGTTTTATGGCTAAGGGGAAATTGGCAAAGGCAATGGCTAAAGATTTGGAAAGGCAAAATAGTATTTTTTGCATTTATTTATGACAATAAAAAAAATTAGGAGAAAAGGAAGGTGAAACGTCATACGTTGCATGTAAGGAGGGAAATGAAGGAAAATAATGGAAAATTGAAGAAATTAGAGGCCCCGTCAATAAAAAACCTCAGAGCATGAGTTGGTAGCCCTTTTTTTTTAGTTCGGTTTTGGAATTAGTCTCATAGAGGAGAAGAGCACCAAGAGGAGAAGGAAAGAAAGAAAGCAAGGAAAGGAGGGGCAAGTAAGGAAAATGAAAGAAAAGTAAAGGAAAGCAAGGATCAAGCAAGGAAAAGTTGGATCAAGCAGCTTCAATGGGAATACTTACAGGTAACAGGTTGCATGTATGATTTCCTTGCTGGTTTTTGCATGCATGGTATGTGCATGTTGGTATTTGGTTATTTTTTTTGTCGTAGACATGGGTTATGCCAGGTTGGACAATGGATTTTGAGCCTAGATTTTCCATTTTCATATAACCATGGTGTGATGGGGTTTTTCTCAGTTTGATATTTGGACTACCAGAAGATTTTGGATCAAGGTGAGGTGGCCTCAGGAAAATTCCCAAAGTCCTAGGAATCCCTTGACTGGTAATGGCGGGATACACGATAAAGCTTGAGGGTGAAGACGGGAAAAATCCTCAAGGTATTGGAGAAGAAATTCTGAGGCATCCAAGCTTGGTTCACTTTTATGATCTCGGCACCAGGTTAGGTGAGATCATGGTATGGCGAGGGTGGAGGTGGTTTAACCTTTGGATTCCCTTGGTTGTGTTTGGATTGGTTTATCCCATGAGATCCCACATTCATGCTTGGAATATGGCTCGGGTGATTGGTTGAAAGAAAGAATTGGTTCAACCAATCTATGGTCGGGTGGTACATGGAAGTCTTGAACTTCGTTGGATTTTTCTTGTCTAATAAGAGTTAAGTTTCTCTTGCATTTGATAAGGAAATGTACTTGTTATTATGTGGCTTTAATGGTTTTCTCTCGTTGTTATTTATTTGGTTATATGTTGGTTATAAGCATGGTTATATGACAGATCTCAGTCATGGATCTTTTCATGCTTTTTCTTGTAACTGAATAAATAATTAATGCAAGACCTAATTGATGTCATAACAACTAATGTGAGAAGGCAGTGACCCTTCTTGTTAAACCTCAAATAAGTTTTCAGTCCCTTATGTTCATACTTGCATTCATGACCTGTAGGTTGCATATCTACCAAGTGTTTGATGGAATGTCAGTCCCGGTTAGGGAAGGTCAAGTAAAGTCCTGGTTCAATTTTTGGTTTACAAGCATTGTCTTCATGTATGTTATGAGTTTTGAAAGTTTCATAGAGTTATGGGGAGAGGCTAAGCCCTAACCTTGGAAAATAACCTTAAATCTCGTAGTCGTTGGCATAACATTGGTAGAAAAGGGCTACATTTTCCCTCAGGTAGGCCTATGGGAGCGACTGGAGACTCATAGTCGCTTGGAGGCCTTAACAAGGGAGCTACTGGGGTTGTAAGTTAGGGAAAAAGAAAGTTATCTTAGTGGTTGGACATCTGGAGAGATTGGGTTGCTCCTGGGGGTCCTGTTGCACCTGAGGGAAGTTAGTAAGGTCTTAGGTTGTTGATTCCATTTCCTTAAGTTCATGTAGGAGGTTGAGTCTTATCATTGTGACCCTCAACTCGTGTTTACCCCAGGCAAGCCAGTGAAAGTGGGTAAATTTGGGCGGAGGTGCGTTACACAAAACCACCAGGGAACCCCCTAGAAATTGTCACGTTGACAAACATATAACATCAGCAAGCACCATGGGACACGCAGTGATCAAGTAAAGTGGCAGGTGATTAAGTGGCCAACTCAGCTAAGTGTTGATAAGGATAATAACCAAGCATATAAGGTATAATATGTAGTTAAAGTGAATGAATTGACACTTAAAGTGGCAGGAGACATGAAAAGATGACATCAACATGACGTATGTTGAAACAACCCTCATAAGGTTTGGAAAGTGGATTCCAGTTGTTTTTTAACCAATTATAAATTTCCACATATCTAAAACTTGAAATTTTGGAATAAAAGGGTAAAAGATGGGAAAACTTACATAGTTTATGGTTAACAAGCAAATAAGAGACCGTGAGAGCAAAAGCTAAAGGCAATGTACATAAGTTTTCATCGGACTAAATTAACAAGACAAGTTTACCTATCATAATAAAAAATTATTCAGGGTATTTATTTATCATTTTCCATTATTTAAAAAAAAATAAAATGAATAACCCAAACACTAAGTGTAGAAATTATATAAATTATGTATTATATATCCAAGATTCTCTTGATCACACACTATTTTAACTTCATGCACAATACATAATCTATTCCACCATTGATCATCACATGCGGAAATTAAATCAATTGCAATGCACACATGAAACCATAAAAATTCACACACATTAACACAATGATTTTAACGGGAAAGCCTGAACCTAAAAACCCCAACTATCTGTATATAATATATGTCATAGAGATCATGTAACAATCCTCATACAAAGCTGATCATATCAAGCTCTCAGTACAATACAATCGCTACACACTAATCGAGGGCCTAATCTTTTAAAATCCACACCGATCTTTGCCACTGCTAGCACACTCTGTTACGCAAATCCTGCTAAATAATGGCTTTGAATGAACTCGAATCCACGGCTTGCAGCTGCGCAATCCTCATTGGCATCTCCTTTGAGTGTTGGATGCGATCAATGCATCACTATGGTCACAGCGATGATCTATCTTTCCCTTTCCCTATCTCTCCCTTTGGTCTCCTCTGTGCCATACCTTTGTGGTGCATTGATGTATTCTTGAGTTGATTAATGAGTTAATAATTAGTGAATTAATTAATAATTAATTCACACCACTCTCACTAGTGTATCAATCAGTTAGACTAGATACAACTAGCTCAACTATGTTTAACTCAATTAAATTGAACACAACTCCATCAACTACCTCAATAACTCCACCAAACTCTGTCACATGAGTTCTAACTGAAGTATCCATGCAATAGCTCCACTTAACCCTCGGGAATAGCGTAATTCCTTCTGTCAGCTCCTGTGCCACATCTGTGCACTTAACTGAAGTGCTCCAAGAGAATAAGATAATGTTTATAGTCCAAATATTATTAAGAGCTAATAATATTCGACATATCTATTTTTAGACTGGCAATCTAAAAATAGATTCCGCCCAATATGTCTAAAAATAAAAGTCCATCTATTTTTTCCAACTTGACCAACCATCCACAAATAGCATCCTGCAACTCATAGAATATGATCGACATGTCTAAAAATAGACTTTGCGCCAAAAATAGCCTGCGGGCCCACTTAGTGAAGGCAACTCTTTTCACTAAGCTCATCATCTTGTTGAATCTCAACAATCCCTCTCAACAAGATAGGGATTATCTACCACCTCGATCCTGTCTCTATGGTATTCGATTTTTCTCCTGGTGAGCACCTTCGTCAGAATATCTGCATCCTGATCCTCCGTGGGAATGTAAGAAAGCAACATGATCTTCCGCTGCACACAATCTCTGATATGATGGTACCGAATGTCAATATGTTTAGATCTATCATGAAATACTAGATTAACCGAGAGTTTAATGCAACTCTGATTATCACAATATATCACAGTAGGATCTAAGTGTGAATCGAACAACCCAACCAGGATCTTCCTCATCCATATAGCCTCGCATGCAGCCAAACTTGCTGCCATGTACTCGGCCTCCGTTGAACTGAGTGCCACGGATATCTGTTTCCTGCTGTACCAAGAAACGGTTGTAGACCCGATACTGAATATTCCTCCAAATGTGATCTTTTTGTCCGTTGGGCTCCCTGCCCAATCTGTATCCGTGAAGCCATGCAGCTTCAACTCATCTGACTGTCTATACCACAATCCATATCCTGATGTGCCCCTGAGATACCTCAGGACATGCTTGCATGCCTTCCAAAAGAGCTTGGTAGGCTTAATCATAGCTTGTGAAAGCTGGTTAATAGCATAGCATATGTCCGATCGTGTATTAACTAGAAACATGAGCGAACCAACCAACTGTCGATAAATAGTGGCATCCACTACCTCTGCTGATGTAGCATCCTCTTTCCTCCAACCACCAGGAAGAGGAGTGTCGATAGGCTTGCAGCCTTGCATGTTGAACTTCTCCAGTATCTCCCAAGCATATGGCAGGACTAAAATAGTCCACCCTTAAAGCATAATCCCAAATTTCCAATCCCGGGGAATCCGGGGAAATAATGAAGGAGGCCAGTCCTTCATCTCAAACTTAGGAGCAAGATCACCTTGCATGAGTGTATCAACAATTCATCACACATTAGGGAATTAAATCATCTACATAAGAAATCTGAAATGATCAACAACTTACCCTCCACCACAATCGGTATAGGTTCGAATCGCCTCACTCTTGTTGAATCAAGTCAGGTGAAATAACTATCTGTCAAGAGTGTGTACCAAGCACGGGGTGCTTGTTTCAGCCCATACAACACTCTTTTGAGCCTGCACACATGCGAATAGCTGCTGAAGATCTCAAATCCTTTAGGTTGCTCAATATACACCTCTTCCTCAATGATCTCGTTAAGGAACGCAGTCTTCACATCCATCGATGAATGTGCCAACCCATTTGTGTTGAGAGAGAAATGATGGTCCATGTCGAAGGATACCGTGCGACAGGTGCAAAAGGTTTCTTCATAGTCAATCCCCTCACGATACGCCAAAAGCCCCAGGAACAGCAAATGTACCTTGTACTTCTCGACGCTCCCATCGACGGCTTGCTTCACTTTGTAGATCCATCTCGAACCCATCGCATGATTTCCCTTTCGGCCTTGGAACAATCTCCCATGCCAACATTTCGACAATCCAAATCATACTCTTCCACCATCGGCATCTACCCAATGCGAGGGTCCTCCAACGATTCCTCGAAAAGGATGGTTCTGTCACGATACACTTGCTCATCAAAGCCATGTATCCGGAGTCAGTATTTATGCAATAATACACTTATTTGTGATGTAAGTACTCCTACGTGCCTTTGCATCAAGATTCAGTCGCGTAGCTTCTATAGTGTGCTTCCACCCTCTGATGTTTGGTGCTACATGAGTGGTTTATTCTACTCCATGAACCTCCTCTTGTGGCTGATCC
This sequence comes from Pinus albicaulis, assembly GCA_034641835.2. Lineage (NCBI taxonomy): Eukaryota > Viridiplantae > Streptophyta > Pinopsida > Pinales > Pinaceae > Pinus > Pinus albicaulis. The sequence goes on from CM076570.1 coordinate 674,542,605, forward strand.
ACATCCAGAGGCTCATCTTTAGGAACTAGTAGCTCCTCATCTGCATGCAAATGTAGCTCCCTCTCAAGTGACAACTTCATGGCTTTCTCCTCATGAAATTTGATATCTCGTTGTACAACAGTAATCCGACTGTCTGGAAAATACACATGATAATTGTGGGGTGTTTTTGTGTACCCCACAAATATCCCAACCTCTATGGTTGGCTCCAACTTCTTCTTGGCATCCTTCATCACATGAATGTAAACAAGTGAGCCAAAAATCTTCAAATGAGAAATATCTGGCTTCTTACCAGAAAATGCCTCTTCAGGTGTACTCATGCCAAGTACTCTATGAGGAAAATGGTTTTGCACATAAACTGCAGTGTTGCATGCTTCAGCCCACAAGTGTATGGGAAGGTCCTGATCATGCAGCATCGCATGTGCAACACCCACGATCGTTCGGTTATTTCTCTCAGTGACCCCATTCTTTTGTGGGTTATGAGGCGCTATGAGTTCTCTTCGAATTCCTTCTGTGCTGAAAAAGTATTTGAATTCACCAGAGATGTATTCACCACCATTATCTCTCCTAAGATCTTTCACCTCCTTCCCTGACTCCTTCTCAACTAGCGCCTTGAACTCACAGAACTTTGAGTATGTCTCGCTCTTCCTCTACATGAAGAAGATCCAGCACTTACGAGAAAAGTCATCAACAAATATCAAATAATACCTATGCTTTGCTTTCGAAGCTACTGAGAAAGGTCCACACACGTATGTGTGAATTCTCTCAAGGATTTTCGTGGCGCGACTATCCTTTTCATGAAAAATGGTCTTCACAAATTTTCCCAAAGTACATCCCTTGCATTGATCTGACTGCACAAGTGTACCCTTAGGAAGCCCGATAGAAATCTATTGCAAAATTTTCAAAGCGCCATGGTGAAGATGGCCCAATCTCCTGTGCCACAATTCGCCCTCATCCCGGCTCACCACTCCTTCTGCTTTGCCTACCATTGCTGCGCAGCCATCTACCTGCAATTTATAAAGGTTCTTAACTCAAACCCCTATCCTCCGAGTTTCTCCAGTTTTTTTACAGCACATGAAAGCCTTTCCCTCGCTAAAAACAACATCATATCCCTTGTCTTCCAACATCGCCACCAAGATCAGATTCTTCTTCAATCCTGGAACATGCATGACATCCTTCAATATGAAAGTTTTACCAGACTCCCTCTCAAAGGAAATGGTCCCGATACCAGTCACACTGTATCTACCATCATCGCCCATCTCGATGTGCACTCCAAGATCCTTCTCATCCAGATCATTGAACAAATCTTTGTCTCCGGTCATATAGAAAGACGCACCAATACCAAGAAACCACATTGATCCCATCACACTTGAAACCAAGCATGCAATCAACAAAAAATCCAGCTCAAACTACGAGGCTAAGGCCTCTCCAGCTGCAGATCCAGCAGCCTGCTTATTTTTCTTCTTCTGTGCACAATTAGTGGCGTAATGTCTATGTTGGTGACAGTGAAAGCACTTCACCTGCTTCTTGCCTTTCGCACCAGATTGAGAAGGATTTTTCTTTCTCTTCCCTTTCCTTGCTTTGGTAGCCAAAGCGCAATTTTCTTCATCTTCATTCTTCGATGAAGATCCATCCCTGGTACCCCGCCTTATCTCCTCCTGCACAAGATCTGACCAAAGTCGCTCCCATCCTGGCAGTTTCTCCCGACCATTGATAGAGTCTTCGTAACTATGCCAACTCTTCGGAAGCCCAAGGAGAGCCAAGCTCACCAAGTCCTCTTCATCTACAGTAACCCCCACACTTCCCAGCTCATCCCTGCACTGGAAAAACTTCGTGAGGTACTTGGGTATACTATCGCCTTTCTCCATTTTTATTTTCTAGAGTTTGTCTTTAAGCGCCAACTTCCTCTGGTCGCTTCTGCTTTGGAACAAGTCCGTCAAAGCTTTCCACATCAATAATGGAGAAGCTTTACCATGAAGGCTGGACACTATGTGATCCTTCACGCCTTCCAACATAATCCTTCGACATTTTGCTGTCTTCTTTTGCCATGCGTCAAGTGCGGCTGCATCGCTAGAAGCAGGTTTTAGAATTTTTGCATCTATGAACTCCTTCAACCCATTATCATCTAGCACCACCTCCATCCTGTCCTTCCATGCAATATAATTCGAGCTGCTCTTAAGGGCATACTCCAATCGCAATCCGTTGAAAGACATTTCAATGAATTCTCAACTTAGACACCAAGAAAACACTGCAGCAAATTCGAATTCCACTAGCACAAAACTCAATCGCTTCAATAATTGCAATCTGCTCCAATGATCAACTGCTCTGATACCATGTAGAAATTATATAAATTATGTGTTAAATATCCAAGATTCTCTTGATCACACACTATTTTAACTTCATGCACAATACATAATCTATTCCACCATTGATCATCACATGCAGAAATTAAATCAATTGCAATGCACACACGAAACCATAAAAATTCAGACACATTAACACAATGATTTTAACGGGAAAGCCTGAAGCTAAAAACCTCAACTATCTGTATATAATATATGTCATAGAGGTCATGTAACAATCCTCATACAAATTTGATCATATCAAACTCTCAGTACATTACAGTCGCTACACACTAATCAGGCCTAATCTTGCAAATCCATGCACTGATCTTTGCCACCTGCTAGCCTGCCTCTACTGCGCAATCCCTGCTGAAGAATGGCTATGAATGAACTCGAATCCACCTGGCTTGCACTGCGCAATCCTCATTGGCATCTCCACTGAGTGTTGTCTGTAATCAATGAATCACTATAGTCACAACTGATAGTCACACTTGCCCTTTCACCTATCTCTCCATTGGTCTCCTTTGACGCCATACCTTTGTAGTTAACTGATGTATTCTTCGGTTGATTAATGAGTTATTATTTAGTGAATTAATTATTAATTAATTCACACCACTCTCACTAGTGTATCATTCAGTTATACTAGATACAACTAGCTCAACTGAGTCTAATTGAGTTAAATTGAACACAACTCCATCAACTACTTCTATAACTCCCACCAAACTCTGTCACATGAGTTCTAACTGAATTCCTCATGCATTAGCTCCAGTAAACCCTTAGGAATAGCGTAATTGCTTCTGTCATCTGTTGTGCCCAATCTATGCACTTAACTGAAGTGCTCCAAGAGAATAAGATAATGTTTAGAGTCCAAATATTATTAAGAGCTAATAATATTCGACATATCTATTTTTAGACTAGCAATCTAAAAATAGATTCCGCCCAATATTTCTAAAAATAGAAGTCCATATATTTTTCCAACTTGACCAACCATGCAAAAATAGCATCCTGCAACTCATAGAATATGATCGACATGTCTAAAAATAGACATAGCCTAAAAATAGACTTTGCGCCAAAAATAACCTACGGGCCCACTTAGTGAAGGCGACTCTTTTCACTAAGCTCATCATCTTGTTGAATCTCAACACTAAGGCCTATGAACCCAATCATACCTAAATTGTTGAAGAACCAAACATAGTTGACCGTGACAGTGACATTTTTGACATTGTCCTCTCTCAATACAACCTATATGACCCACATTAGTAAGTTTTTGTCCATTTGCGTGTCCTACACGACTTCCTTCATGTTTGAGAATCCCATTTAGCCAAATTTATCATTCCATAAACTTATTTTTTCCTTGAATTTGTAATGTAGTGTGCACATATCTATCAAGGAACGACATCATTCTTTTCACAATAAGATACATATCAGATGTTATAAATTTCCAGTTAACTCTGTTAAATGCAAGTAGATTTTTTAGATTTTTGTCTTACCTTGTTCATTTATTGTTATATTTTCAAGCTGAATATTTTTCATGTTTGCATTTAAACCTACAAGACAAGTGAGGTAACCCTTATTTAGTTATTTTGTGGGATCCTTTAACTAGAAAAAAAGACACAAAATGTAGGGTTTTATGAGTTTGTCAACTACTTCATGTATATTCTCTATATTATTATCCATAAATAGTCAACTCCTGGAATTTTCCCTGAGATCAAGAAAATTCTTCAACTGATTTCAGATACTCAAGTAAACGATTGGTATATTTTCCAACACCATATTAAAGTTAGAGTCTGTGGTTTTGAGTCTCAAATGTGTTAGTTACCAACCTTTCTCACCATGATCATGTTTTCTCTAGAGTACAATAGGAAAATATTGGAGTCTGACTATATTCATTTTGTATCAAAGAAACAATAGGAAAATTTTAAGTTGAAAAAAGAAGTTGGACCATTTATCATTAATTTTAGATAAACCTTGGAGGTGGTAGATAAAATGCTTAAGGAAATGAAATTCTCATGGGGGGAACCATGTACCTATAATATTTATTTAATTAATTATAATAAAAGACTAAAGTGCTCAAACTCACTCAGGTAGATAGGGTTTCTCAGATCTCTCCTCCCCTTCTTTTCAGATCGAGGTCTTGCTTCTTACTGGAAAAACCATGCTTCACTGGGTGCGTACAACAGATCTGGTGCAAAATCTCACACAAGATCTAGAACTCAGGCTGGGGATCCCCTCTTCTCTCCAAAGACTGCTATATGAAGGTAAAAAACTAGAGGTCTCTCTTCCCCTCTCTTTTTACAATATTTAAATAAATGTCTCGCTAGTCTTAACCCTTAGGCTGAGAGGGGGAGCAGTCGAGAAACCTTCTTCTGCTCCTGATTTCTCCTACAAAGATGCGGTCCATGCACAACCACCCAAGAAAACCGCTCAACCCACAAAGGCACCCAAGCCCTTCTTGGTTGATAAACTGGAGGAAATTCCCCCCATCGAAATCTCCCATCCATCTTTGGATGATCAATTTCAAAAGTATGTAGAATCTGCAATCATTTATCGATTTAATGGACTATGGCCTCACTCAACATATCTATACTATTGGATTCACTCCACCTAGACCAACAACTGCAAGGTTAACTTCTGCTCCAAGGGCTTCTTCATAGTTATGTTTGCTTTTAACGAAGACTATCAAAAAGCCTTAATTGAGGGCCTGTGGTTTTGGGGAACAACGAGGCTTTTCCTCACCCGCTAGGTCCCAGATTTCAACCCCTCTACGACAGTCATCACCAAGCTTCCTATCTGGGTCAGACTACCGAATCTTCCTGCGCATCTCTGGCACTTTTCAGTCTTCCAAGGGATTGGAAACACCTTGGGTCGCTTTCTGGTGACGGATCCCTCCAGGGAAGAGAAAGGAATACACCCATATGGTAAAATTTTGTTGAGATTGACTTAAGAAAAGGTCAACCCGATCAGATTTTCCTCAAAGTGGGAGATTTCCTTTGGACTCAAATCTTGGATTATGAGAACACTGAGTTCAGATGTCCCCATTGCCATCAAACAGGGCATCTTCAGAACTCCTGCACTGTATTCCTAGCCCAAAAGAAGAAAGGTCTTAAAAAACTGAAATCTAAAAGCTGGAAACCATGTGATCCCCCCCCCTCTCCCATGGATGACATTGATTCATCCAGCTCGGATGAGGAGGAGATTGAATTTGATGAAGAGGTAGAGATGTAAGATAAGGAAACAAACGTAGCAGACCTTGGAGGGCCCAATGCTTCCTTGAATACACAGAAGCGTTCTCATGAGTTCGCCTCCTCCGACTTGGATAAGGACCCCCCTCCTTTGATCAACAACCATCTTCAAATGGTTTCCACCCCCCAACCCCTTGATGGCTGGGTCAAAGTTGAAAAAAAAAGGAAATAAATGCCGTATTGAGGACTCTACCCATTCTAAGCCTTCTCTGCATTCTCTTGTGTTTTTCACTCATGATTCTTAGATATCTCTTCCAGATCCTCCTTGTTCTCTTTTGTCTACAATATGGGACCGAGGTTGACTGTTCATTTCCATTTTCTCCGCTATCTAGTTTCTCTTGCTTGTAACTCCATTTGTACTATATGCTTTTAATAGAATTAGTCTTATTCAGACAAAAAAAAAGAAAAAAAGGAAAAAAGAAGAAGTGGGGTTTAACTCCATATGGTCACTTGAAGAAGCGAGAGATAGATAAGTTAGAAAATAAATATAGTTGGGAAGTTGTACAAAGAAAAAAATCAGCATCAAGTACAAGAATTACCTTAGCCTCCTATAACAAATACTCCATAAAAACAAGAGAAAACTACTAAAATGACTCATTAGGAAACTTCTCAGGCAATTTTAGAAATGGATGAAGATGTTCAAAAATTAATAAACAGGCATAGAACAAAAGAACTGGAAGGGGATAGATAATATTTTGTACATAGTGTAGAAGAGGAATCATCAAGCAAGCATGTGTTTTCCATAGGATTTGTATAGTTATACTAGTTCCTTGTGATCAAGAGAGTCAAGGAGTTATATCATTAGCAAAACCAAAAAAATAGGAAAATTTGTTTTCTCAGTATCTGGAAATAAAGTATAAGAATATCAAAATCAAGAAGGATTTATATTCATAGTTATTTAAGCAATGGTTGCCTCAAACTAGATTGTTTTCAATTGTTGATTTTGAAAAGGGGCAATTAAACACGAAAATTTTGCAACCCAAGAAATAGACTGTAAGGACAACATATGATTATAAAGTAGTGAAGTTCTTAATGAATTTAGAAAAATCAATCTGGTGTATAAAATAGTTCTTCATAGACAGATAGGTTACATAGTGCATCCAAAGTTCAAACTATGGCACGTAAAATTAATGACCAATCCAAATAAGAAAAATTGATCGAATGAACAAAACAAACGATGATTGAAGTGTTAAAACCGTGATGGTACAATTGGGAGCCAATCCCAAAGATGCTAAATCAATTCAAGCATTAGTGAAGTCATAGGATATTGATATCCTTGCATTAAATAAAAGGCTAAAAAGTTACAAATACAAAGCACATTCAAACCCCTGAGTTATTAGCAGTGCAGTAGGAGAAAGACCTGTTAGCGGTGTTGAATAAGATCAAACAAATGCATAAAAAAATTGAGAATTATGAACAACAGATTGAAGTATTAGATAAAGAAAGGACAAAACATGTATATCAATGTTCTTTATCTATACCCATAGCACCATTGGATCCTTCAGAAGCGCTAGCAAAGACTCTAGCTGTCTTAAGTTTAAAAGAGGTTGAGCTTGAAAACCTCGAGAGAATTATTACATTCAAGGATGATGTGTTGAACGTTTTAAAAGAATAGATTTTAGAAAAGGATGACACTCTTGCAACATATTCAAAAATGAAAGCCAAACTTCGACAAGAACTTGAGCATATGCAAAGTAAGTTGACTGGAAGATCACATCTAATTGGAGCCAAACATATTCCATGGGACCACATTATAACAAAGATTACAAATTTATGGAATTCTTTCTGATTGTTTGGTGACGAATTTTCGTTGGCATACTAGACTAAACAAACAATTCAACAAACATTGGAAGATTTGGGAAATAAGCCTTAGGTGACATGCAAGATTATATCAATTCAAAGTCTTGGGAGGAGTTGAGTGTGTTAGGGGAATCTGACATAACTTCACTAACAATGGAAACCAATAAAGTATTTCCAAAGAAAAAATTGACACAATTGGCGCAAAACAAGTGCAACGTGATATAAAGAAATGTAGATCAATTTATGAATAGGTTTAATAATTTACTAGAGATGGGTTTACCCACCTATCAAGGAAAGAAAGGAAATTTGATATCACAAGAAACTTACAAACTGTCTCTACTCGAAGAAAGAAATAATGTGGATAAATTTTCAAATATGACTCGAGCTTTGGAAGGTCAACCAATTAATGATAAGTTAATTAATTATTTGTATATTTTATGACAGATTAAAAACATTTTCTCTATAGCTCCTACATATGATAAGTACATCAAATTGGATATTATAATTATAAAAGCGGATTCATTTAATTATCCTATGGGTGAAGTTTGGAGGAGTCTCACTTAGTTCTCCTTATGATGACTCAACAAACATTTTTTCAATAGAAGCACAAAAAAATCAGCACCCGACAATAGTACAATTAGCTCTTACATTTTTGTAGCTAGTATCTATTTTTGTAATTATGGTTTAAAAAGTTTCTACTTGCGGATAAATATTGTTATGACCTATATTGTTAAAAATAAGAAGAAACTTGGGACCAAGTGATTGGGAGATTTTGTTTTTACTAAAAATTGTCATTTGGATGATATTATTCTCTATTAATATGTAAGATTCGGCCTTTCCTTCCGTGATAGTTTGTTTAAGGCTCTATAATGCTTCTTGTTCATCAAAAGTTTTTCCTCCGTATACTTGATTCTCTCCATATGACTAAATATTTAAAGTGACAAACAACTACTATTTCCCTTGGCATACATGTATGCGTAATATTATGAAAGAATAAGTTTTATGAATCATGCAACAGATATTTGAAAAACCTTTCTTTTTGATTCTCTCCATATGATTAAATATTTAAAGTGACAAACAACTACTACTTCCCTTGGCATACATGTATGCGTAATATTATGAAAGAATAAGTTTTATGAATGATGCAATTGATATTTGAAAAACCTTTCTTTTTCATTCGATTACTGAAGCAAACTTCATATACAAAGATAAAGTATGTTGTGTTGACCACTCAATTCATATGCTTAACACGTATTCCATCATAGAGAAGTTAGAGCATTAGTTTAATCTTTAAATCTCTTGTATCTGTTTTTTAATGTCCCTGATTACTTGAGCACATAGTCATCATTCCCGCTTGCCTAAATGTCTCCTTTGGGCTAGCAATAGGGGAAAATTGTGAAGGAGAATAAGGGAGTTTTCCCAACTCACCTCATTTTTATTATTATAAATAAAAGGGCGAAATTATTATTAATAAAAAGGGGCAAAAAGTCACTTGTAGGAAATAAGTGACTTTATTAATAAAATATTAAAAAGGAGAGTTCAAGAAGATTGGAGAAGATCTTACAACTCTTTTAAAAAGGGAAAGAAGGACATTCCTAGATTATTCTATTTGGTGATTATTCTCTTATGATTGGATTTTGGCTTAAGGGAGTCAAGTTTGTGGGTTTCAGGCGAGACTCTCATTTTAATTTCGGTGGACATCATTTCCACCCTAGCTAGTAATAAACCAATTATGGTGGAATTTATTACCACCCTAGTTGGATTTTGTGGGAAATCATTCATATTCCCATTTGTGCTTATTGCAGGAGATCAAATTGCTAATATTAAGAGGCTGAGTTGTTTTATAGCTGACTATTGAGGGCCAAATTATATTTCCAGGAGGGTTGAATTTATCACTAGTGGGAGATCGAATTCTTCTACATCCTTATAGGTCGAATTGGTGCTTATTTGGTATCATTTTAGAGGTCTGAGATTATTATTTGTGGAGGTCAAAATCTATCTCCTTGGCAGGTCGAGTTTGCCTATTCTGAGGGTCGAATTCAAGCTACCACTGGAGGTTGAATTTAATCTACTACTAGAGGCTAAGTTCTATTTCTCAAAGTAGGTCAGGATCATTTATTCAGGAGGCTGGAAACCAACTTAATTAGCAGACTAAGTTGTGTTAGTGTCAGTATTTGCACCTTCCACCAATGATCAAAATTAACTCTTTCATGTCATTTTAGGGGTCCCACTCATAATTTTTTTATCATTCCACTAGGTCATGCAAAAATTTGGCCACTTGGTGCAGATTTTCATCAAAATTCACTCTTTTCAAGAAATGTCATCTCATTACTTGCTGGCTTACTTTGTCACATGCTGAGTGTCCATTATTCACGAGTCTTTATCATTTTTCAGCCATATCATCATGAAATCCATTTAGTTAGGGTGTCCATTAGGTCTTAGGGTTTTCAAGGTCCTATAAAACATCATTTCCATTACATAAAATACCAGCAGGACTAAGACTAATCAATAAATTCACTTTACCATGTAAAGTTGAAATGTAATATTTAGTTTTTATTCCATCATGTAATTTTATGTTTTATCAATATGTAATAAGTTTATGGTTCCAAGATGCCTGTCAACTCAAAGGTTTAATGTGCCAAGAATGAAAAACCTTTCTTTTTCATTCGATTATTGAAGCAAACTTCATATACAAAGACAAAGCATGTTGTGTTGACTTCTCAATTCATATGCTTAACACGTATTCCATCACAAAGAAGTTAGAGCATTATTTTAATCTTTAAATCTCTTGTATTTGTTTTTTAATGTCCATGATTACTTGAGCACAGAGTCATCATTCCCACTTGCCTAAATGTCTTCTTTGGGCTAGCAATAGGGGAAAATTGTGAAGGAGAGTAAGGGAGTTTTCCCAACTCACCTTATTTTTATTATTATAAATAAAAGGGGCGAAATTATTATTAATAAAAGGGGCAAAAATTCACTTGTAGGAAGTAAGTGACTTCATCAATAAAATATTAAAAAGGAGAGTTCAAGAATATTGGAGAAGATCTTACAACTCTTTTAAAAAGGGAAATAAGGTCATTCCTAGATTATTCTATTTGGTGATTATTCTCTTATGATTGGATTTTGGCTCAAGGGAGTCAAGTTTGTGGGTTTCAGGCGAGACTCTCATTTTAATTTCGGTGGACATCATTTCCACCCTAGCTAGTAATCAACCAATTTTGGTGGACTTTATTACCACCCTAGTTGGATTTTGTGGGAAATCATTCATATTCCCATTTGTGCTTATTGCAGGAGATCAAATTGCTAATATTAAGAGGCTGAGTTGTTTTCTAGGTGATTATTGAGGGCCAAATTATATTTCCAGGAGGGTTGAATTTATCACTAGTGGGAGATCGAATTCTTCTACATCCTTAGAGGTCAAATTGGTGCTTATCTGGTATCATTTTAGGGGTCTGAGATTATTATTTGTGGAGGTCAAACTCTATCTCCTTGGTAGGTCAAGTTTTCCTATTCTGAGGGTTGAATTCAAGCTACCAATGGAGGTTGAATTTAATCTACTACTGGAGGCTAAGTTCTATTTCTCAAAGTAGGTCAGGACCATTTATTCAGGAGGCTGAAAACCAACGTAATTAGCAGACTAAGTTGTGTTAGTGTCAGTATTTGCATCCTTCCACCAGTGATCAAAATTAACTCTTTCATGTCATTTTAGGAGTCCCACTCATAATTTTTTTATCATTCCACTAGGTCATGCAAAAATTTGGCCACTTGGTGCAGATTTTCATCAAAATTCACTCTTTTCAAGAAATGTCATCTCATTACTTGCTAGCTCACTTGTCACATGCTAAGTGTCCATTATTCATGGGTCTTTATCATTTTTCAACCATATCATCATGAAATCCATTCAGTTAGAGTGTCCATTAGGTCTTAGGGTTTTCAAGGTCCAATAAAACATCATTTCGATTACATAGAAGACCAGCAATACTAAGAGTAATATTTAGTTTTTATTCCATCATGTCATTTTTATTTCATCATGTAATTTTATGTTTTATCAATGTGTAATAAGTTTATGGTTCCAAGATGGTTGTCAACTCAAAGGTTTCATGTGCCAAGAAATCTCAGAAGCTTCAAAGTCTAAGTGTTCTCAATCCATCAAATGATCAATCTCGGTCATAGCATGCTCATGGAAATCAATGGACACTATTGGGTACCAGTGTCCCACAATGGCCCTGTTCCTCAAGTGCTTTACCATCATACTACTTCTTGTTCCAATTCCTTCGATTGTTGGTGCTAACATTCTTGTAGTCAATTCCAACCCCCTAACTGGGAATTTTCATGCTTTCTTGTACCAAGCACATAATTTCCATCAGATCCAAAATAAATTCAAATAAATTCAAATCATGCCTCATCGGTGGCCTGTCAATAAGGTACACTTGCAATTTTTTTCACTTCCTGTCACAACAAGTCAAACTAGTTGGTTGATCAAATCATCATGTATAAAAATATCTCATCCAGTTAGCTTAAAACACAACCATCATAAACCAAAATAATATATCACATGTAAACATCATAATTCAGAGTGATAGGTCACATGCATAATAAAACTGAAATAAAACATTGATACTTATTCTTATTCATACCCTCACTGGAGTAGTTACCAAACCCGACAAGCACCCAATTCCTTTTATCTTCAATCACATACACATACTCATAGAGTTCATCACAACACATATAGCAACACACGACGTACAAAACCAAACAATACAAACACCTACACCCGACGTAGAACACAATACATACACCCACACACGACATACATCACAACACATACACCTATACCCGGTGTACAACATGACACATAAACCTAAACCCGGTGTACCACACAACACATACATCTACACCCGGTGTACACAAAAACATAATGCATACATCTACACCTGGTGTACAACCCAATACAAATACGTACACAAATTACAACACAACGAATACACATGTCACGATACAATGAATGCACAATACACATAACACAATACCACATGTACAAAACACAACATGTATGACATGCACACAATACCACATGTACACCACACCACCTGCACAAAGTGTACACAACACTACCTACACAACATGTACACAACACCACCAGCACAACGTGTGCACAACACTACATGTACACAACACCACATGCACGACATGTACACAACATCACATGCACGACATTTACACATCACCACTGCACACAACACCCCATGTACAACATGTACATAGCACCACATGCACACAACACCACATGTACAACATGCACACAACACCACATATGCAACATGCACAAAGCACCGTTTGTACACAACACTACATATCCAACATGCACAACACCATATGTACACAGCACGCACATAACGCTATATGTACACAATATGTACACAGTACGACACATACAACATGCACACAATACTCTATGTACACAATTCCACATAGAAAACATGCACACAACACTATATGTACAACATGTATAATAGATACAAAATAGTAGTCCTGCACATCAAGAGACCGCACACTAACTCTACCAAGCAGCCTTGCTTCTAGTGTCTTTCCACTATTCATGCTTGTTCCAACATGCCGCAAATATCACTGCTTCCATTCCGTTTATGTGTCCATAAGCATTACCTGTCCATAACATAAACATAGGAATATTATAAACACATAATATCAATTCATATCCACATGATACTGACTTCATAGATTTGTTAGGGCTACTCTTCCCGCTTAATTCCTCATAATACCAGGAACCTCTTCATGCCATGCACCTGCATAATAAATCATTCCTCCACACCAATGATCCTTGAAAACCATGTTACATACATACATACATACATACATACATACATACATACATACATACATACATACATACATACATACATACATACATATATATATATATATATATATATATATATATATATATATATATATATATATATATATATATATATAAACATCAGCATAAAACAATCATGATCCCTGATGACCGAGTCAAACAATGGCATACATACATACATATATACATATATAGAAATAATCATAATCGTAATCAAAACATAATTACCAGATATCATAAGGTTAAGGTTAAGATAAATTCCTTTATTCATGTACAACATGCACAACATTGAGAACAACAGTTCCCAACGTAGCCAAAGCATTTGATGCCTCAAATCCATTTACTTCACCCTCTTGTTACCTTTATCATGACTCTCCTACCACCACTCATTTACACCAATGGACCCAACCAATCCAACTGATTATCATATTCTTGCCTTCAGCTACCCTTTACTCATGCATCGAGCTTCAGTTGAGTCTTACATCACTTTTTGGGTTTCTTCAGCTCATCCCGAGCTCCATTAACCTTCCTCTTTCCCCAGCCAATTCCCAAGACCCTAAAAACATTGAAGATAAGAGAAAGAAACAAACAAGAAGAAAACCATGAAAACCAATAGCAAAATGACACCACAAAAAAAGTATCATAAAAAAAGTGGCATGGCCATGCACTAGGCACAATAAAAATTTCAATTCAAACACAAACTATGCACAAAATACCAAAAGCACAATACTAGCAACAAACAACATGACTTAACCCCATGGTTTCCCAATGCTTCTAATTGAAATCTCAACCCGAGCCTTCTTCAAGTTTTCATGGTAGTCTCTTTTACCATGCAATCCTCTGCATCACACTACCATAAACATACAATTGTCAGTGCATAAATAAACATAACCATATACCAGTTACCCTAACTCGTTGTTCCAAACACGATGCCTTGTAACTAAACACATCCATGCCATCTCTCAAGGGAATTAAATTCCCTTGACGTATCCAACCATAACTAAAAACTAGCTAATATACCTGTCAAATACATGTTCATGAATATAACACATATCCACATGATGTCAGACAAATCGGGGTTAAGAAGACTTTGTGTACTTATGCAAAGCACTCATTCATTTGGAATTGTGGTTTCCAAGCATAGTCAAAGGAATTCTCACACAATTCCTTTCTTTTATAACAACAACAAAGCTGAAAGTCGCCCCTAAGGAGAGCTGGTCTACTGTAGTCGCTCTGTCAGCATTTCCTTTCCATTAACCTAGTTTGCCTCCACGTGGCCTTCTTTCAGCTTTCGGAATTTTATTTATCAAATTCGTGGAATTGGATAAATAACCTTATCAACGACCTTTGAAATTTAATTTATATCTCCGAACCTTATATTAATACCCAACGCTTTTTAAACAAATGGCTTTGTAATAACCCTTTGGCTCCGGGCCCCACATATATAATCAATGGTCCAATCAAATTCACGCACCGTACCTTGGTTATCCTTCACACATCTTCCTCATACGACCACCGTCCGATGGCTCCCCTCCAGATCGACAGCGCTCAACAATATCATGCGACCTACTTGGTCGATCATTAATGCGCGATGGCTACGGGAAAAGGCGGTTTTGGAACTTCGCCCAACGCCACGTGTCGACTATTCTATGGAATCGCTCGCAATTGGAGAATACCGCTTGCTCCACAAAAGCGGTGCGATATGGGCATGCGGGTTTTGTAAATCCACTTCCGGTTTTGGAATAGTGACTAACCAAAGTTAATTCGGTTTACGCTAACCCCGGTATTCACTAACTCAGGTCAGGATTCCAATAGTAAAACAAATTATCTCGTTATTACGCGGGAATTCTACTGTCATTTAAACAGAGTTCACGACCACAGTTTCTCTACACAGGCCTCGCCTGCGGGTGGGATTAATTCAACAGGGTTTGTTCGAATAATTTTGAGAGAAACAATAGACAGAGGGATGCATAATCTATGCAATAGTTCAACTCAGTAATTATACATGCACAGAGTTCAATCGCCTCAAAATTAAACAATTTCTTCACAAATAAGGATTCGATACAATTCGATGGCCAATGAGCACTGAAATTATTTAACTGGAAGCAAATTTTAACACACAGATTTTATTGTAGAATCTATTTCTCCTTCTCCCCCCAATGCATCCGGGGGGGATACAATTTATATACATTACAATGTGTCTCTTCGTTTCCTCTGTGAGGACCGTTTAGAAAATCAAAAGCCTAATTACAATAATTCAACTAATTGAAACATGACAGATGGATCGAATCCAACTATTCGACTTCTACAAATTCTAACTAATCTAAATGAAGCAGTCAGCTGAGGTATTGACACCTAGCTGTTACAATTCAAATGTTTTCGAACCCTCCTAGCCACAACATGTGGACAAAACCTCCTACATTGCTGGCTAGTGTCTAGTGCCCCTGCATCAGACTCCCGAGGTCAATTTTCTTCATGGGCTCCTGTCCATGAGCTCTTCCACTGATCTGCCTATCTTCTACAAAATTCCTTCAGTCGTCCAAGTGGCATCTTCCTCTGGCTTGTCCTTCCATTTGATTAAGTACTAAAAGTACTCTTGTCCTCTGGTCTTCCTGAACACTCTTTTGTCCAATATCTTCTCTGGTTGCAATGGTTGTGCTGGAGGTAGCTGCTCCTTCCACTCAATCTGTTCCTTGTCTGCTGATCTTTCTTCTTCACCACCATCTTCATACTTGTACAAATATGCAACATTAAAAATGGGAGATATTCCAACATCAGGTGGCAATTCAATTTCATAAGCATTTGCAGAAAACTTTCTAAGTATCTTGCATGGCCCAATATTTTTGAACTTCAATTTATTGTATTGCTTCTTTGGGAATCTCTCCTTTCTCAAGTGCGCCAAAACCAGATCTCCTACTTCAAAATGAACTTCTTTTCTGCTCAAGTCTGCTCTTCCCTTGTATTTGATGTTGCTGCCTTGTAGTTGCTGTTTCACTTGTTCATGTATAGCCTGGATCTCTGAAGCAAATTCCTCACCATCATCACTTCTCAGTTCTGCCTTTCCCAGGTTTCTTAACTCTGATATTCCTCTGGGGTGCATTCCATAAACAATATGGAATGGACTCTACCCTGTGCTTCTATTCGGTGAGTCATTATATGCATATTCTGCCTGGGGAAAAATATGGTCCCACTGCTTGGGATGCTCTCCTGCAAGACTTCTCAACAAATTTCCCAGACTCCTATTCACTACCCCGGGCCATTCATCAACAGGATGATAGTCGGGAAATAAACCCGCCTTGGTACCAAGTTTCTTCCACGCTTCCTCCAAAATGACCCACAAATCCTGGTCTCTCGTCCGAAACAATACTTTGGGCAACTCCATGCAATCTAACAACTTCTTTGAAAACAAGTTAGCAACATGGGTGGCATCACTAGTTTTATAGCATGGAATAAAATGTGCCATTTTGGAGAATCTGTCCACTACAACAAAGATTGCATCATTCCCTCTCTGAGTCTTGGGCAATCCTAGAACAAAATCCATACTCACCATGTCCCAAGGCCTGTCTGGAATAGGCAAGGGAGTGTACAATCCTGCATTCTAGCTTCTTCCTTTGGCATATTGATAGATTTTGCAATTTTTCACAAACTTATCCACTTCTGTCCTCATCCTGGGTCAGTAATAGAACTGACTCAGTTACTCATAATTTTTATCAGTACCAAAGTGTCTAGCAAGTCCACCACTATGCTTTTCCTTGATCAAATTTTCTCTCATGGAAAATTTTGGTACACACAGTTGATTTCTTCTGAAAACAAGTCTTCCTGCAAGAAATAATCTAGCCACTGGCTTCTATTTGTTAAAACAGGGTTACAACATGCCTTAAATGCTTCCTTAAAATCTGGATCTGTTCTATACAATTCTTTGAGAAAATTAAATCCTACAACTTCAAAATTAGTTTCTTGAACAAGCATGTGCCTTCTACTCAAAGCATCGGCTACTTTGTTTGCTTGGTCACTTATGTGTTTCAAAACAAAGTTAAAACCTTGGAGATACTCAATCCATTTGGCATGCTTATGCTTCAACTTGGGCTGCTGTACAATATACTGCAAAGCATGATTGTCAGAATATAATACAAATTCCCTGGACATCAAATAATGTCTCCACTTTTTCAATGCCTAAACAATTGCATAGAATTCCTTCTCATAAGAGGAGTACTTCCTTCTGGTGTCATTTAGCTTCTCACTGAAATAAGCTACAGGCCTATCATCCTGACTCAACACAGCTCCAATGGCCTCTCCACTGGCATCACACCTTACTTGAAATGGTTTAGTAAAATTAGGCAGAATCAAAACAGGCTTCTCAGTTATCTTTTGCTTCAAAAGTTTAAAGTTCCTTTCTGCTTCAGCAGTCCACTTAAATGGTTGTTTTCTCTTCTTTATTGTCTCAATTATGGGTGTGTTAATCTTACTGAATTTTCTTATAAACTTTCTATAAAAACTAGCAAGTCCATGGAAACTTCTTACCTCAAAAACATTTCTAGGTGAAGGCCACTCCACAATTGCCTTAAAATTTTCTGGGTCCATCTTCAATCCTTCTGCAGAAACAAAAAAACCCAAATACACCAACTCATCCTTCATGAATGAGCATTTATTTAAGTTTATCAGCAATTTCTCTTGGTGCAACTTCTTCAAGACATGATTAAGATGCCTTAAACGTTATTCTTTAGTTCTGCTGAAAACTAATATATCATCCAGATACACTATCGCAAATTTACCAATGAATTCTTTCAATACTTCATTCATAAGTCTCATGAAAGTGCTAGGTGCATTTGACAACCCAAAAGGCATTACCATCCATTCATACAGTCCTTCATTTGCTTTAAAGGCAATTTTCCACTCATCACCGTCTCTTATTCTAATCTGATGGTATCCACTTTTCAAATCTATCTTTGAAAAATATTTAGCACCACTCAAACATTCCATCAAATCCTCAACTCTGGGCAAAGGGAATCTGTACCTGATTGTGATCTTATTGATTGCTCTGGAATCAGTACAAATCGTCCAGCCTCCATCTTTCTTTGGGCTCAATACTTCTGGTACTGCACATGCACTCAGACTTTCTCTGATCAGCCCCTTGTCCACCAACTCCTGTACTTGTCTACTGATTTCCTTATTTTCTTTAGGAGTCATTATGTAGGTTGCCTTATTTGGCAGATTTGAACCAAGGATAAAATCTATCTGATGCCTGATCTTTCTCACAGGTGGCAGCTCATCAGGTAAATCATCCACAATAATGTCACAGTAATTGTCTAACATCTCTTGTATTTCTACTGGAAAATCAGAAATATTTGTAGAAGTAAGAACTACTTTAGGTTTGCAAACTAAAGCAAAACTTACCTCTTATTCTTCTATCTGCTGCATATATTCCCTCCCGCTCAGCAACAAGGTCTTTGGATCAATCACTCTGCTGGATGGCTCTCCTTCTTCCATGGGTATCAATGTATGATGTACCCCATCTTTGAAGAACTTGTAAGTGCTCTTCTTGCCATCATGCACTACTGCTCTGTCAAACTGCCAAGGTCTACCCAGCAGTATATGACACACATCCATGGGCATTACATCACATAGGACCTTATCTTTGTATTTTCCCATTTGCAGCTCTATCTCACAATGCTCTTTTACAACCAGCTGGTGCCCTTTGTGCAGCGAGGACACCCTGTAGGGAGTTGGATGCTCCCTTGTCTTCAACTTCAACTTCTCTATCACCTCAGTGGAAACCAGATTAACTGGCTTCGCCACTATCAATGACTAGCCGGAAGCATTTCCCTTGGACTTTGCATATGATCCTAAACAAAATCTTCCTTTGTATAGGCCCAGTTCAATGACCTCTTTGGCTCGCTTTCCAACAGACCTTGTTAACCACCAAGGACTCTCCCCTCTATGGTAGAATTTCTTCTTCACTCGCCTCTTCTCCGATAGCCCGGGCAACAACAAAATTTCTTGGACCAAGACCCACATTCTCTGGACACTCATAGTGCTTATGTCCCACTTGCCGACACCTATAGCACCTCAACTCTCTACCGCTCTCTTCCTTCCCCCGTAAGAACCCCTTCGCCCTCGTGCATCATCCTCTCAGATGCATTCCCGAGGTGAGCTACTGTTAGCTCCATCCCTAGGTGTAGTAGGCTTTCCTCTACCACCCTGACTTCCCTTCCCACGGAAAGTACCTCTCTTCTTGGCAGACTGTTTCCTCAGGAGTTTCTCCTTTGCTTTCAAGGCCATCTGGTAGGCCTCTTCCACTATCTTGGGAGACAGAAGAATAATCTCATCTTGGATCTCCAGCTTGAGACCATTCACATATCTGGCAGTCTTCTCTGAAGTGTCTTGAAATTTCCCAGCTCTTATGCTCACTCTGTAGAATTCCTCTGTGTATTCTTTTACTATCAGCAACCTCTGTATCAGGTTCTGCATTTGCCTAAACAATGTCAGCTGATAATCACTAGGCAAGAATTTACCTTTTAATTTAGCCATCATTCTGGTCCAGCTCTTGATAGGTTGCTTTCCAACTCTCCTCCTTTTTGCCTGCACTCCATCCCACCAAAGTGCAGCATGTCTTTTCAGCTTTGTCACTGCAAACTTGACCTTTTTATCTTCACTTATTTCTTCATAGTCGAAGCACTTGTTCATTTCATTTATCCAGTCCACCAGTTCCTCTGGATTCAATCCTCCTGCGAAATTTGATACTTCAATCCTGGGCTTAACTGCAGACCCCAGAACAGTTTTGAGGAGCCTCAAGTCAGGAGGAATCTCAACATTCTCTTCAGCTTCTTCTATTTTAGGTTCGTTGATGTCTTCAGGATCTCTGGTCTGTCTTCGCTCCATGGCATCCATTCTGGCCCCGAACCTCTGCAAAATCTCCAACACCTCTGCGTTGGCAACAGGTCTCCTTCTGCCAGCACCTCTACCAACTTGGATTGCCATGTCAGTTCTCTGAAAAACACTTAAAAACAACGGCTCTGATACCACAAATGATGACAACAAAGTTGAAAGTCACCCCTAAGGAGAACTGGTCTACTATAGTTGCTCTGTCAACATTTCCTTTCCATTAACCTAGTTTACCTCCACGTGGCCTTCTTTCAGCTTTCAGAATTTTATTTATCAAATTCGTGGAATTGGATAAATAACCTTATCAACGACCTTTGAAATTTAATTTATATCTCCGAACCTTATATTAATACCCAAATTTTTTTAAACAAATGGCTTTGTAATAACCCTTTGGCTCCGGGCCCCACATCTATAATCAATGGTCCAATCAAATTCGCGCACCATACCTTGGTTATCCTTCGCGCATCTTCCTCATACGACCATCGTCCGATGGCTCCCCTCCAGATCGACGGCGCTCAACAATATTGCGCGGCCTCCTTGGTCGATCGTTAATGCGCGATGGCAACGGGAAAAGGCGGTTTTGGAACTTCGCCCAATGCCACGTATCGACTGTTCTATGGAATCGCTCGCAATTGGAGAATACCGCTTGCTCCATAAAAGCGGTGCGATATGGGCAGGCGGGTTTCAAAAATCCACTTTTGGTTTTGGAATAGTGAATAACCAAAGTTAATTCGGTTTACGCTAACCCCGGTATTCACTAACTCAGGTCAGGATTCTGATAGTAAAACAAATTATCTTGTTATTACGCGGGAATTCTACTATCATTTAAACAAAGTTCACGACCATGGTTTCTCTACACAGGCCTCGCCTGCGGGTGGGATTAATTCAACAGGGTTTGTTCGAATAATTTTGAGAGAAACAATAGACAGAGGGATGCATAATCTATACAATAGTTCAACTCAGTAATTATACATGCATAGAGTTCAATCGCCTCACAATTAAACAATTTCTTCACAAATAAGGATTCGAGACAATTCGATGGCCAATGAGCACTGAAATTATTTAACTGGAAGCAATTGTTAACACACAGATTTTATTGCAGAATCTCTTTCTCCTTCTCCCCCCAATGCATCCAAGGGGGATACAATTTATATACATTACAATGTGTCTCTTCGGTTCCTCTGTGAGGACCGTTTAGAAAATCAAAAGCCTAATTACAATAATTCAACTAATTGAAACATGACAGATGGATCGAATCCAACTATTTGACTTCTATAAATTCTAACTAATCTAAATGAAGCAGTCAGCTGAGGTATTGACACCTAGCTGTTACAATTCAAATGTTTTCGAACCCTCCTAGCCACAACATGTGGACAAAACCTCCTACATTCTGAGGTGAGCTACTGTTAGCTCCATCCCTAGGTGTAGTAGGCTTTCCTCTACCACCCTGACTTCCCTTCCCACGGAAAGTACCTCTCTTCTTGGCCACTGCTTTCCCCTCGTAGACCTCCCACTCTGCTTTCAAGGCCATCTGGTAGGCCTCTTCCACTGTCTTAGGAGACAGAAGACCAATCTCATCTTGGATCTCTAGCTTGAGACCATTCACATATCTCGCAGTCTTCTCTGGTGTGTCTTGAAATTTCCCAGCTCTTATGCTCACTCTATAGAATTCCTATGTGTATTCCTTTACTGTCAGTAACCTCTGTCTTAGGTTCTGCATTTGCCTAAACAATGTTAGCTGATAATCACTGGGCAAGAATTTACCTTTTAATTTAGCCATCATTCTGGTCTAGCTTTTGATAGGCTGCTTGCCAACTCTCCTCCTTTCTGCCTGCACTCCATCCCACCAGAGTGCAGCATGTCCTTTCAGCTTTGTCACTGCAAACTTGACCTTTTTATCTTCTCTTATTTCTTCATAGTCGAAGCACTTGTTCATTTCATTAATCCAATCCACCAGTTCCTCTAGATTCAATCCTCGTGCAAAATTTGATACTTCAATCCTGGGCTTAACTGCGGACCCTAGAACAGTTATGAGGAGCCTCATGTCAGGAGGAATTTCAACATTTTCTTCCACTTCCTCTAATTCAGGTTCACTGATGTCTTCAGGATCTCTGGGCTGTCTTCGCTCCATGGCATCCATTCTGGCCTCGACCCTCTGCAACATCCCCAACACCTCTGCGTTGGCAACAGGTCTCCTTCTGCCAGCACCTCTACCAACTCGGATTGCCATGTCAGCTCCTTGCAAAATCAACTCAAAAACAACAGCTCTGATACCACAAATGATGGAAAAAAAACTGAAAGTTGCCCCTAAGGAGAGCTGATCTACTGTAGTCGTGGCTCTGTCAACAATTCTCTTCTAAAACCCCGTTCTCCTTCTCCACGTGGTCTACTTTCTCTTTCTCGGAATTTTATTTATCAAATTCGTGGAATTTGATAAATAACATTATCAACAACCTTTGAAATTTAATTTATCTCCCCGAACCTTATATTAGTACCCAACGCTTTTTTTTTTAAAAACAAATGGCTTTGTATAACCCTTTGGCTCCGGGCCCCACATCTATAATCAATGGTCCAATCAAATTCGCGCACCATACCTTGGTTATCCTTCGCGCATCTTCCTCATACGACCATCGTCCGATGGCTCCCCTCCAGATCGACGGCGCTCAACAATATTGCGCGGCCTCCTTGGTCGATCGTTAATGCGCGATGGCAACGGGAAAAGGCGGTTTTGGAACTTCGCCCAATGCCACGTATCGACTGTTCTATGGAATCGCTCGCAATTGGAGAATACCGCTTGCTCCATAAAAGCGGTGCGATATGGGCAGGCGGGTTTCAAAAATCCACTTTTGGTTTTGGAATAGTGAATAACCAAAGTTAATTCGGTTTACGCTAACCCCGGTATTCACTAACTCAGGTCAGGATTCTGATAGTAAAACAAATTATCTTGTTATTACGCGGGAATTCTACTATCATTTAAACAAAGTTCACGACCATGGTTTCTCTACACAGGCCTCGCCTGCGGGTGGGATTAATTCAACAGGGTTTGTTCGAATAATTTTGAGAGAAACAATAGACAGAGGGATGCATAATCTATACAATAGTTCAACTCAGTAATTATACATGCATAGAGTTCAATCGCCTCACAATTAAACAATTTCTTCACAAATAAGGATTCGAGACAATTCGATGGCCAATGAGCACTGAAATTATTTAACTGGAAGCAATTGTTAACACACAGATTTTATTGCAGAATCTCTTTCTCCTTCTCCCCCCAATGCATCCAAGGGGGATACAATTTATATACATTACAATGTGTCTCTTCGGTTCCTCTGTGAGGACCGTTTAGAAAATCAAAAGCCTAATTACAATAATTCAACTAATTGAAACATGACAGATGGATCGAATCCAACTATTTGACTTCTATAAATTCTAACTAATCTAAATGAAGCAGTCAGCTGAGGTATTGACACCTAGCTGTTACAATTCAAATGTTTTCGAACCCTCCTAGCCACAACATGTGGACAAAACCTCCTACATTGCTGGCTAGTGTCTAATGCCCCTGCATCATTTTACTTTTCAATTGAGTCTTATTATATGCTATCACAACACCGAAATGTTAGCTATATAAACATATCAACTGTTATCTTATCATGCTAATACCAAGCATGTTTCCTTGCAATTATTTACACATGTTAGTCACATGTTCCAAAGATCAAGAGATTATATATATTAATTTGAAATCAACCTTTAGAAAGACTAACAACCATATCATAATAAATTCACAGTCAACTCACAATCACATGTAATAATAAAACTAACACCCACTTGCACTCAAGTACATATCAATTGTCTCAACACATATTGAGTTAGTACAACCATCTTAAAACAAGATCATTCCTTCATGCAGTCTTATAGACACATACTCATATCATGAAATTAATAAAACATTCAAACAACATGTAAACATACCATGTTATATAATCCAAATAGACAACAAAATTACACTCATAACTTAATGTATCTTAGGGGAGGCTATCACATTTGCACGACCAGTCCAGATTAGTACACCATGATATCACAAATATATTGACTCATACTTGAATACCATAACCATGGCCATTTGCAGAGGACAATCCATATTATCAAAATAAATATAACATCAATATCTTAAGTGCAATAACCATAATCATCATGTGTATGACCACAATGCATATAAGAACAAGTTATTACCATTCATAACTCTCCGACACAAGTGCATATGACCACACTCATTAACTTGCATCTATATTGCATGTAACCACCGCAACAATAATAGAAAGAAAAACATGTACATAACCATAATGCTTATAATAATCATTAACCAACATACCTTCATGGCCAACATACAAACTTGTATGACAATCTGCTCTTACCCTAAAGTCTAGTGGTGCAACCTCGCTCTGATGATCTGCTTCTTCTCTATCTCAGCCAACATATAAACATCATAACATACCAACAACATCATTATGAAACAATATTGTAACAATTACCATCACAATGCATGGATAACAACCACATATACAACTAACATGCATGCATGACAAACACATTCCGCCCATCCATTCCAAGTATTGAACCATGCTCTGATACCATTCTGTAACCACCCATCCTATATTTACCCAACTTTCACCGGCTTATCAGGGTAAAGATGAGATGAGGGCTACTATGATAGGAAGAAACCTCCTATATCACCTTAAGGAAGTATAATTGACAAACCAAAACCTTATTGACTTCCCTAAGGTGTTATAGGACCCCCAAGGGCTAAACCACCCTTCAAGGTGCCCAAACCCTAAGTTAAACCTCTTTTTCAAAGTCTTCGACTCTCAGACACTGGAAAAACACTACCAAAATTTGACTGTAACCTTCCAGTCACATGCATAAGCCTACTAGGGAGAAACTGCAGTCTTTTTCACCCAGTTCTATGCCTGCGACCAGGAGATCTGAGCCACTTTTTCAGGGATAGTCTCCACACCATTGCCCAAAACTTGATGAAAATTTTGAAAACAATAATTACACAAAGAAAAATCTTTCCATACAAAACTTAGACAATAACTTGACCTAGCAAGATCTAACCATGACAAATATTTCGTCAAACACATTGAGAACATGTAATCTACAGGTCATAATTACATATCTGAACATAGGGATCTCATACTTATCTAAGAATCGTCAAGAAGGTTTGATGCCCTCTCACAATAGTTTAATTATCATCTATTAGGTCATACATTCATTAACAATTCATTTACTAATCAGAACATGATGAGAGCCATAACTAAAGTCTGTCATAAAACCATGCTTATAACTAGCATATAACCAAAATAATAACAGTGTTATAACAACCATCAAATCCACATTCTAAAAAGTATAAATAATCATGAAATACAAGAGGAAAAGAGCTCTTATTAACATATGCAAAGGCCAACCAAGTCAAGGACTTCCACGTACCACCCGACCATAGATTGGGTTGAACCAAATATTTCTTTCAGCCAATCACCCCCATGCCATATTCCAATCTTGAATGCATAGCTCACAACAAAACCAGCCATGGCTTCCTCAGGATTTACCGCATAACCCACCAATACTGATCAAGGGAGTTTTAGGCCCAAACCTTGAAACCCTCATCTATACAACCAACTTTACTATGATCCCTCCATTACCAGTCAAGGGATTCTTAGGCCAAACAATAAACATACACTACTAGGCTTTACCGCAATCCCACCAAAACCAGTTAAAGGATGACTAGGCCCTAAACAAGCATGGATTCATCCATATTTATTCACCAATACCTTGAGGAATTTTCTTGTCTCCACCCTCAAGCTTTACCGTGTATTATGCCATTACCGGTCAAGGGATTCCTAGGCCCTTGGGAATTTTCCCTAGACCACCTCACCTAGTTCCAAAGCCATCCGGAAATCCAGCTCAACCAAATGAAACAACCCCATCACACCATGGTTATCCAGAAATGGCAAGGAAAGGCTGAAAACCACTGTCACACCTAGAAAAACCCATGCCAATGACAACAAGAGAACCAAATAAACACATTCATATACCATGCATGCCAAAAATAGCAAGGAAATCATACATGAAACTCGATACCTGTAAGTAATCCTGATGTAGCCACTTGATCCAACTCTTCCTTGCTTGATCCTTGCTTTCCTTTGGTTTCTTGTCCTTCCTTTTCCTTGATTTCTCCAATGCTAGAGTGCTCCAAGAATGCTCTAAGTGTGCAAGAGTATGAGAGAATGAGAGAATAGAGAGAGAGATCCAAGCGAAAAATAACAAAAGGTAACATTGACAAAAGCCATGAATTGGTCCTCATAAGCCTTTTTATCATTGAGGCCTCTATTTTCTTCATTTTCCTTCATTTTTCCTTCAATTTCTCTCTCATATAAATCTATGACCTTTCACCTTCCTTTTCTCCTATTTTATTGTATTTTCATTTAAAAAATGCCAATAAATGCCTCTTTCCCTTTTCAATGCCTCTGCCAATTTCCTTAGCCATTAATAAATTGAAATGAACACCCACTAGGAAATTTTTCCCAACATTCAACTTGGAATGTGTGTCCCATGACCTTGGTCTTATTTTCCCTTTATTCACTTTATTACATGGAAATTCAACCAGGGGTTGTTATAGAATATCTCTAGATTAAGAGGTCGAATCATCTTGATTTGATGGACGGAGATATCTTTATTTATTTCTAGAAGGCCAAGTAAATAACTAGGCCAAATTTTTTGTGCATTCCTTGGGGGTCGAGTGCCACCTACACATCAAATTTCCTTGTGGAACAAGTTTGTTGTTGTGGATTTATATCCATTTTTCCGAGGGCCAAATTGGATCATTCTATTGTTGAGAATAATTATTTGTTCCGGGAGTTGCACTCAAGTTCTTATATTGGTAATATATTCTAAATCTCCCTTTCAAGTTAATAAAAATTTTTGTTTTTCCCTTCATATATTACTACTGTAAGCATGCAATTACTTCATCTACAAAGTGTTTGACAAAATATATGTTCATTATAAGTTTTTCAAAAGTCCACAAAGATTTTTTTTAATATTTGATGAGATTTATTAGCAAAGTATAACTTTTTTACACTAAAATGGTATCTAAGCATGATCTTGGTCAACTAATCTAGATCTTAGTGCGTATGAATCCTAAAGACAAACATAACGTGACATATAGAAGACAAAGATATATGAGCAAGGAAAGAGAATTACAAATTGAATTAGAAATGGAATCTCCCAAGGATAGAGAAGAAGATATTAATACTAAACACATGGCAGAACAAGGTAGAGGGGAGGTAGAATGTCATGACCTTCTTAATGCTCTAAATTATTTGGCAAGAGGTCAAAGGGAGATAGTAGAAGAAATGCGGCAACAAAATCAAAACAGGGTTAGCGATGGAGAGTCAAATGTCATTGAAGGGGTAGGAACATCCAAAAATATTGCTACAACTAATCCTCAGAGTCATCCTCATATTTACGGTGGGATACCTTGATCAATTATGCCCAAATTTATGCTTGCTAGTATAGTGGGACCAATATATCAAGATGATATGACATTGTGAGACTATTTTTGGGAGTATCATCCAATGGGGGATGATTTCTAGGTTGCAATAGCGTTTAAATATTTATGTCATCTGAAGTGTGGTAACAAAAACAAGGGTTCTAGAAAAGCACCCACATAAAGCATGGAGTCGTAGCGCACTGTTTGAAGTTGACTCTCCCAAATTTTGATTTATCTAGTAGATGCGCAACGAGCACATGGGTAAAAAAGCTTCACACCTATTTCTAGTTAAACCAAATGAAAAAGGTGGGTGCTATTAAATTAACCACTCTACACCTGGAAGGAGAAGCACATGACTTGTGATACCATGGTTTATCTACCTTAGGGCATGCGAACATGACCTCTTATGAGCACTTCACCCAAAAGGTGATAAAGAAATGTGACCAAAAAGATCCCGAGATATATTTTTAGGAATCAAAATAACTCAGATAGACAAGAAATCTAGATAATTATATATCATACTTCTTGATGTTGTCCATGATGATACTAGATCTAACATATGCCAAATAAATCATGTTGTTTATTGAGGGATTTTTTGAGCCTCTATGGGGGCTGGTGAGGTCTTACATGCCCCCTTCTTTACCTGATGCAGTCAATAGGTCAAAGGACTTGCAAGATGCAATCCCTAAGACCAGGATTCCTACTAATCTAGCATTTCTATTGAAGGGAAAAGATATCAAAACTCCTCAAAGGGAGTGGGCATGGAAAGGTCAGTTGGATGAAAAAACCAAGAGAGATATTAGGAGGAGAAAATTGTGCTTCACTTGTTAGGATCCCTGGGAACGAGGACATTGTTGTGCGGGGAAGAGGAAGGCTCATTATATTGAGGTGCTCTCAGAGAGCGAGGATGAGGAGGGAAAGCAGGAGCAATTACATGAGGATGAGTTTCAAGAGATGGAGGGGGAGTAGCCCTAATATGGAGCTAGGGGAAACATTATCGCTTCGCTCTTAGGGATTCCTCAATTCCACACACTCGAGATTAGAGGAACCTTATAGGGGTATAGGGTAACAATGTTGATTGATGGTGGGACAACTAACAATTTTATAGGTGTTAACTACGTGACCATGAGAGGTATAGCCACTAAGCGTTAGATGGAATAATCCAAGTCCCCTCATTCCTCCATCCCTACACTCAATTTATAGGTAATAAGAGGAGGTTTATAGTTCCTCTTCTCAAGGGATATGATGCTTAAAAGGAGGAGATTAGTTTGATGAGCCAAGGGATGAGGCGCAATTATGTAGTGGTTCGAGGTTTCTAGTTTGGATAAGATTCCTCCATCAAATCTTCTAGAATTTGCTTTTTAATTTTTACATGTGTGAACATAAGTGCACAGACTATAGTGGAAGACAGTGCATAGATCTGAGCAATTTATAGTGGAAGAAACTGCACATGTGCAGGTAATGCACGAAAAAACTGTGCAGATGCTAAAAAATGGTTTTTAAGTAGTGCAAACCAAAATTCCTTTTGTACCTCATATTTTTTTACTTCAAGCTTCATAGGGGATTCACTTGAGACACTCATCGGATGGTAAGAGATCTGAATCGACAGTCATGGTGACAAAATTTAGTGTAACAAATTGCCCCCTAAAGTACAAAGCAAGAAAATATGTTTGATGGCGGAAGCGATTTATCATGTCAAAGGTGATCAGATACCAATTGGTTGAAGACCTGAAACAAACAATCAAGGATTACCATATCATGCTTTCATATAAACATCATTGAGGTAGGCATTCCCATACTCAGAGTACAAGTATCTCAAATAATCACTATGGAGATACATATAACGATTCATGTCAACAAAAGACACAATGTGGACGTGACCATAAATGGATCTATGTTTACAATCATGAATATTTAACAACTCCACGCAACCTAGATGGATGAAACTAGGTCTAGGGTCTTGATTTCCACCTCTCGACGTACAAATATAACCATGTGAGTAACTTTCTTGAAGTCAAACATGGTAGGAACCACCTGATTACTGGTCAATGATGTAAATCGTTAACAGGTGTGAGAGAAACCACCAATAATGAAAATGGCTCTCAAGGTACTCCAGTACAATATATGAAGTGCGATTAAATGTTTTGAAGTCGAACACTCATAGAATCATTCGATCGAAGGCCAATGATGAGAACATGTCGTCGAAAGTGAGAAACCTGCCATTGAGGCATGCAGAATCCAAGGTACTAAAAGGGGTTTCTAAGTCAAATTCATGGATAATGAGCTGACATCAACAGGAAGCGACCCGTCACAGGAGGGCCATGATGTAACCCCCATCAATGACATGAAACGAGTATTAAGTTTTGAAGAAAAAAATGGAGTGATTAAGTACTAACTCAGGGATGACCGACATGATTGAAGGTTATGATTTGCAAGGTAATTTTGACTGAGGTTGAAATTATCTTGAAGATATTAGCGACACGAAACTTAGACTTGACATCATTTCACTCAACGATAATACCCAAAACCAAATGAATACTTTCAATGAGGTTCTATTAACTATGAGATAAATGGATTTCCAAACAGAGACACAAATGTGATGGAGTGTCATGTTCAAGAGAAACATGTTGCCTTTAATTAAATATAAGAAATGAATGTTTGTTCCCAATCCCCCCCCCCCCCCCCCCCCACCATTACTGGTGAGTACCTCTCTATTTTTACACAAGCTTGAGGAGGATAAAATATGATTGTATTGTAAGCTCATACTTCAGATGAGTCCTTTGAAGTATTTTTAATGAACCTTAGGAAGGAGTGGTTTAGTCTCATCATGATTGACGAGTCCTACACTGTTTACATTTTATGAGTCCAGTGAAGGGGTAACTCGATGTAATTTTCATGTTTAAAGAGTTTGAAAATACACAAAAAGGAAACTAATATATTTCTTTCAATGTAAAATTTTAACAAGCCTAGAGAAAGTAAAGGTCGATGTTTTTTCAGTTTTAAGGAGTTGGGAGAAAAAATGTAAGTAAACTCCATAATGTTATTTTTCGTAAATTTAGTCCCTCAAGCCTGAAAAAGGATAAAATAATGCAGGAGGAACTCTATTGACCATGATTAGTCAAAGTGTACCTTTTTCGTAAATATTCTAGCTCAGTCTGGAAATGGGGTAAACTTATACTGAATAGAAAAATGTTCATTTACTTTTTCGATTTTGAATAGTAAAGTGCTCAGCGATATTTTCATGTTTAGAGATTCTAAAAGGGCTTAAGAAGAACTCCAGGGTTTCACTTTTTTCGTAGTTTTTGAAGTCTAAAAAAGTGATAAAAGTGTACTCATATGTTCGACTTTCAATTTAATTTACTAGTAGGAAAATATAGAAATAACTCGGCATTTTCATGAGTTTAACAAGTCTTGAAAATAATAACTGAAATGGAATCAAGATAGGTTTCGTTTTTATACAAGCTTGAAATAGAGAAAAATTATGCTTGAGAATGGTTTCATTTTTATACAAGATTTAAATAGAGGAAAACTATGCTTGAGAGTGGTTTGTTTCATTTTTATACAAGCTTGAAACAGAGAAAAAACTATGCTTGAGATAAGTTTCAATGCCCCCCAAGCATAATCTGCAAGGGCACATGCTCCCCGAGCTTCATTTCATTCAGCTAAGTAGACTACTGGTTACTAGTAGCTAAATGGAATGAAGGTTCATATACGATATCAAGTGAAAGACTCAACTTAACATTTACGAGATCTAGTCAAAGACTCAACTCAATTAGGGCAGGTCTTGTTTTATTTTTTAACGATGTTGACACAGTAAAATAACTATCCTCATAAAACGTTGTTTCATATTTTAATGATCTTGACACAAGAAAATGAACTATGCTCATAGTGACTTGTTTCATTTTTTAATGAGGTTGAAACAGTAAAAGAAATATCCTCAGGAAATATTGTTTCATTTTTTAACAAGCTTGACACAAGAAAATGAACTATGCTCATAGTGACTTGTTTCATTTTTTAATGAGGGCGACACTGTAAAATAACTATCCTCGTGAAACATTGTTTCATTTTTTAACGAGCTTAACACAAGAAAAGGAATTATGTTCATAATGACCTTAATCATGGCTCCCAACTATAAGGATCACATATCAATGGAAATACCTCGATCATGGCTTCCAAGAGGTCTTCATATGATGGAAGAATAGTTCTCTGGAAGGAACACATGTCAAGGGAATCAATAGGGATAAGAACATCACATTCCAATACCCCCATTGAAGGGCTCACCGTGTCAATTATCGGATCTAAATCAAAATAAGTTGAGCAAATAGTGAGAGGCTCACTTACATCAGTAACTGAAAACATGGGATTGGTCTCCACATAATTAACCTGTGGTGGGCTGGATACCACTTCCATATAAGGAAAATTAAGGATTCCGGATGGTTGGTAGTCGAATCAAGACCAACAAAGGAAAGCTAGTTAATAATCACAATGCTTCCATTGTGAGGGAAATACATCACGCGAAAGAGTGTCGATACGAGATCTTTCATGACATAGACATAGTCTCTCCCAAGGAGGAAATTGAAATCCAAGGGGCCTTAGACTACCATAATATCAATACAGACAATTTTACCTTCCAAGGTAATATGTAACTTAGGAAGGATCCCTAAAGGTTCACTAATGGTTCTGTTAAAATCCAAAAAAAATTGTGTAACAAGCACAAGCTGAGGGGAACCCAAAGCTTGCTAAGTGATTGAGGGTAAAATAATAACAGAAGGATCTTCATCTACATTTGTGCAATGCACATTCTTACCATAATCCTTTACAATGATGAGGTTTTTTCAATCTACTCCAATAAAAGGAAATGACCTCAATACTTGGAGGGGGTTCGGTGGAAATAGGTGA
This sequence comes from Pinus albicaulis, assembly GCA_034641835.2. Classification (NCBI taxonomy): domain Eukaryota; kingdom Viridiplantae; phylum Streptophyta; class Pinopsida; order Pinales; family Pinaceae; genus Pinus; species Pinus albicaulis. The sequence continues at coordinate 674,575,191 of CM076570.1, forward strand.
AATTCCCCCTTGTGTAAAATAATTTGAAGTAACAAGAAGAACCTGAGTGATATTAACTTCACTCTCTAAAGGGAGAGTGGGATCGACTGAAGATAGAATTGATTCGACCACTTTATCAACCAATGTTTCATCAAACTGATTGATATGGGTTTCACTCTCCCATGGAAGAGTGAGATATATTGTACTTGTAATTATATCAATCACTTCTTCAACTGATGATAGGTTGGGAGAAATTTTACGGCAACTAGTTGGAAGTTTTTGTTGTGGAACAATAAGGTTTTTCAACAATTTTGAGGCTTCATCCCTGTGAGGGAAAAGGTGAGTTTGATGACTCGCTTCACATAACCTACAAGGAAACTTAACTTTACCCTTTTTTCTTGAAACTTCACAATCACTGGTTGATGGATCAAAAATAATTTGATAAGAATTTTCTGACCATACTTCCAAGACCTTAGGATTACTAGAACAATTGATAAGAAAGTGGTCACCCTTACAAATATTGCAAGGGCATTTGGGCTTGCAATGCATGTTGGAGGGTTCCTCAACATTACCAATACTTATAGCCATGGTTGGTTGGTTTACTTATTTCTTATCTTGCTTCTTCTTCTTAGTCACCTGGTTACTAGCATCAAGGATTTTACCAAGCGAAGAAGAAGAAAGGGAGGAGGACATGTTTGGTGAAGATGGTAAAGGGTCAACATGAGGTTTGTAATGTTGAGATGCTGAACTCGTTTGAGGAGAAGCATCCGATTGAGGTGGAACAAGTTGAGTATTTGAGGCCAATGAAGTTGAAAACAACCATACCGGTAAACCTATGGTAAATCTAGGTAATGACAATGTAGCCATATAAGGATGACCAACGTTTCCAAAATAAGGAAAATGACTAATATTACCATTAAGAGGGGTTCCTTGGTTGGTGAATTTTGGAACTATTAACATTAAATTCAACTTTTTAACAATATTAATAATCCAAATTCACAATCCACACCTAAGGTCTCTAGAAAGTAAAACAAGAAACTAACACACGCTAGTAAATCTAAGGAGTCAAATAATGTGTTGAGCCCTAAATATGTCCTTTCATTTCACCAAATTTCACTTCATTCCAATTGTCCTTTATCAGCTATAGGCTTAAAATATAAATAGGAATAATTAAAATCACTTTAAGAATGCATGCAATGACTGACTTATTATACTTTTGTGGTCTTGTTGTCATAGTGATTTTTTATCAGACTTAGGTACAGAATGCAGCCATTCTGTAGCTAGTCGCATATTCCGCAGCCATCTTTATGTTCACACAGGTTACATGTGTCACTTGAGGGAAAAACGCATATGGTTAAATTCTAGAACTCTCCTACATCACTCCTTGTCCTCCACGAAGGTTGAGCAAAAATCTGCAAGTGGTTATGCACGTGGAGAAAACCAAAACTAAGAAGTAGACATCTACAAGGATAAGGACTCTGCATGTGTCTTCAACAAAATACGAGTCCTCAACAGGAGTTTTGGTTCGATTTTGATTGTAAAATACACCTATGCCTATTTCTACTCAATGACAGTTATGTATTTGCTTATAAGAATAACTCGATGAACAGAGAAACAGTTAGTTAGTTGATGTTTTTTTGTTAGTTCTCAAAGACTGTGATACTCTATTTCTGAGCATTTTTTTCCTTTAATGAAAGAAGTACAACTTTGATGCATGATCTGAAACAACTTCGAGGAGTTAAGGATTCATGTGCCAATCTGATGGTAGAGGGCCCCTACTGTCCGAAAGGCTTTGTGCATATTTTCTAGATAAGTGACCTTTAGCTCTGTTTTGTTCTTAACTTAGGCAGTTTTATGAGTTTATCCTCTTTCATCATGCTTATGTCATTTACTTATATTGAATATTACAGTCAATCTTGTTCTCATGAGCTGTTCCAATATATCACTAATGCGTGAATGAGATATAGTTGTAGTACTCTTGAGTTAATTGCACTTTAGTTCAGTTCTGTTCATTGCATTTCAGTTTTATTAGTTAATTGCATTCTAGTCCTGTTAATTAGACTTTAAAAACCCTCATTATTTTATAAGCTTCTCTTGTTCTTAACTTCCTCTAACACATCCTTATCATATGAACAAGAATTAGTTATATCATTTTGAGCTCTTGACTGTTCTGCAATTTCTCATAATTTTACAAACAACCTTTTTCCAAAGTTATTCCAAGAAATTTCTAACCCTTGAATGAGGCTTAATAGTAACATTTTGAGTTGCAGAATGACTTAATTCTAGTGTCATAAGTTATTATAGCATAGGGTTCCTTACTATGTTGCAAATAATCTTTTCTCAAAATGTTCCAACAAATTTCTAACAATGGATAAGATTTTCTCTGTGATATTTTAAGTTGTTGTTTACTAAAGAGAACCTCATTACATCAAACTTATCCTTTTCTCAAGTTGTTCTAACATACCTCTAATAAAATGAATTGGACTGAGTTTAATGTTATGAGTTACTTTTCTTATCAGTTTTACAATCTGTGGATTAGCATTTTCTGTTCTTAGGTGCCATTCATAGTTTAGAGTAGATTTTGTTCTGTTTTAGTGTGATCAGTAACTTCTCTTTGCCAACAATTTAGTTATTTTCCTCCTAGCATAAAAACACAAAACCAAAAACACTGGAAAAACACTAAACACAACGAAGTAGGAAGAAGATACCTAGGCACATATAGTGCACTTCACTTCAACAGTTTACTAACCCTGGTTGACAATTTATGACATCAATTTAGAAACACTAAAATTGATTAAACATTTTGGCGTCGTTGTCGGGGAAGTGTAACTAGGTAGCCTTGTTTCTTACCTCCAAAAAACAATGATATGCGTAGAGAAAGAGACTCAAGGGGTAGATTTATAAGAAGTAGAAGCTCGATTCCTAGAACACCACTTGTTCCACCAAGACCAAGAGGCAGCACACCTCAATCTCAAACCCACATCCCATATTTTACTGATCATAGACTTTCAAAAGACTTAAGATCAGATATTCCATCAGAAAGACCTTCCACTTCATCCACTGAACCTGTCTTAGAAGAAGATTCAAGGACCCCTGCTAGAGACATAAACTTTTCCACTTCCACAGGAGAATCAACCATGGCAGAAGAAGGGGGAGGAGGAGTCTTTAATGGAGAACATACACTATTTGGAGGGGGTAGAGGTAGAGGTAGAGGTAGAGGAGAAGGAGGTAGAGGTGCAGAAGGAGAATGAGGCAGAGGAAGAGGTAGAAGGGAAATGGGAAGCTCTTTTGGGTTTCCTATAGTAGATGAAGAAACCAATGCAACTATGAAAAATATTTCACCCTCTATCCTTCCAAACTTTTATGGATTCAAAAGTGAAGATCCTGAAACCTTCCTATTTGAATTTGAAGTCCTATGTAGAACCTATGATTACTTACAAGATGCCCAAAAACTTAAACTATTCCCTTCAACATTGAAAGGAGCAACATTAAAATGGTTTATGAGTTTGATCAACAGTTCTATTAGGAAATGGGAAGACATGAAACATGCATTTCTAGAGAGGTATTTGGATTACTATATGCCAGTCAACCATAAGGAGGAAGTGTTTAAAATGCTACAAAAAGAGGATGAAAATCTGGAAGATTTGTTAGAAAGGTTTAACTATAACATCAAGAGAGCAAAAATGGAAAAATTAGACCAAGATACTTTGAAAGCTCTCTTGTTGAAGACAATTAGGGATGAATGGCTAGATATCCTTAATATGATGGGAAAAGGGGATATATCTCAGCTCACATTACCTGAAATAACTGAATTGTGTATCAACCTTTCAAGAGGGAAATCTAAAACTGTAAAAGGACCAAGAGACCCTACTCTTGCAAGGGCAATTAAGTCTGCTTATGGGACAGTAAGTAGGGCAGAAATAGGAAATATGCTTGATGAATTCAAATATGATATTTTAGGGAGTCTTAGTGAACAAATAGACACCCTTAAGTTACAAAACAAGCAGAAAGCTGAATCTGACGCCTTAGCAATCTTTTGTCCCAAATGTAGAAAGAAGCATTCCTTGAGAGAGTGCCCTTTGGATGCAAAAATAGTAGAGACTTGTGTAATTTGTTCAGAAAAACATGATACCAAGAGTTGTCCTTCACTTCCTGGTCTTAAAGCTGTCTTTCAAGAAGAAATCCCTACAAATTCCACAGAATCTCTCAATTTTTTCTCTAGGAGGCCTTGGCAGGGACCTCAAACACACAGATTCTATGATCAACTGTATAATCAACCCCCATCAAATTGGAATTCTTGGCAGCAACCTTGGCCCAAATTCCAAAATCAATCTCAAAATTGGACACAAGGAGCACAAAATTCCTATGGAAGATACTCTCAGTACTATGAATATCCACATCTTATCCACCATATCCAAATTTCCCTCCTCAACAGAATCCTCAACAAAATCCTCCTCAAAATCCACAACATCAAAATCCACCACTTCCATTACCATTTCCTCAAAAATCAAATCAGTTAGTTGCCCAACCCATACCAAACCCCAACAAAAAAAATCCTCAGAACACATACATGATAGAAGGCCAAAAGTGCCCAACCTATTTGATTACTCCTTTAGACCTTAATGATGTTCAACTTAGATGTGGAAGAATACTTAAAAAGAAGAAACCTTCTGTAATCATACAAGAGCAAAACAAATCTGAGGAAGATTCTCTACGGGTAAATAAAAGTCTTGAAGAGAACACATCTTTTCAAGACCCAAACATTGAAAAATCAAAACAAAAAGAACCAATAATTTCAACTCCTATATTAGAGCAGCCATCAACATCCACCTCTACACCCCCCTTTCCAGAAAGATTACAAATTGAGAGGGGTGTAGAAAAACAAATTATGGTGCCTAATTATGATTTCCTAGATGAGCTAAGGAATGTTTGTATTAAGATCCCATTATTACAAGTTATCAAGGAAATTCCAATCTTAGCAAAGACAAGAAAGGAGTTGAGCATGAAAAAAACATGAAAAAGAATAAAAGAGACAAAGAAAATTCAACTGGCAGGAAAAATAGTAGACATCATGATGGGTAAGATTGCTATTCCAAAGTATCTAGACCCAGAAAATCCAGTTGTTAAAATACACATCAATGGAATTGAGATCCAAAACACACTTATTGATTTAGGAGCAGAAATCAATATCATGAGTAGACAAATCATGGATGATTTCACAGTCTATGGAAACACATTTGAAGAAGCCTTAGCAAGCTTGGAAAAAGTTTTAAAGAGATGTAAAGAAGCAAATCTTTCACTAAGTCATGAGAAGTGTTTTATGATGTTTACTGAAGGAATTGTTTTGGGGCATCACATTTCAGGGGATGGGATTAGAGTTGATGAGTCAAAAGTTGAAGTCATCTCTAACTTATCTGTTCCAAGTTGTCAAAAATATGTTAGGATTTTTCTAGGATTTACAGGGTATTATAGAAGATTTATAGAAAACTTCACCAAGATAGCATCTCCACTTTTCAAATTACTCACCAAGGACTGTGAATTCAAGTGGAATCCTGATTGCCAGTTAGCCTTTGAGACCCTGAAAACAAAAATCTCTGAAGCACCTATTTTAAGGGGACCTAACTGGAAATTACATTTTCATATTTCAACAGATGCCTTGGATACAGCTTTAGGAGCTGTATTAGGACAAAAAGACCTGATTCCTTATGCCATCTACTATATCAGTAAAAATTTGACTCCTTTAGAGTTAAATTATACTGTAACTGAAAAAGAGTTCTTAGCTGTTGTTCATGCCATAAATAAATTCAGACACTATATAACAGGCTATGAAACTTTTGTTCACACAGATCACTCTGCAATTAAATATCTAATGAACAAATCAATTACTAATGGTAGAGTCATAAGATGGTTATTTCTTTTACAGGAATTCAACATCACCATTCTAGATAGGCCTGGGAAACAAAATACAGTAGCTGATTTCCTATCTAGACTCCAAAACATTAAAGACAATACTCCAGTTGAAGATCAATTCCTTGATGAATATCTCTTTGCAGTTTCTACTCAAACTCCTTGGTTTTCTGACATTGCTAATTATTTAGTTTCAGGGAAATTTCCTTCAATAATGAATGCAAGAGACAAAAGAAAGATCATTTATGACAGTGCAAAATATTCATGGGTTGCTAATGAGTTATACAAAACAGGTCCATATTTTGTCATTAGGAGATGTGTTCGGGAAGATGAGATGCCTGAGATCCTCAAGGCATGTCATGATGAACCTTGTGGCGGACACTTTGCTGATAAAAGGACAACTTATAAGGTCCTTCATTTAGGATACTATTGGCCATCCCTTTTTAAAGATGCTAAAGAGTATGTCAAAATGTGTGACAGTTGCCAAAGGGTAGGGAAACCTTATCCTTTAGGTGAGATGCCATTACAGCCTCAGGTACATATTGAACCTTTTGAGAAATGGGCTTTAGATTTTGTAGGACCTATTAGTCCTCCATCAAGACAAAAAAAATATATATTAGTTTGCACTGATTATGTTACCAAATGGGTAGAGGCCAAGCCATTACTTTCTGCTACTGAAGCATCTGTAGTTAATTTTCTTTTTGAGGATATTTTTACTCGTTTTGGTGTCCCAAGGGAAATTGTTACAGATCAAGGAGCTCAATTCACAGCAAGGCTAGTGGAACAAATGATGGAGAGGTACAAAATCAGACACAGAAAATCTACTCCCTATCATCCACAAGCAAATGGCCAAGTGGAATCTACTAATAAGGTCATTGAAGGGATCCTAACAAAGACTGTTCATTTACATAGAAGAGATTGGGCAGATAGGCTTCCTGAAGCCTTGTGGGCCTATAGAACTACATGGAGAAGCACAACAGGTCATACCCCTTATGAACTTGTTTATGTAAAACAAGTCTTGTTTCCCATAGAGTTTCAGATTCAAACTTTTAAAATGGCAGTCCAGCTAAGACTTGATCTAACAGAAGCACAAAAGCACAGATTGGAGCAGATTAATGAATTGGATGAGATCAGACAGGATGCAGTCCAGATAAAAAATATATTCCAACAGCAAAGGACTAGATGGCATGATAAATACATTAAGGAAAAGAAATTCAAAGAAGGTGATTGGGCCCTCTTGTTTGATTCAAAGTTCAAAGATTTCCAAGGTAAATTCCAAACACATTGGCTTGGGCCATATGAAATAGTGAAATTTTTTGACAATGGAGCAATAAAAATCAGGAAAATAGATGAAGATAAGGTCACTTTTCTTGTAAATGGTCATAGATTGAAACTGTATCATAAGCCACTTTCAAAAGAAGAATTTGTCAAGAGATTTCAAGAGAACAGTGATGTGAAGTTAATGAAGAAGAATCCTTCTTCTTCATCAACTTAATCGTGTTTTCTGAAATCAGATGCTAAAAAAGAAAAGAAAAGAAAAAAAAAGAGTATAAACATGAAAACTAATAATTGATTAGCATGTTTATACAGAAAAGATAAGGTGAAAATCAGAATCCTTCTGACACTTTAGCTTTTCAAAATTGTTCTTTTCCTGCAAACAACTATCATAAAATCATAAATGCAAGCTCACTTCACATATCACATTCCACTTATGAACCATTTCACTTTGTCATATCTCAATTCATTCATATTTCATTCACTCCATTCATCCATACTTCATTCACTCCATTTCATGATCCATCTCATTTTCATTTCAGATTTTCAAAATTGATCCTTTTCTGCAATTGAATATTACAAATCATAAGTTGCAGGCCACTTTTCATATTTCATTCCACTCCTCATTTATGATTCATTTCATTCCATCATATTTCACTTCATTCATGCTTCATTCCACTATATTTCATGATCCACTTTATTTCATACTTCATTCCATCCATATTTCAAATCATTCCATTCCATATCTCAAAGTTTTTACAGGAATATTCTGTAGCCAGACATTCTGTAGCCAACTATCCAGCAACCATTTGTTCAGCAGCAAATTGATCCTGCACACCTATTTCAACAAGCAAAATCAAAGGGATTATGAAGACTGAAAGATCAATGATTTTCAAAGGAAAGACAAAGCATATTAAAACAGCAAAAATCAAAAGAAGGGCTAAGGTAAAATTGTGAAATTATTATGATAATAGATTATGAAAGATATAGTATGGTTAAGTCATATGTATGTTTCATAAGGTTATTTTGATTATTCGTATTGATCAAGCCTATCATAAAATCCTTGGACAAATCCCTTCCATTCCGCCATATCAAATCATCATTTATTAAAAATTAACGGTGAGTACTTGAAGTGACCCATTAGGTCATGTCACTAACCCGAAATATTCAGTGATGATTTTGAAATCCTCATGGGATTTCTCCGCGGTCTTTTACTCGATGAAAACTCTCAAACTCATTTATTCGTGTGATTTACCCTCACCGTATTTCAGTCATCCTTGGTGCCTTGCCATAGCTCCCTAGCCAAGAACATCTCAAAGAACTATAAACTCCTTACATATAGAAGTCTTCTAGGCCCATTTCTTAACACTCATAGATTAGTCTAATTTATTTTAGGTAAATTAACACTATAATCTATATATATATATATATTCAATTTATCTTATAGCTACACATTCATGTGTGTGTGTGTAGTTATAAAATAATCTCCTCAAAAAATTATATGTACAATGTGATATTTATTCTCACCCATAACAAATTCAAATGGGAAAATTAAGTGAAACAACATGGTTCACTAGAATTATAAATGTAAGCTTTCTTTGAAGTTGTAATATTTGTGTCAAAATGAAAGAAAATATGTATTGGTTTCTTAAACAATTAAATATAAGGAAATAACAACTTTACCTTAGTTTTTTAAAGTTGTCAACCCCCTCTCTTTATGTCTTTTTAAAGTAATTTAATTAAATAGCCCACGGGGGTAACTTAATTGCCGATCTTTGTGTTTTGAAGTGTTATGTAAATTGTGATATTTTAGGTTCAAATCCCCGTGGGTATTTATCCACACAAAAAAAGTAATTTAGTTAAATTAAAAATATCAAAGTAGGATAAGTAAAAGGTTTAAATGGAATTTTACATTTTTCTTTCTTTCCAAAAGAATATTTTAGAAATAAAAATAGACAAGAGATATAAAAATATAGGTTAATTCACCTAAAGAAAATGATAAATCTTGATAGAATAATTAAGGAGCTAGAAAAAATGAGCGCTAGGTTTAGCTCTATCTCCTGCAATAGTCATAGTGTCATTGTCGAGCTCCTGTGTGGCCCTAGTGTCCATGGAATTCAAAGGTTGGGGTTGACTTCACTACGTCGTGTATATGGGCATGGACGTAGGTGCTTGTAGATTATTCTAGTGGGTTTTCGATAGTTTTTTTTTTTGCAGCGAAATGCCTATGGTCCCCATAGTTTGTGGGGGCTTGCGATTACAAAATTTTTCTTCTGCCAGGTCTTCACCTACAATTATATTTTGTACCCAAAAATCAGACCAAGGACTACTTATTTGTCTTTATGTTTCTCAATCATAAATGACATGGTTGTGGAGGGAGGGATCATCTAGTATTGTGATTTCTCTCTTCTCTCTTTCATTTTCGGGTTTTTTTAGCACTTTGTTGGAATATATGGAAACCGATGGATTTGAATGAGTTCAGACATTGTATTCTCTCCTCCCTTCATTCTTCATACATTATCTTGGGTTAAGAACAATTAGTGAACAATAAGGTTCCTTTTCAATCTCCTCACATTTTTTTGGAGCAGAGAAACTTTCGTATTTTTGTAAAGAATTTCTATGGTGAATCATGTCTTCTATGAATAGAAAGAACTACCTTAGTCTTCTTATTAAAGTAGACTATTGAAGATAAATGGGGTTTTCCTACTATTTTTCAATGTCTACAATATGAAGGGAAGGTGCTCCAAGATTCCTTATAGATCCAGGAATATAACATCAAAAGGAACTCAATCTTAATCCTTAACTCAAGGTTGAGCTGAGGAGCTACAACAGTTGGTGCTTCAGGACCCAAGAATTCAAAATGGCCATCTACCTCTTTCAAAGATGTTGTGAAAGGAAAGTTTCCTGCCCCAACAAAACAAATTCAAAGTAACCCTGGTCCCTACATTATAGACCAAATGGAGAAATCACCAACCATTGAAGTAAACCTTCATGAGTTAAATCCTCTCTTCAAATATCTTCAATCCAAAGTTGTTATCTACAGGTTCAATGGTTTCTAGCCCAATAAGAAGCGTTACACTAGTGGGTTTTTTCCTCTTGAACACCTAACTGTGACATTTATTTATTCCCAAAGGATTCTTCATTATACAATTTGATACACAAAAAGATTTGAATTTTGCTATAAATGAAGGGTCGTGGTTTTGGGGTAAATTTGGGCTCTTTATTACTCCATGGTTTCCATATTTCGATGCAACAAATATGGTAGTCTCAACATTACAAGTCTGGCCAAGACTATAAAACCTACCTCTTCCTTTTTGGCACCATGAGGTTCTAGAGGGCATTATAAATACTATAGGGAAGTTAAAATAGAGGGGCATGGAAAGAACAAAAAAGGGTATTTTTACCTTTTCCAGAATATGTGTGGAGATAGACCTTAGCAAAGGTTTATCGAACCACATTATTTTGAAACACAAAAATTTTCAGTGATCCCAAGTTCTAGACTACAAGAATACGACATTTAGATGTCATCACTGCTTTCAAACAAGACACTTATAAAATGTATTCCCACAGGCTAAAAAGAACCCAAAAAAGGAAAATACACATGAGTCAAAATAATTGCAGTTTATAGATTCACGACTATATAAAGAAAAAGAAGAATAACCAATGAATAATTCGGCAAAAGTAGATGGGGGCACTCAGGATAAGAATGATAATGCCACTCATTATAAGAGTGGGACAACTCAAATAGCTATAAATGAGTCATATAATCAGAAAAGTATGATACACAAAGAGGATGGCATGGTGGGAACAAAACATGTCCACTTATCATAAAGCTTAGATTCAAAAAAAGAGCATCCTCCAGAGACTTTCAAGTGCGATATGGCTCTGGTTCTAGTGGACCCAAAAAGTGGGGAATGGAAATAGGTCCAAAAAAAGAAAGGAAAGAAGGGGAAGATAAGTGATCTCTAGGTTACTTGATCTTCCCCATTGCACTATATTTATTTTATTGTTTTTTGGTTTTTTCTCCACCTCTAGGCCATTTCGGCTGCCCTTTTGGAATGCTTTTAAGCATATGCATTGATATCTTGTTTTATTTTTGTCACTCGAGGATCTGGGAAAATTATGAATGAATGCACACATCAAGTGTGTATATACAAAATGTATTTATTTTCGTAGGAAAAAAATGAATAGATAACCTTTATTTTGACATTGAACTAAGTGTGCAAAGAGAGGAAAGAGGGACAAATATATGGGTAAATGTAAATGTTATGCATGTATTCAAACTTTTTCTACACTTATATATGTAAAATATATTAAAAACAATGGAAATAAGAACCATTACACTAAGTAAATCATAAATAATGTGAAACAACTAATATTAGATTGGGGATATTCTAATGTATTTAGAGGAAGGATATCTCTGCTATCTCAAAAGATGTTGAAGTATTGTATAGAGAGAGGATTTTAAAGGAAGTTTAACCAAATTTGAATGGATGAGATTCATTGATGCCTCAATATGTAAGAATCTAAACCAAGAGAAGTGGAGAATAACCTTGAATAACTAGCAAAATAATAAACATGTAACAAAATAAAGAAAACCACCTCATCAAGGAGTTGAGGCGGATGAAGAAGAGAAGACAAAACCAAGAGAAAAATTCCAAGAGCATGTTCAATTCATTCAAGAGCCAATCCAAGATCGAAGCATCAAAAAACTGTTAAGTAAAGATTTATGTATAATAAAAATAGATGTTGGAGGCTAAAAATTGGTGATCCATAAAATACGTGAAGTTGGACTTTTAATTGATTGGGCCTAAATTGGGTGGTCGAGAGGAGAAATTTATCAACCTCACCCAAATTTAAATCCCACTTGTAACATGTTTGTTCTTCACGAGTCAATTATTTGTTGGGGTTGGCAAGGTACAAACACTCTCATTCTCACCTATAGGCATGAGGGTGTATGAGATGTAATAAAATCCCAAAGGGGTTAGATTCCTTAGTGAGAAGAGACGAGTTTTCACAGGTGCAATTCCCATGAGGGCTTTACTTGGATCCATGGGGTCAACACAAGATAGTGGTTGAATGTGTGGTTGCACCCAAAGAGAATATATTAAATGATATCAGACCTATGCATATATAGGTGGATCAATTCCCCTCCACATGTAATTCAATTTAAATTTCAATTAGATTTAGCTCAAGTGGTTGAGAGGAGGAATTATTATTCTTCCCACCTATGTTCAAGTCCCACTTATGACACGATCATTCTTCATGGGCCAATTGGTGATTAGGGATCTTAAGGCACAATAGTGAATATAACACTCTTACTTAGAGAAGCGAGGGTGGGGTGAGAAGTTACATGTAAACAGAGAAATAAAGAGATAAGTTGGGCTTTTCTTTTCCATTATTCTACAAGTAGCATCCCTTACAAGTTCCATGAATTGAAGAAAATGGAAAATGTATGGACAAAAAGGGTGCCGTTATTTCATATATCTACAAAATTAGACATCAAATTCATGTTATAAATCAATAAAATGAAAGAAGAAGGGTTATTATGAGACATTATCTTCCATGTATCAAATAATCTAAAGCTCAAAGTGTAATCATTACATGGTTTATTTTGTATGGAGGTTGCGAGATGTCCTAAAAATTTAGGAAATTATTGCATGTTCATGGTCGATTATCACAATGACCATATTGGAATATTTCGTTAGAGCTCATATTGGGCTACTTCTAGTGCTATCCCTACTGATAAGTACAAACTTGACCACAACATGCTCCTAAGTTGATATGTCAATATTGAACATTTGTAAGGCCCCTGTACAACAAATATTTCAAGAAAAATATATATTTGTGGGCCTATTCTTCATGTAAAACCTCTAAAATGACCATGAATTATTTAGGTGGATATTGGTGGCCACTCACCTATTCCACTTGGATCTTATTTCAGTTTCCTTAAATGTAGCACAATTTAATATTTTTGGCAATTTTTCGAGTCTTGAACTTCCAAATCCATTTTGAGGCCCTAAACGATGTTTTTTTTTTGGAAATGGGAAATCCAAAAGCTTCTAATAATGGTTTGTAGATGAAATTTGTTGTTAGATATATCTTTCTAATGAGGTATTGTATGCGTCAAATGAATATCATATTCCAAATTTATGACCTCGTGAAGTTGATGTACCAACTAACCCCAACGAGGCCCACAAAATTTTAGTGCTTCATCTCCTAGGGTTAGTTTTTTGGATATTTATGGGTTTCCCTTGTTTTTAAATAATAAAAATGCCTTCAAGGCTCATTGTACCATAGCCAGAAAGCATGTAACCATATCATCTCTTCTTAGAGATAAGCTACCAATGCCTGAGCTAGTTTGTTTCCATTCTGCATGTAAAGAATTTTCAGTATTTGTTATTAATTAATTGAATTTTAGTTTTCATTGTAGCTCTATGTTTTGTTTCAATCTGTATTTCATTTCATTCTTGCATAAATTTGGATTAGTGGTAACAGATCAATTTTTTCTCTCTATTTTTCTGTGCATGTCCCCAACGAGGTCGTGGTATAAGGAGTTAGGACTTGAACTGGTTGAACCCTTGCAAGATCGGCCTCGTTGACCCTAACGACCTCCCATGGAAGAAGAAAAAAAATGAGGGAGTAGGAGATCCTTTCAAAATTTTGCTCAAAGAGGACCTCAATCGACAAAGGAACGAGATAATGGATAACTTTTCCCAGATCCTCCGGCGGGTATAAACGGGTGATGCATCTTCATCCAACAATCACTTCAGAGGTGCCGCACCCTTTAAGGTACAAGTTAACTTTAATATTCCTATATTTGAAGGCCAAATATATGAAAATGTTGTAGATATATGGTTAAATCTATTAGAAGGATATTTTTCAGTCTATAATATTTCCAACAGGGAAAAAATTACTTTTGCACTCCTCAAAGCCGCCCCCCCACGTCAAGCACTGGTGAGAAACCTATTGTGAATAGAGAGATGAGAAGTAACCCTCACTATTTTTAGTCGCACCCACTTGAAATTATTTCCGATATGCCATCAAGGGATGGTATTACCATGTTGGGAGTTTTGAAGATAAGTAGATAAAATGGATCACATTGCGACATGAAAGGGGCCAAGACATGGCAGAGTTCAAAAATATTTTTCATACCCTTCTCATGAAGTTGGGTATCAAGGATTCTGAGTGGAATTTGGTACTCAAGTACTGTTATTGTCCGCACAACTACATCAAGGAAGAGACGGAGTTCCTAAATATCTCCTTGCTTGGCACCACATACTGATATGCTATCAAAATTGAGCAGAAATTTAAATAGAAGAAGCATGACTTTGGATATGTGAATCCAAATAAGGGAAAATGCACCACCCCTAAACCGTAGAATAAAGGACAAAGCCAAGGTGGGGTGACCTAGGACAACACATTGAAGCCACAAGAAAATAATAACACCTTGAAGATGAATAAGGACACAAGAAAATGGTATGAGTTCCACAAGAATCCCAGTCACAACACAAATGAGTGTTGCACCAAACAATCACTAGTGGTTGAGCTGAAAGCTTCAGATTCAAATGCATGTTCCGACTCTAAGTCGAAACCAAACAAGGGGAAGCATATTATCGATTCAGATCCCGACACCACCATTGCCACCACCAAGGTCCAAAATATTGAGCCCGAAGATCCTAAGGAGGGGGATTGTCTCTTCCACTCACAGATATGGGTGAAGGGTTCTTCACTACAGTTCATTGTTGACAATGGGAGACAAAATGTTACACAGCAATTTGTCACCATCCCTACAATTCCCCGTCCCACACATTGGAGGACTTATTCTGTGACCTGTGAGCAGTGACATGATCTGAAAACACTTTCATGGCATTCCCCTAGACATGGAATTTCATTCCCCTGCAGACATCTCCTTGTGAAAAACCCTAAAAATAGCCTTTTCATCCTTGGCGCGACTAGCCAGTGTTATACCCGCGCCAATGGGGGAAATATTCCAAAGAGGGCGCGCCAATTAGTGCTCTGTCTCAGAGTTGCACTCGCGCCAGGCTTAATAAAGGGTATTTAAAAAAAATAAATGGCGGAAGATTGACTTTAACCAACTCCTGAACTGGTCTCTAAATTGAGTTGGGACGTTTGGCTCCGGATTTCCATGTAGAGGAAGTAGTTTGCCACCTCTCATGGAAGCTTCCTTGAAGATAGGTCCAATCCTATGATTGTAGGGATCCCAACTCCTCTTCCACCATCTATATAAGCTTTCCACTTCCCTTTGCAAGCTAGTCTCCAAGAATCTCCAAGAGCCTTCATAGCCTAAAGAATGTTGCAAGAGCTTTGATAGTCCTCATAGTGCCAAATCCACAGCAAGGAGATTGACGATCGAAGAGAGAGGCTTGTCCCCATTCCCGAAAAGCTTTACCGAGATGTATTCCGCTGACGACCCGCCGAAGGAAGGTTCAGCGTCAAAGCCTGGTTGTATTTTCCTTTGTATGAATTAATGATAAGCGACTTTGGTTATGGTTCCACTCATATTGTTCATTATGATCATGAGTTGTGTCTTCTCTGACTGATACATAATTGCATATGTCGGGTTTTACGCTTGTGTTTGTTGTGTTTCTTATGTGTGCAGGGGTTCGATCACGGCGAGCGAGAGGATTGTGATCTGCTGGAGCAAGGAAACGGGAGCGTCATGTTCCCTACAAACAACAACATTGGACTTGAGGTAGGCCTTCATCGCAAGTTGGTTTATTGTAATTAGGAACCTGCGCCTTAGCGTGATACGATTGTTGCTAGACCCGATCTGGGCTAGTAGGGATCGCCTCTGTCCGTAGAGGGGATTTACCTCCACAACAAATTGGCGACTCCGCTGGGGAGCTAGCTTGTTGTTTGCTTTATAAACTACAGACGGAGCCTGAAGTTAGCCAGATAGCCTTCGAAACGCTCTTGCTCTGCATTAGCGAAAGTAGATCAATGCTGCTTCAGTCAATCTCCGGTTTAGTTTATGAATTGAACACTTGGAGTATTGTCTTGTATTTCGGTCGATTCTTGACTTTGCCTG
Organism: Pinus albicaulis; assembly: GCA_034641835.2. Lineage (NCBI taxonomy): Eukaryota > Viridiplantae > Streptophyta > Pinopsida > Pinales > Pinaceae > Pinus > Pinus albicaulis. The sequence continues at coordinate 674,591,404 of CM076570.1, forward strand.
CTTGATCAGCTCTTTTGGCTGGCTCCTTTCCTGACTTTGGCTTTTGGCTTGAGCTCCAACATCACTGGTCTGCTTCTTGGATTGCTTATTTTTATTTTTTCATAGCAAACTTAACTGGCGCGCTTAATAGCCTGACAGTCTCGCCAATTGGCGCTAGTTGCCAGTTTACTACCCGCGGAAATCTTGTTATGGCGCTAGTTTCAGCCTGACAATCGCGCCAATGCTGAAAGGTGATAGGGTTTGCTTGGTTTTGAGCTTTCTAAGCCTGATCTGTGGTTTTGGTTTCATTTTTTCGACTGCCTGAGTGTTATGGAGCCTTGTTTGACTGACTGTGACCTTCATCCTTTGGTTGTTTTCCCATTTCTATCGATTTTACATTTTAGCCCTAGGGCATCTAGGTGCTATTGTGCGTCGAGCCTCCCTTGGGAGTTTGTGGTTTCTATCTGTTCAGTCAACTTTGTGATTGCTCCTTTGCATTTGTTTGGTGGTTGTCTATCGTTTTGTTGCGCTATTTGAGTGATTTGTTTCTTCTTCATTCGAATTATGCTTTGTCTTGCTTTGAGCCTACATTACATGGTTCATTTGAGTCTTGGATATTCTGCTTGAAGTGGTGAGTCTGGTCTTGGTCGGGAGAAATTCTTTGTTTTTTCATTTTCAGGCATTAGCGCTTGTTGTCAGTTAACAACCCGCGCCAATTTTCCATTGGCGCTAGTTGTTAGTGAGCAAGTCGCACCAGTTGGTGCTAGTTGTCAATGATAAAGTCGTGCCAATTTCAGGGTGTGTGAAAATTGAGACTTTTTCCCTAAATCCTTCACCAGTGTGTCTTTACCTTCCGGTATTTTCACTGTATGAGCATAGATTACATTGCTCATTGTTTGAAATGTCTTATTTCCATGATTGCTTGATGTAAAAGGGAATGAATGCCTTGTTTTGATCTCATGCTTTGGAAGTCCTCTTTGTGTTTTGTCACCTTTTGAGGAATTTCGTTACAAAGTGTTTTGAAACAACGATTGCATTCTTAGTGTTTGTTTACATCTCTTTTGCATTCATCTAGGAGATTTGCATTCATTTAGTTTTCATCTCAAAGTTTTCTTTTCGTTTAAATGCATTAGATCACATTGCATTGAAAAGTATTTTTTGAGATCCATCATTGAACTTAGATTACATTGTTTAATGATTGAAAACTAGAAATTGCTTTGATTGCATTCTATTTTATTAAAAGTATGCATTAAGTAGATTCTCATTTCATCGAAAAATGCATTGAGTGCATTCTTATTATTTGAAAAGGAAAAAGGAAATTGTGCATAGATTACAATTGCATAGTTTTCGAAAAAGAGGATTTTGCATAGATTACATTGCATTATTCGTATCGTTGAATGTTTGAAATTACTTTTGGATAGTGAAAGTCATCTAGTTTGGAAAAAGTTTCGTTTTCAGTTTTTCTGTTTGTTGCATCATTGTTTGAAGCTCTTCCCTTAACTAGATAGCATTCATCGAATTGAAAAATTTTCTTTTCTCATATAGCTGCATATAGGAGATTGTCATATGACATACGGTAGGGCCTTGAAACCGAGACATAATTGAATATCAACCGTAAAATTTATTGAATTAACCTAAGGAAACATTGAAATATTAACAAAATATTTAGAGGTCTAGGCTAGAGACGTGTTCCGGCGTCGTTAAACCTAGTAGCTGTCGTTCGCCTCTTGGATTTAGACAGCACTAGTACGGACTTGTGCTCCCCGTACCGTCTCGTATATAAAGGGAGACCCCACTAGGTTTCTATCCTTTATCTATAGGAAGCCGAGTCTGCCGCCCTATACTCGTGATACACCGGACACAACATTCGGGGAGATTCCTGCACGTACGTTAAGTCCTTGGTTGATTTCTCTTTCATTTTGAAACCAAGGTGTATATTGCAGTTCACGGATATCTGATACATCCTTTGCCTAGAATTCCTGAGTAGTCATTTCGATCTTTTCTGACTCTTTAAATTTGAAAAGGTCATCAAGCACTTGTCCTTTCACGCTTGTTTCCAATATGAAAGTGACAGAGTCACCTTTTGCCTATTTCTTGACTCTTAAAATATGAAACGGTAGAGTTTTGTTTCAATGTTTTAAAAATTAACTGCCCACGAAATATTCTTGGTTAAAGTTAGTTTCCTTAGGGTGTTGTTTTGAAGATCGTTTCTGATGGCAACTTTTCCGGAGTTCACCAACCAAGGAATCCCCTCCGATGGGAATCTGGGTCCTTTTCCTCCTTTTGGAAATGTTGGCACTCCTTATATGGCAACGTTGTCCCTTCCTGGGTTAACTATTGGGTTGCCTGTTTGGTTGTTTTAAACCTCTGTGGTCTCGAATGTCTCGGCTACTGGTCAATCAGTTCCTCCACCTGAACAACATCATGTTGATTCCAAGGTGGACCTCTCCCCTTATTCACCTGTTTCTGTGTCCTCATCTTCTACTTCGCCTGGTGAAAGTCTGGATTCGAGTAACCAGGTGGCTAAGAAGAAGAAGAAGAAGACAAAGAAGAAGAAGTCCGATAAAGGAGAGGCTAGCTCTGTGGCTATTGCGCCTAAGAAGCCTTCCATCGATAAACCTCCCAACCCTCCGCGGAAAGTCAAGTTCCCTTGCATGTTGTGCACAGGAGACCATCTTCTTCGAGACTGCCCTGGCATTCCCAAGGTGCTTGAAGAATGGTCCAGCAGTCGTCCGCCGTTGCCTTTGGCTTCCGGGAGTCAAGTTGGGGGCACGTCTTCAACTGGTGTTGGTAAGGCTCCTAAGAATCAGGGTAAGCTTGCCAATCCCTGTAAGTTGTGTGAAGGGCACCATGCCATTCACCTTTGTCCATATATGGATGAAGCCAAGCGAGTTTTGGACAACTCGACTGTTTCTGCGCCGTGCCTTCCGGCTGGTTACCAACAACTTTCTTCGAGTCCTCCACCAACTGATCCTACGATTGGTCAAGAATCATCCTTGGTCAATCCCACTCCCTTGGAAATTCAAATTCAGGAATCCATCCCCGACCAACCATTGGTCATGGGATTAGTTGAGCTGGCCCCATCTACGGTGCACCAGGTCTTTTCCGTTGAGAGTGGATATCACCCCCCAATGTCCTTCTGGTTTCATCAGATTCTTCAGACGTGGAGAAAGATTCTCCCGTCCCTACACCTTAAGAAGTGGCTCCTCCGCCTCCCGTGATGGAGGTGTTAGAGGATACTCTTCCCGACTCCGTGATGGAAGTCATGGAGGATTCTCCTTCTTCTTCCGTAACACCAGGGGAAGACCTTCTTGGTTCAATGGTAACCCCTTCAAGTAGTTTGGTTGCTTCCTTTGATTGGAATCGATTTACAGGATACCGCCTTCCGTCTTATGTGCCTTTCGAGATAACAATACATGCCTTTGGTCTGGTTGTACCCAGCACCATTATAGACGAAGGCGCGTCTGTTAGTGTTCTATCCTCAACTACTTGGCAAGCTTTCGGTTCACCACCGCTTGCACCCATTACACAAAATCTGTTGGCATTTAACAGAAGAACGAGTCAACCGTTAGGAATCCTTCCAAGGTTACTTGTTACTTTGGGGGGTAAAACCGTCCATATGGACGTGATGGTTGTTCCAGGCCCCTTGGATTTCAATCTGCTCTTGGGGCGCGATTACACCTATGCCATGGGAGCGCTTGTCTCCTCCTTTTTTTGTGTGGTCTGTTTTCCGCATGAAGGACGGATCGTGACCATTGATCAAATTTCGTTCTTTGTTCCTAATGTGGCAGCTAGCCCTCCATCATCCCTTCCTGGTTTTTATCCACCTGTTGTATCTGCCCCACTGCAGGTCAACTATGTGGCTACCTACCTCGTGCCTGTACTTAGTGATGATGCCATCATTCATCAGGTGCTGGGGGCATTGGGTCCTGACTTCCAGGATGTTTTCCTTCCATCGGGAATGGAACTCTTGGAAGCGATGACTTCTTGTTCATTATGATGAGGTCGGTTGGAACATAGTTCTTTTCCTTGTGTCAAGCTCCTTAAAAAATGAAACAAGCTCGTCGGAGCAGAGTTCCTTGTCTTGTGTCAAGCTCCTTAAAAAATGAAACAAGGTCTTCGGAGCAGAGTTTGTTTCCTTGTGTCAAGCTCGTTAAAAAATGAAACAAGGTTGTCGGAGCACAGTTCCTTGTCTTGTGTCAAGCTCCTTAAAAAATGAAACAAGCTGGTCGGAGCACAATTTCTTGTCTTGTGTCAAGCTCCTTAAAAAATGAAACAAGCTGGTTGGAGCACAGTTCCTTGTCTTGTGTCAAGCTCCTTAAAAAATGAAACAAGGTTGACAGGAGCAGAGTTCCTTGTCTTGTGCCAAGCTCCTTAAACCATGAAACAAGGTGTCCCGAGGATAGTTCTTTTAATGTGTCAACCTCATTAAAATAATGAAACACGTTCTTGTTCAATTCGAGTCTTTGATAAGATCTCGTAAAATCCCAGTCGATTCTTTCTCTTGATCTCGTAACTTGAACCTTCACTCCATCTGCCTTTCATATGGACTGAAGCTTGGGGGGCATGTACCTCGAATTGAGTCACCATGATGGGGGCATGCTTACTTTTTTCAAGCATAGTTTGTTTCCGTTCCAAGCTTGTGTAAAAATGAAACCGGTTTCAAGCATAGTCTGTCTCCATTTCAAGCTTGTGTAAAAATGAAATTGGGTTCAAGCATAGTTTATCTTTGTTTCAAGCTTGTGTAAAAGTGAAACCAAATTCAAGCAGATTTTTTTGATTTCAAGCTTGTGTAAAAATGAAACCTTTCCCATTTTACCTCTTGTGATTGCCATCTTATCAGCCTGTTTTTGTCAGATGAGCCTTGGTTTTCTCATTCCATCGTCCCCATCTGCTTGACCGATCATACACCTTCACTTGGTTGTTTTACCCATTCCTGAGGAACCTCTGCGATGAGTGGTCTTGTTAGCCAACCTCTTGACCTTTATTTGTTCTGAGCAGTTCCACCATTACCGGAACTAGTTGCTACCCTTTATATCACTCATTCCTCCAGGAAGAGTCATCTTTCAGCTCTTTTTTGACTCTATAAACATGAAAAGATTGCCGAGTCCCTTGTCGTTTCGATCTCGTTAAAGTGGCCACGAAACAACATCTACCCAGTATACGTTTACCCCTTTTTCGGGCTGGGATAGATTATTTACGAAAAAGGAATACCCTAGCCTATCGCGACTAGGAGGTTTTCTCAACATAGTTTTCTACCTTTTTGGATCTGAGGAACTATTTACGAAAAGGGACTATTGGAGTTTACTTTTATGCTGTCTTTTCAAACTCTCTAAATATGAAAAGACGCCGAGTTCTTCCTTTGTCAGGCTCGTTAAACCCTGATGACATCGGATCCAGTCGTAATGACGATATTTGAGTTTCTCCTTCCTAGGGCTCATTAAATGTACTAGGATGGGTTCGTCCCAAGGACGAACTTATATGACAAGCATATGGTATCCTGTTCAAGCTTGTGTAAAAATAAAGAGGTACTCGCCAGGAATGGTGGGGAAAAATGGAACCAGCATCATTTTCGTGTCGGCAGTATGTCGCTCTTGAACATGGCACTTGTCTGCATTCGTGTCGGGTTGGGGACATCTCATCTCATTTTCCACTTGCCTCCGTGGGTTTGGGTAATAATTTTTGACCTCTCATCTGCTCTTTGCCTCGTCACCATGACCTCTGATCTTTTGATTTCAAATACTGCCAAATCCACTGTCGTGCTGCCGATATGTTCAAGAGAAGTTGACCTTTGCAAAATTTAAACCTTCCTCTGATTCTCATCTGATATTGATTCACAAAGACATTATGTTCCTCTGTCTCGCGTCGATGATGTGGGAAACACTATGGCCTACCTTCGATCAAGGTCACTTCCTGTCGACTTCAGCTCATTATCCAGGAAGTTGATCTAGAGACTCCCTTCTGGTACCTTGGAGCCTGCATGCCTCAATGGCAGGTTCTTCGCGTTCGACGTGAGGTTTTCATCATTGGCCTCTGATCGAGTGATTCTATGGGTGTTCGACACCATCTCATTGATTCACATGCCGTAGATTGTACCTATAGTACCTTGAGGGCCATTGTCATTATTGGTGGTACCTCTCGCGTCTGTTGACAGCTTTCATCATTGGCTGGTAATCAGGCGATGTTATTGCATGTTCGACTTCAGCTCACTTATTCGCATGCTTGAACTTGTACTTTGTTCGGGTCGAGATGGAGCGCAAGACCCTGGATTTTGTTTGTTGGAATCCAGGCTGTGATTTTGTGGATTATTATGATTGGTTACATGACTCACTGACTGGATGGCTGCGACCATACCTGAGTCTATTTATCGATCCTCACTGGATGGCTGCGTCCATGCCTTGGATCTGGATTACTGTATACTTTGCTATGGATGGCTGCGCCCATACCACATATATATCATGTATTTGAGATATCAGTTGTACTTCTCTACGTAGGTTTTCCGACGACAGTGTTTTCAGTTGGACACATTCTTGTAAAGCATTTCACCCGTCTCTCTCTTTCGGGCCTCATTCTTTAGGGGGCATCTGTTACACAACAATTTGTCACCGTCCCTACAATTCCCTGTCCCGCACATTGGAGGACTTATTCCGTGACCTGTGAGCAGTGACATGATCTAAAAACACTTTCATGGAATTCCCTTAGACATGGACTTTCATTCCCCTGAAGACATCTCCTTGTGAAGAACCCTAAAAATAGCCTTTTAATCCTTGGCGCGACTCGCCAGTGTTATACCCGCGCCAATGGGGGAAATATTCCAAAGAGGGTGCGCCAATTGGCGCTTTGTCTCAGAGTCGCACTCGCGCCAGGCTTAATAAAGGGTGTTTTTAAAAAATAAATGGCGGAAGATTGACTTTAACCAACTCCTGAACTGGTCTCTAAATTGAGTTGGGACGTTTGGCTTCGAATTTCCATGTAGAGGAAGTAGTTTTCCACCTCTCATGGAAGCTTCCTTGAGGATAGGGCCAATCCCATGATTGTAGGGATCCCAACTCCTCTTCCACCATCTATATAAGCTTGCCACTTCCCTTTGCAAGCTAGTCTCCAAGAATCTCCAAGAGCCTTCATAGCCTAAAGAATGCCGCAAGAGCTTTGATAGTCCTCATAGTGCCAAATCCACAGTAAGGATATTGACGATTGAAGAGAGAGGCTTGTCCCCATTCCCAACAAGCTTTACCGAGACATATTCTGCTGACGACCCGCCGAAGGAAGGTTCAGCGTCAGAGCCTAGTTGTATTTTCCTTTGTATGAATTAATGATAAGCGACTTTGGTTATGGTTCCAATCATATTGCTCATTATGATCATGAGTTGTGTCTTCTCTGACTGATACATAATTGCATATGTCGGGTTTTACGCTTGTGTTTGTTGTGTTTCTTATGTGTGCAGGTGTTCGATCGCAGCGAGCGAGAGGATTGTGATCTGCTGGAGCAAGGAAATGGGAGCGTCATCTTCCCTAGAAACAACAGCGTTGGACTTGAGGTAGGCCTTCATCACAAGTTGGTTTATTGTAATTAGGAACCTGCGCCTTAGCGTGATACGATTGTTGCTAGAAATGATCTGGGCTAGTAGGGATCGTCTCTGTCCGCAGAGGGGATTTACCTCCACAACACAAAAGAACCTCATATCAGTTGAGATCATGAAGAGTTTGGGCCTAGCAATGAAACCACAATCGTAGTTGTACACCATCAAATCGCTCCACCAAGTGCGAGATCTTTTTGTTAGCGAACAATGTCACCTTCCCAACAAAATCAAGCCCTTCACGGATGAGGTACTGTGTGATGTTGCTCCTATTGAAGTTTGTGATGTATTATTAGGCCATCCAACTTGTGGAAGCATAATGTTGTGTATGAGTCCAAGTATCACATTGTTATTATTATTTTTGGGCAATAAGCTATACAAGATACCAGAGGTAGTTCCACCTATTGACATTTATTTAATCTCTTTCGAGAAATATAGTAAGATCATCTCCCAAACTGGAATATTTGTTTTCTTTCTGATTCGCACTTAAAGTAAGGGGAAGATCGTGGCCACATCCATGGCCCCTGGTAAGGGTTCCTCCATGCAACAAAAGTAGGTGGATAAGGTCATGGAGGAATACAAGGACATCTTCTCCTCATCCACAAGGTTACCTTTTCACTGTCAGGTCAATCATTCGATTGATCTGACTCCTAGAGAACCTATACCCAATGGGATGATATACTGTCACTCTCTTCTATAAAACATAAAAATAAAGCAACAAATTCATGAGTTGCTAGACAAAGGGCACATCCGACCAAGTTACTCACCTCGTGGGAGCCCAATTGTACTTGTACAAAAGAAGGATGAGACCTAAAGGCTTTGCACTGATTATCAGGCACTAAATAAAATCACTGTTAGGAACAAGTATACAATCACATGGATTGATGACCTTCTCAACCAGCTCAAGGGGGCCAAGTACTTTAGCAAGATTGATTTAAAGTCTAGATATCGGTAGGTTCCAATAGAACCCACAAATGTATGGAATACCACCTTCAAATCCAAGGAGGGACTTTTTGAATGGTTAATCATGCCTTTTAGGCTGAAAATTTTCCATGCAACTTTTATGAGGTTTACGGAAGACATATTTTGGCCCTTCACCAACTCATTCGTCATTGGATATCTGGATGACATCCTCATCTTCAATAAGAGTTAGGAAGAACACTTACAACATATTCGATAGGTCCTTCAAACCCTATGGTAACACAAACTATGTGCCAACTCGGAGAAATGCAACTTTGGAATGAACCATGTCCAATATATGGTTTACATAATTTATGAGAAAGGCGCACATGTGGATCCAAATAAGATCCAAGTCATTTGGGATTGTCCATCCTTGAACACTCTAACAAAGCTTCACAACTTTTTGGACCTTTCCAATTTATATCGAAGGTTCGTTTTGGGATTCTCTCATATCACTTGGCCTTTGAGTCAAGATACCAAGGGTGGAGGGAAAGCAAAGTTTTTCTGGTCTGAGTCCCAACAGAAGGCATTTATTGAGCTGAAGCAATGCCTTTTCTTCACACCAGTGCTCACATTGCCATACTTTCACAACCATTTGAAATTGAGACAAATGCCTTGAACTATGCTATTGGTGCAATTCTCACCCAACAAGGGCATTCGGTGTCCTATCATAGTGAGACAATCTGATACAATTTGAAAATACCCCACTTACGATAAATAGATGTATTCCATCGTGCATGCTTGCCAACAATGGAAATATTATATTCTAGGAAAGGAGATGATCACCGACCTATCTAGTTTATAAAGATATAAGGGAAGTTGCAGAACGACCGCCATAAGAAATTGTCCATATATTTGCAAAAATTTCATATAAACATTAAGTAAAAGAAGGGAAACACCAATAATGTTACATATGGCCTCAAATGACCATCAGTTGTGGAACTGACCACTGTTCTCGACTCTTGTGGGTACGAGAAATCTGGATGGCCACAAATTTACAAAAATGATCTAGAATTCACCACCACATACCAGATGCTGGGGGATGGAAAACAACTTCTAGACTTCCACCTCTAGGACACACTGTTATGCCTCATGGGACACCTTTGTGTTCCTTCAAGCAAGCGTGCAAAGATGATTTGGGAGGCACAATATAGTTGGGTTGCATAACACTTTGGTGTAGAGAAGATAGTGGCAATACTACATAAGTATTTTTATTGGCCAAATCTCTGACAGGATGTTGGAAAATATATTAGACCCTACATTGTCTGTGCCATCGCCAAGCCAACCATTAAGAATCAAGGCCTATATACTCCTCTGCTTACGCCTAGTCATCCCTAGGAATCCATCTCCATGGAATATATGTATGGAATTCCTTCTACCAAGCATGCTAGCGACTGTGTATTTGTGGTTGTCGACAAAATTTCTAAGATGGCCATATTGGCTACCTAAAGGATGAATATCACAGCAGGAGCCAATTCCAAACTCTTCTTTGAACTAGTGTGGGTGCATTTTCGGATACTATAGAACATTATATCAAATCGGGATAGTAGGTTCCTAAGCACATTTTGGTCAAGCCTATGGTCATTTTTGGACACCAATCTTACTAAGTCGACTACATTCCACCTTCAAAATGATGGCCAGATAGAGGTTGTCAATAGGATTATTGTGCACATACTACACATGTACAACTCTAAGAATCCAAAAACATGGGATGAGTCTTCCCTATGTGAAACACAAGTATAATAGAGCTATCCATAGGTCGAATAACCATAACCCCTTTCAAGTGGGCTTGGGATTTCACCCATTATGTCCCCTTGATGTTGCACTACCTTTTTCAACTACACAGGAAGAACATGCCCATGTTTAGACTAAAGCTAATAAATTCACTAGGTTTATTGAGTGCATTCAACACATCTGCCAACCAGTTCATGACATCTTGGATAAAGTCAATTCCAAGTACAAACAATGACATAATCAACATCATGTGCCACATAATTTTTAGGTGGGAAACAAAGTTTGGTTGCATTTACAGAAAGAACATCTTGTCTAAACCCATCAGAAGCTTCGACCACTCCGATATGGGCCTTACACAATCCCAATGATTGTGGGATATGGTGATTTTGAGCTCAGTATCCCCCATTCCTTGGCTTGCACCCTGTATTCAATATGGATTTCCTTCGACCATACTTTCCACCATTGTTGGACAAATAAGACATTGTTGAGTAGCTGACACCAACATAGCTCAACCCAAATTGCCTTAAACATGCCACAAATGATTGAATTATGGGAACACAGATCAAGGACACTTGCAAATAGAGGCTCCAACTATGTCGAGTTATCAAAGTTGGCTAGCTCTTGCGTCAAGGCAAGTGGCTCACCAGGGACCAAGTGCAACAAAAGTTTCCCTATCTCATGGAGGCAGTCAATGCAATGGGAACCATTAATTCCTGAGGGGGGAGGACTGATCTAGAAAGATATTGGTGGCCACCTACCTATTCCACTTAGACCCCTAATGATATTTCTTTTAGTTTCCTTAATTTATCACATTTTACTATTTTTTGCTGTTTTTTGGGTCCTTAACTTCTGAAGCTATTTTGAGGACCTAAAAGACATTTTTTGGAAAGCGAGCAAACCCATAGCTTCTGAAAGTGTTTTTTAGTTGAAATTTGTTGTCATAGGAGAGATATTTCTAATGAGGTATCATACGTGTCAAATAAAGATCGTATGCCAAAGTTACAACCTCGGGAAGTTGATGTACCAACTAACCCCAACGGGGCCCACAAAATTTTGGTGCTTCATCTCCTAGGGTTAGTTTTTGGATATTTAGGGTTTTCCCTTGTTTATCAATAATAAAAAGGCCTTCGAGCCTCATTGTAACACAATTCAGAAGGCATGTAGCCATCATATCTCTTCTCAGAGATAAGCCACCATCGCCCGAGCTAGTTTGTTTCCATTCTGCATGTAAACAATTTTCAATATTTGTTATTAATTAATTGAAGTTCAGTTTTTCTTGTAGCTTTGTGTTTTGGTTAAATATGTATTTCATTTCGTTCTTTCATAAATTAAAATTATGAAACCTTTAAAAATGTCTCCTTCACATGGGATTGATGTAATAAGAGTGGCTTTGGATCTCTTGTGGACATAATAGCAGAGTTATCACAAATTTTATTCTTCTCATATAAAGGAATGCTCAATTTGTGCCTTTGTATTGACTTTCCCAATTTGCTTATGGAGGATTGCAAGGAGTCATTGAGGCGTTTGAAGACCATTGGACTAGAGATAGCCTTAAGAGGAATAAAACCTAAGGAGAAAGAACTTGATGTCATCTCAACATAGCAAGGTATTGGATGTATAATTGTAATTCTCTCAAGTTTCTTTTGATTGTAGAATATACTTTATCCCTTCATTTACTTTTTGTTAGTTCGTTGTCACTTTACATACTCTAATTTCAATAAATGAACCAAATAGACCTATACAGGTTTCTACTTAGTTTTGTTAGTTAAATCTATGGTTTTTTATTATAAAGGAGGGAAGATGTTTTTTTCCTTTATTATATGCACAATTCTTGGAGTTCAAACTCCTCTTCTTACTCTGCCACATCATGTTTGGATGATCCTTGAAGGAGCACAAGTGTATTTATTTTTCTCTTCTCTTCTCTCTTCAAACCCTAGTATTTATTTCTAATTCTACCATAGGTGTGCTAATATACTAGTGGGAAATATCAACTTGTTCTAATAGTAGGAGAATCCCAACATATATTATCACTAAACTTTGCCTTTGATGTATTAAGTAGTCCTAACCTTGAAGTGCATTTTAACATGGTATTGTTTGTATAATGATATCAAAATGCACCAAAACTTTGGGAAATATTGCATTTTCATTGATATATTATATCAATGCTCATATTGGCATCTTCCAATCATTGTTAGCACCCATTAGATTTTTTCCAATATTGCCCGTGTTGACAGGGTCAAACTTGACCACAATGTGCTCCCAAGTTAATTTGGCCAGTGATCACTTGTGAAGTGACTAATGCATAAATATTTTGGGAAAAAATATAGAATGTGGATACATTATTCATGTAAAAAACCCATAAGAACTAAGAATTCTTATAATAAGGCATCCTTCACATCTGGATTGATCCTAGTTTTTTTTAGTACATGATAACATACCCATGATAGTTTCTTATCCTCGTACAACTAAATATTCAATTGGAACCTTATATTCAATCACATTGGGTGGATGAAGAGGAACCATTGAAGACTCTTGGACCAAAGAGAGCCTTAAGGGGAAATAACCCTAAGGAGAAATGACTTGGAGCCATCTCACAATAGCAACATGTTATATCCATCAGTGTACTTGTTTCTTCTTGTAATAGAATTTTGTTTCTTTACCCCCACTATTTACTTTTGTTAGTTAATGTGGATGTATGTGATCCAGGTGGATATCGATGGCCGCCCACCTATTCCATTTGGGCTCGCACCATCATATCTTGCAGCTTTTCACTTTTAGCACAACTTACTATTTTTAGCAGGTTGTCGGTTCCTAAACTTTCGTAGCCGTTTGGAGGCCCTAATGAGCCACATGGATATCGGTGGCCACTCACCTATTTCATTTGGACCCGCACCATCAGTTCTTTCAGTTTTTCAGTTTCGGCACAATTTACTATCTTTAGCAGTTTTTCGGGTCTTGAACTTTCGGAGCCGTTGTGAGGCCCTAAATGATGTTTTTTGGGCATCACGCCTCCAACGAATTTGATTTTGTTTCAAAATTGATATTAGTAGTTATAATTTGTAGTCCTCGGATAGATATTTCTAACGATGTATCATATGCGTCAAACATAGATAGTATGCCAAAGTTATGACCTCGGGAAGTTGAAACACCAATTTACCCAAACGGGGCCCATAGTTTTGGCGCTTCATCTCCTAGGGTTATTTTTTTGGATGTTTAGGGTTTTCCATTATTTATCTATTATAAATAGGCCCTAGAGCCTTAATGTAACACAGTTCAAAGGCATGTAGCCACCACATCTCTTCTCAGAGATAAGCTACCAGCGCCCTAGCTATTTTATTTCCATTGTGTCTGTAAGCATATTTCTGCTATTTGATATTAATGAAATGAAGAATTATTTCTGTTTCATCTTAGTGTTTATGTATATTTATGTATTTTATTGCATTCCTGGATAAATCCGGATCAGTGGTATCAGAGCGGTCTACTCTTTCTCTGTTTTTTTTTGTATGTCCCCAACGCGGTCAGAGTATAAGGAGTTAGGGCTTGATCTGGTTGAACCCTTTCAAGATCAGCCTCGCAAACCCCGACGAACTCCCATGGTGGAAGAAAAGAAAGACGAGGGAGCTGGAGATCCTATCAAAATATTGCTTGAGGAGGCCCTCGAGAAACAAAGGAACGTGATGATGGATAACTTTTCTCAAATCCTTCAACAACTGCCCACCTATGGCACATCTGCATCCAACAGCTACTCTGGAGGCACCACTCCCTTCAAGGTACAGGTAAACTTTGAAATTCTTGTATTTGAAGGCCAGATAGATGCATACACCGTCAATAGATGGTTGAATTTGCTAGAAGGGTATTTTTCAGTCCATGATTTCTCCGATCGAGAAAAGATTATTTTTTCACTCCTTAAAGCCGCCCCCCATGTCAAGGACTGGTGGGAAACATACTGTGAGAAAAAGGACAAGGGGGAACCCTCTCAGTTCTCGACTGCACCCACCTGGAATTTGTTCCGAGATTACATCAAGCAACAATATTACCCCGTGGGGAGCTATGAGGACAAGTACATCCAATGGACCACATTGCGAAAGCAAAGGTATCAAGATGTGCACGAACTAACAAATTTGTTCTATACTAGTTGGTTATTAAATATTTAGAGAGACATTTGGTGCTCAAGTATTGCATTTCTGCAAAGAAACATTCAGGAGGAAATGGAGTTCCTTGGCATTACATCGCTTGGAACGACATATTGCTATGCTGCCAAGATCGAGCAGAAATTCAAGCAGAAGAAGCGAGAATTTGGATCCGGGAACTCGAAGCCAGGGAAAGGCACCCTCGAACTGCAGAACAAGGGGCAAGGCCAAAGCGGGGTGACTCAGAACAACACCAAAAGTCCAAATAAGGACATGGGAAAGTGGTGCGAATTGCATAACAACCCCACTCACAACACAAATGAGTGTCAGGCTAAACAATCGTTGGTGGCCGAACTAAAGGCCCTCGAATCAGATGCATGTTTTGATCCCGATTCATAACCAGACAAAGGTAATGAAAAAGGGAAGCAGATCATTGATGCAGATCCCAGTGCCATTGTTGCCACCACCAATATCTAGAGGGAGGATCCCGAGGATCCAGAGGAGGGGGATCGCCTCTTCCATTCACAGATGTGGATGAAGGGTTCTCCAGTGTAATTCCTTGTCGATAGCGGGATCCAAAAGAACCTCATTTCAATAGAGGTCGTGAAGCGGCTCGGCTTACCGACCATAGCACACCTGCATCCATGTACAATCGGGTGGCTTCACCCAGGGAGAGATCTCCGCGTCCACCAGCACATGCTGTGTATGAGTCTAGGCCTCGTGTTGTTATTATTACTTTGGGAAATAACTTGTACAGGATACCAGAGGCAGTATCGCTTCTTGTCATCTCTTTGACTATGCCAAAACAACACAGTAAGATTGTTTCCCAAACTAGGAAATTTATTTTCCTTACAACTTGCTCACAGGGAAAGAAGAATATTGTGGCCACAACCTCAAAACAGGTCTCCCCTGCACAACTACAGCAGATGGTCAAAGTCATGGAGGAATACGAGGACATTTTCTCCTCACTCACAGAGATTCCTCTACACTGTCAGGACAAGCATTCCCTTTATCTGACCCCCGACGCACCACCGCCTGATGTTTCAGACCTCATACAACTACACAGACAAAATCCACACATGTACTATCTAAGGTTGATAAAGAAACCAAATTTACTAAACGCATCCAGCATGTCCGCCTGTAGGTCCATGACATCTTCGACAAATCTAATACCTAGTTCAACAGAATTTGCCTCATCTCATGGAGGATCTCAATGCAATGGGGACCATTTATTCCTAAGGAGGGAGGAATGATCCAGTTGGATATCGGTGGCCACCCACCTATTCCATTTGGACCCACACCATCAATTCTTGCAGCTTTTCACTTTCAGCACAACTTATTGTTTTTAGTAGGTTGTTGGTTCCTAAAATTTCAGAGCCATTTGCATGCCCTAATGAGCCACGTGGAAATGAGTGGCCACCCACCTATGCCATTTGGACCTGCACCATCAGTTCTTTCAGTTTTTCAGTTTCGACACAACTTACTATTTTTAGCAGTTTTTTGGGTCTTGAACTTCCGGAGCCGTTGTGAGGCCCTAAATGATGTTTTTTGGGCATCGCACCTCTGGAAAATATGATTTCATTTTGAAATCGATATTCATAATTATTAGTTGTAGTCCTCGGATAGATATTTCTAATGATGTATCATGTGCGTCAAACAGAAATAGTATGCCAAAGTTACGACCCTGGGAAGTTGAAACACCAATTTACCCAAACGAGGCCCATAGTTTTGGCGCTTCATCTCCTATGGTTAATTTTTTGGATGTTTAGGGTTTTCCATTGTTTCTATATAATAAATAGGCCCTAGAGTCTAATTGTAACACAACTCAGAGGTCTCTTCTCAGAGATAATCTACCAGCGCCCTAGCTACTTTATTTCCATTATGTTTGTAAGAATATTTCTATTATTTGATATTAATGAAATGAAGCATTATTTCCGCTGCATCTCTGTCTTTATGTATATTTATGTATTTTATTGCATTCCTGTATAAATCCGGATCAGTGGTATCACAGCGGTCTGCTCTCTCTCTGTTTTTTTTTCATGTCCCCAACGCGGTCAGGGTATAAGGAGTTAGGGCTCGATCTGGTTGAACCCTTGCAAGATTAGCCTCACAAACCCCGACGACCTTCCATGGTGGAAGAAAAGAAAGACAAGGGAGTAGGAGATCCTGTCAAAATATTGCTCGAGGAGGCCCTCGAGAAACAAAGGAATGTGATGATGGATAAATTTTCTCAAATCCTTCAACAACTGCCCACCGATGGCACATCTGCATCCAAAAGCCACTCTGGAGGCGCCACTCCCTTCAAGGTACAGGTAAAATTTGACATTCTTGTATTTGAAGGCCAGATGGATGCATACGCCGTCGATAGATGGTTGAATTTGCTAGAAGGGTATTTTTCAGTCCATCATTTCTCCGACCATGAAAATATTATTTTTCACTCCTTAAAGCCGCCCCCCCATGTCAAGGACTGGTGGGAAACGTACTATGAGAAAGAGGACAAGGGGGAACCCTGTCTGTTATTAGCTGCACCCACTTGGAATTTTTTCCGAAATGACATCAAGGAACAGTATTACTGTTGTGTAACCAGCTCCAAAAATAGAAGGAAAGAGATATCAATGCCTTAGAAATGAGCCACTTCGAGGGGGCAACCTCCAATACATTACATAAATGAACAATTCTTGGATGATACAATTTACAAAACCTCCTTTCTATATATAGGAGTCCATGGGGCCACAATGTAATCCTAGTGGGGCCACAATGTAATCCTAGCTGACCTAACAATAATAACCTAAGGGCACAATAATAACAATATGGGGGTTACAAGGGTACAATAATAACAATAAGGGGGTTACACTAACAACAATAAGGGACTATACTAGTAATATATGGACCTAACATGCCCCTCTCCTTCAAAAAAGTGTTGTCCTCAACGCTTGAGTAGCTCTGGGTGCTTCTGTATAAAATTCTCATCCTCCCATGTAGAATCTTCAGTGGGTATGTTCTTCCACTTGATGAGATACTCTGAAATTGATCGATTCCGTAGCTGTCGAGTTCTTGTTTCCATGACCACTTCAGGTTCCAATATTATTTTTCCTTCCTCATCAAGTTCTGGCAATATTGTTTGAACTGGAACATTTTCACCTATAACCTTCTTTAAGCATGAAACATGGAAAACTGGATGTACTCGCGAAGAAGCAGGAAGCTCCAATTTGTATGCCATAGTACCAATCTCTTGCAACACCTTGTAAGGACCATAGTACTTTGGCGATAATTTATTATCCTTCTTAGCTTGCTTGAGGGACATTTGTTTATATGGTTGTAGCCGTAAAATACCCAATCTCCTATATCAAAACTTCTCTCGCTGCGATGTTGATCTGCCTGTTGTTTCATTCGATTTTGTGCCAAATTCAGGTTATCCTTTAAGAGTTGGAGAACTTCTTGCTGATGCTCGACGTGATCTTCCACTGCTTGAACCTTCGAATTTTCCCCTAAAGATGATGTGATCGATGGTGGATGATATCCATAAAGTGCCATAAATGGGGTCATTTTTGCTGCAGTATGGAAGGAAGTGTTATACCACCATTCAGCGAGAGGTAACCACTTGACCCATTGTGTTTGTTTATCAAATACAAAACAACGAAGATATCCTTCCAAACATTTATTTACTATCTCAGCTTGACCATCGGATTGAGGATGATAAGATGAGCTATGAGCTAATTGAGTACCCAAACAAGAAAATAACTTCGTCCAAAAATTTCCAGTAAAAATGGGATCTCCGTCGCTCACAATAACCCTTGGGCTTCCATGTAGCTTTTGAATTCTATCCATAAATGTAGTAGCAACTGTACTTGCTTTAAATGGATGAGATAATGCACAAAAGTGTGCATACTTGGTAAGTCTATCAACCACCACCATGATGACACTCTTTCCTTCGGACTTAGGTAAACCTGTGATAAAATCCATTGAAATTTCCTCCCAACGTTGACTTGGAATGGATAAAGGTTGTAGAAGTCCTGGGGTCTTAATTGTTTCCACTTTATTCTGCTGGCAAACCAAACATTCCGCCACAAACTTTTGAATATCAGATTTAAGGCCATCCCAAAAAAATTCTTTCTTCACCCTGTGATAAGTTTTTAAAAATCCAGAGTGTCCTCCTAAAGGAGAAGTGTGCAATTCCAGAAGAATCTTTTGTTTTAGTTGGGAATTATTGCAAAGATATAAGCGATCTTTGTACCATAAGGAATCATTTTTCCAACTAAATGTATCAGATGTACTAGGATCTTGCTGCAACTTTTGAATGAGTGTCCATACATCTTTGTCCTTCTTCCATTCATCTCTTGCTTCGGTTATCCAATCTGGTTGGATAATAGAAATGGCCCAAAGCAATGCTTCCACCTCTTCATTCTTTCTTGAGAGTGCATCTGCAACAACATTAAGCTTTCCTTTTTTGTAGATTATTTCAAAGTCATAACCCAACATCTTTGTGACCCATTTTTGCTGCTCTTCTGAAGATAGTCGTTGTTCCAAAAAGTGTTTAAGACTATCATGATCAGTTTTTACCTTGAAGTGTCTTTCCATTAGGTAAGTTCGCCATTTCTTTAGTGCATGCAGTATTGCTAACATTTCCTTCTCATAAATAGGTTTCTGTAAATACTTTCCTTTGATTGGACGACTTTCAAAAGCAATGGGTCTTCCTTCCTGCATTAAAATAGCACCAATTCCATTTCCTAAGGCATCACATTCCACAAGAAAGGTTTTTGTGAAGTCTGGCGTAGCTAAGACCGATGTTAGGCACATTGCCTCTTTAAGATGTTCAAAGGCCTTAGTTGCTTCAAGAGTCCATGAAAATGCATCTTTCTTCAATAATGTTATTAGAGGTGCTGCTATTCTCCCATAATTCTTAACAAACTTGCGATAATACCCTGTTAACCCGAGAAATCCTCACAACTGCTTTATGGTTGTGGGGACTTTCCATTCCTTAATGGCTTTAATTTTGTTAGGGTCTACTTTAACACCCTCGTGAGATAAAATATGAACCAGATATTCCACCTCTTGTACTCCAAAGAAACATTTGGATGTTTTTGCATATAATTGTTTCTCCTGCAATAGTTTGAGCACCCTGTCAACATGTTCAACATGATCCTTCCAAGACCCGCTATAGATTAGTATATCATCAAAAAATACTAGCACAAATTTTCTAAGGAAGGGTTTGAAAATGGAATTCATCAACCCTTGAAATGTAGAAGGTGCATTGGTAAGGCCAAAAGGCATGACCAAAAATTCATAATGACCCTCATGAGTTCGAAATGCTGTTTTGGGAATATCTTCAGTCTTCATTCTAATTTGATGATATCCTAAACGAAGATCCAACTTGGTAAAATAAATTGCTCCATGTAATTCATCCAATAATTCATCAATCACAGGAATGGGAAATTTGTCTTTAATGGTGAGCTTATTGAGCTCCCTATAATCCGAACACATTCGCCATGATCCATCCTTCTTGTGTACCAATACTACCGGAGCAGAGAAAGAACTTTGACTAGGTTGAATTATACCCGCCTCTAACATTTCTGCAATCATACGTTCAATTTCGCTCTTTTGGAAGTAAGGGTATCTATAAGGCCTGATGTTTGGAGGAACACTTCCTGGAATCAAATGAATAGCATGATCATGATCACGAATAGGTGGGAGTCCTTTGGGAGTTTCAAACACCTTGGAATGATTGTCCAAGACTTGTTGGAGATCTGCAGAAATAGATGATTTTGATTTCAGAACTTCTAGTGAGCATAATTGTGCAATTACGCCTCGTTGTTGTTTCTTTAGAAGCTTTGTCATGACATTAGAGCTTATTATCCTTCCCAGCTTCCCTTCAATACCCCGTAATTCGACTTCCTTTCCTTCTTAAAAAAATATCAAGAAAAGTTCTTGAAAATTAAAAGCTACCATCCCCAAAGATTGTAACCATTGTACTCCTAGTACAACATCAACACCTCCCATAGGAATGGAAAGCATTGGACTAGTCAATACATATTCCCCCATGGTTAGCTTCATATTATGGCATTTTCTAGAGCAATTTATAGTTCCTCCATTTGCAACCATCACTTGACATTCTGGTGCTGGGTATAAGAAACAATTTAATTCCTTGGCTACCTTACAATGAATAAAATTATGGGTGCTACCCGAATCAATCAACACTATTACCTTTTTCTTCTTGATTTGTCCTTTTATCTTGAGAGTTTGAGGAGTGGTAATTCCTGCCAGTGCATTACACGATATGGTCGGATTCATTTCTTCCTCTTCTAGGGCTGGTTCCTGGTGTATATCCTCTTCTTGTTCATTTTCATCTTCCTCTTCACAATCTATGTAAAATAATTTCTTCTCAGCACACTTATGACCTTTAGTGTATTTGCTATCACAACTGTAGCAAAGCCCTTTTGCTCTTTTTTCTTCCAATTGTTGTGGTGTCAACCTTGTAGGTTGTGGAAATCTAGGCGCAGCAACACTTCCTTCTTTATAGAATTGAGTGGTAGGCTTCCTTGTCGCCATTATTTTACATTCAACTTTTCTTGCCAACCTGAATGCCTTCTCCAATGAATCCGGTTCCAAAACACGAACTTCATGTTGGATGTTATCCTTTAAAGTGCTTATGAAGAGATCGATCATGTGTTCCTTTGGAATATCAGTTACCCTTATATTCAATTTTTGGAAGCCCTCAATGTGCTGCCCCACTAAACCCTTTTGTTTGAGATTTATCAATTGGCTAAAGAAGGTGTTGCTCTTTGTATCCTCATAATGTGCTATCATTTCTTCCGTAAAAATTGACCAAGTGACAATTTTTTTACGGGAGCAAAGCCATCGATACTGTTGTCCCTTGAGAAACAATTCCTTGCTGTGTACAGGAATCCGTGCTCAAGACATTAAAGATTATGTCACAAAAACGTATGTCTGTCTCTGTTAATTAAACCTTCAGATATTAATGATATATTTCCCAAATATTAAATCTATACAAGTTCTGCAATGCCATGTTCCGTTTATATTGAAGTGAGCGAATGAAAGACGAAGAAAGAAAAGGATTTTAAATTGACATGCTGCTGAACACAGAATCTACCATTATAAAATCCTGAAGAAGTGAGCAACAATAAAGCTAAAATAGAGGAGCGCCCATTAAGGATGTTTAAATCTTAGATACACAAATATCAAGAGACCTGCAGCTCAAATCACTCTACTTTATTCACAGATATGGAAATGAAATGAAAAACCAAGAAAACTCTTCAACACAGATGGAATGATGGAAACTTGCAAAACTTTCATTCATTCAATATTTTTTAGTACAAAATTAGCCTTCAAGGTCCAAAATTCGGAACCTTCTTCCTTCTTTTAATTGTCTTTAAATACAATATGATCAAAATGGTTTCCAGTAATGAAACCGATTCTAACTAACTCTAACTGCTTAACTGCTAACCTAGTGGAGGTACATGCCTCGTAAAGTTCTATTACATTTACATGACTTCATTTAAAACATGATAAAATGTGATAATCCCTAATCTAAGGGAGCTGATGCTCCTGAGACATTGGCTGTCTCAATGACTATTGGTGGCTGAACGGCTACTTGTGGCTGAGTGGCTGGAGTTCCCTTTTCTGTGTCCAAATAAAATCTTTTGCATTCTTTCCAGAGCTTATCCTGAGTCGTCGGAGCGTTCTTATAACGATGATATTCCAGTGTAAACGCAAAAACTTGACTGTGAGTAAGATTACCTGTGAACAATGTCTTCACCATCCATAGCAGAAGGAAATGCCTTTGTAAGAAATTAAATACCGTTTCTCCCTTCAAAACCTGTGTCTTCTCATGCCGGCCATCTGCTCTGCTTTTTGAAAATATCAACTGATCTTCATAGAATTTCCAGGACATAATCTCCCCTCTCTCTGTCCAGCATGAGGGCAAACCTGTTCTCGTCAACTTGTCAAATGATATATCAAATTTCTTAATTATCTCTTTAATTCCCTATAACCGCTTCTCTGAGGCTTTTAGAAGGTCGTTTTTGATGATCATTTTATTTACTTCTTCAGCATAGAAGTACCTATCCTGTATCCCCATATCTCTTAAGTCTTCATCTGTCTTGGCATTAATAAAATTTATGAATTTTCTGGCCCAATTTGCTCTTTTAATAGCGGCCTGCTTCTCTGATAATAGCTCCTTTTCATGCTCTAAAACAATGTTTTTCTCTCTGGAAATTATATTCATGGAATCCCATTTTGACTGCATCTCTGAAATAATTTCATTCCATATGATATCCTTAGCTTTAATCAGAGAAATATTTCCCTTTAATTTCTCCTTGAGCTCTTTGATTTCATCCTCAGCTTTCTGTAGCTTTTGCTGGTTCTCTTGTGCTTTTCCTTCCTATCCCTGCATCATCTTGGTAACTGTCACCAATTCTGACTGGGCTTGTTTACAATCTCTTTCCGCCATCTTTAATTCTGTGCTTAACTGAATAACCTGGGCTTGAGGGTCAGCTTCACCTGCAGAAAAATCAAAAGTACAAGTATGGTTCTCGATTTGATTCTGTAAGGTTATAGTAGTCTGCTTTACCTTAGTGAGTTCTTCGTCCTTCTTCATCAGCTGCTGTCGTAATTCCTCTTTCTCCTTTTCAACCTCAGCTACTTCGGCCGCCAATGAGTGCTCTGTAGCTGGTAATTTCAACTTTTTCCTTAATGAAGATATTTCTGCTTCTACACTTTTCATCAGTTTTTGAATTGCGGCTTTATCATTCGGATCCACACCGATTTTCATAATGATCTTCTTCAGCTCCTCATTTTGAGTTGTTAATGCCCTTGCATTAGCTTTCTCCATTTTGCATTGTTTGATGACCTTTGCTAGCATGTTTTCAGTCTTGACTGCTGTAGCATTGGTCTTGCTCAAATCATTTACAATCAGCTGACCGGTCTGCATGTGAAGATTCATTTTGTCCCACAAGGGGATCTTTTTAACATCCATGACTATGTTTAACTCCTTAAAGCTGCCCGAAGGTCCAAGGGACATTCCTGTCGGATGTGACAGAGCCATCTTAAACTGATCTTTCTCCAGATCCATCACAGTCAATAATCTAGTTTGGTCAGCAGGTATATTGTGCTCTGCTTGTGCTTCTATATTGGCCTTTATCCTCTGGTTCCTTTCCTCAATCTGTGTGAACACTTGCTTCATGGAAGGAGCCTTGTCCAAATGAAGTTCCTGTCTATTAGGAGATGAGAGGCAATCTTGTTCTTCATTGACCTGGAGAGTAAAACCAGGTGAATTGGAGGAATGGTCTTCTGCTAGTTTGGTCCTTTTTTCCTCTCGGGGCTCGTCATCATCGATTTCAATAACATCCTCTCTACCTCTTTTGCTCATTCTTTCCAAAATTGCAGGTGTTTGAATACTGGTCTTTGATGAACTTGACCCTCCTGGATTAGCCAGTTTCTCCAAATCAGGTTTACTTACATGAGTAAATGCAACATACCCATTCTCGACCCTTTTCTGAGAAATTATTCCATGTGGATCATAGGGCCATTTCTCTCCCAATAACAACTGCGTCCCTTCCAATATTTTTGATACTTCTTCAAAAGCTTGTCTTGTGTTGACAACAAAAGGGCCTACACTCATAGGCAACTTGTACATCAATCCTTTCTTCATGGGCAGAAAATGAACTTGATCTACATTAAGACTTTGCCTTATAAATTCCAAAGCAAAAAGTCTCATGGGAACAAAGGTTGGGAGCCTATAAGGCTCAATACTAACTCCATACAGCCTTATCTCAGAGTAATCTTCAAATACAAACCAATCTCCAAATTTACAATTGGGTCCTAACTGTAAGAACTCCTGGGCCTTTGGCAGAAAGCATGGAGGAAGAGTTCCATTCAGAATCTTATAAGCAGTAGACATGAAATGGTCAGCAAATTCAAACAGCCCGGCTTCGTTCTCTTCTTTTCTAACCATATCGGTCCAAAGCAAAACTGACTGCTTATTTTTATTACTATCCATTATATTTAAACCCACACTCATGAACTCTTCAACATTTTGATATAGAAATAAGTAAACTACCAATGATGGAAATATGAAAAAACCTGTTAGAGGGAAGGCGATCAATTGGGAATTTACTACTTCCTGCCAAAAAGACGGGATGTCTAGCGCCACCCCTGGTTTCATCATAAGAGCGAACATCCCCAAGACTGCCTTATCAATTTTGTGATCATCATCTCTTCCCAAAATCTCCATATTGCAGCTAAGAACTGGCCTATACTGAACACTGAACGCCTCCAAACTGAACTTTCCTGCTTCAAATTGAGTTTTCTCTGGGCTTGGTATCAAAAACGACATGCAACGATTAAAATCTTCATTTGAAAGCTCCTCGAAATACTGAGCCAACGAATCTTCGGAGAACTGCAATGGAGACTCATCTTCTGGAAAACATAATGCTTGACGCATTAATTGTGTTGAAACCTGCAGGATATTTTCCCCCTGAGAATTCATAACGAAACACTTGCCAGGGTACATAGACGAAACTAACCAAGAGATAAATTCGGGGAAGAAGTGAGTTTTCGGAACACAAGCGGACAACACACCCGAAATTTTCATAGCAGAGAACACAGGGGATTTGTCAGTGTTCAGGGTTACTTGGTAATGCAATAGGGGGTGCTTGACGGACGACGCGGTATCGTGAACATCCTTCTCGCTATCTAGGAGGGGACTGAGACTTGATGAACCAGACAATAATGTTCGCTTGGCCATGACTGACAGGAATTTGAAAGCAATTCACGAGGCAATGGATAATGCAAAGGTGGCGGGACGTAGTTAAACAGGGAAAACAGTCACAAATTAATCAAAACGGGACGGAAAAACCCCTTTTATAGGCTACAGAAACCATACTAAATGTAGGAGTGACGTGGAAAAACAGTTAACAGTGGATGACAGCTGTTTTCCACCTCGACAGATGACGTCATTGCGGGGGGTCTGTGAGTACGGCGGAAGAGTTTGATCCATACCCCCCGTAATAAATCCCAGCCGTTGATCACATCATTTCTGAGATCTGACTGGTCAACTGCGGGGGGTCGGGATTTGATAACCCACGGGCTGATTCACCCCCCGCAATAGCTTATCCGTAAGCTTCTTTGTGTGATTGCGACTTCCGCTCCGGAAGTTGCTCGGGTCTTAACCTTGAAACATATATATATCAACCTAAGGTTGACGACCGCTTCATGTATAGAAAAATTATAAATTCATTGCATTCCTCTTTTTGTTTATGCTAAAGTATTAACAACTTCATACTATAGCACATTTTCGAATTTTTATTTTTTTTATTTTTTCTTCTAAAATTTTCGAAATGAACTATAAAAAGGATATGTAGAAAATGATCCACAACAGATACCATACAAATGTATTTTCCTCTAAATGTAAAGTTGCAATGCGTACCTTTTGTGTGTTTTGCACGTTATGGAGATCAAAATATTGCTCCATCTGTAGTATCCATGTTACAGGATCCTTTCCATCAAACTTCCTCATATCCATTTTTGGAATATGGTGGTTCTTCCCGCCAACATTAGAGTTTATGAAATTGCGATTAACATTTATTTTGTTCTCATCATGAGGTTCTTCTACTATCTTTTCACCATTAGGAAACATTTCTTGTATCAACTTGGTCAAACCTTCGATGTCCGTTTTTAGATCATTCTTCATGTTTTTCATGTTGTTTTCCATGTTGTCTTTCATGTCATCCATCTTAGCTTCCATGCCAGCTTCCATGCCATCCATCTTAGCTTCCACACCTTTCTTCAAAACTTCCATTTCATTTTTTGTTGCTCTTTGTGAGAGTGAAATTTGTTGCACTTGCTCTTCTAATTTTGATAGATCATGTTGCAATTCTTCATCTTCATGAGTCATAGTAGAGCCTTCTGAAGGCTTAATGGGTGTTGAATTATTTTTACTGGGCATTTTTTAGAACCCAATACTGATATCTATTCTACAATATGCCCTTGGAATCAATTCAAATTGATTCTTCAAACAAGACTTATGCAATTCGGAAAAAAATACACACCTTTTTCTTGCTTTTGAGGAGCTCGATTTTGAAATTGGATTATATTTGTGATTGCAGCACTTCAATATTTTATTTTCAATACCAACGTAGCCCTCTAAATTATCTTTCGAATGCCACAGGTCTGACCTGATTTGGATTCTCCAAGACAAAGTTGTGTCCAATCTCCCACAATGACCTAATTATGGACTGGTTTAGTAGAGCGAAATTGTACGACTTTCCACGTGTCACTGTTTCATCCTTCGTCTCTGAAATTGATAAAAAAGAAACTAAAGTCCGTGTTCTTGTGACCACTTTTTACGGAACTCCAATCCGATGCCCAGAGAGAGAGTTATTGAACTTTTCCCACGATCACCTCTTTGAGATGAAATTCAAGAGCTTGAAAAAGCACTACCTTCCACAGATCATATCTCCAAAAATATTGCGAACCAAGCTCTGAAATTTTTTTATGAATTTCCTCAGGATTTCAGCTTCGCACCATATGAATTTCAGATTCTGAACCTTCGTAGAAAAAAAGTTATAGCGCAAATGCCACGATGACCTGTTTAGGAGCCTGAAAAAATACCTGACTTCCACAGATCATATCTCCGAAATTATTGCGAACCAAACTCTGAAATTTTTATACAAGCTTCCTCAGGATTTTTTCTTCGCACCCTAAACATTTCAGCTTCTGAAACTTCGTAGAAAAAAATTTATAGCGAAAATGCCACGATGACCTGTTTGGAGCAGCGAAACCCTAGAATCCAAAGCTCTGATACCAAATGTTGTGTAACCAGCTCCAAAAATAGAAGGAAAGAGATATCAACGCCTTAGAAATAAGCCACTTCGAGGGGGAAACCTCCAATACATTACATAAATGAACAATTCTTGGATGATACAATTTACAAAACCTCCTTTCTATATATAGGAGTCCATGGGGCCATAATGTAATCCTAGTGGGCCACAATGTAATCCTGGCTGACCTAACAATAATAATTTAAGGGAACAATAATAAAAAAATGGGGGTTACAAGGGTACAATAATAACAATAAGGGGGTTACACTAACAACAATAAGGGACTATACTAGTCATATAGGGACCTAACAATTACCCCGTGGGGAGCTATGAGGACAAGTACATCCAATGGACCACGCTGCGGCAGCAAAGAGATCAATATATGCACAAAATGATGAATTTGTTCCATACCTTGCGCAAAAATTTGGGTATTAAAGATTTAGAGAGACATTTGGTGCTCAAGTGCCGCAACTCTCTACAGAGACACATTCAGGAGGAAATGGAGTTTCTCGACATTACATCGCTTGGCACGACATATCGCTATGCTACCAAGATTGAGCAGAAATTCAAGCAGAAGAAGCGAGACTTTGGATCTGCGAATCCAAAGCCAGGGAAAGGTGCCCCCGAACCGCAGAACAAGGGGCAAAGCCAAAGCGGGGCGACTCAGAACAACACCACAAATCCAAAGAAGGACATGGGAAAGTGGTGTGAATTTCATAATAGCCCCACTCACAACCAAAACGAGTGTCGGGCCAATCAATCATTGGTGGCCGAACTAAAGGCACCTAAATGAGATGCATGTTCTGATCCAGAGTCAAAACCAGATAGAGGTAATGAAAAAGGGAATCAGATCATTGATGTGGATCCCAGTGCCATTGTTGCCACCACCAAGATCTAGAGGGAGGATCCCGAGGATCCAGAGGAGGGGGAGCACCTCTTCCATTCGCAGATGTGGGTGAAGGGTTCTCCATTGCAATTCCTTGTCGATAGCAGCAGAAAAAAGAACCTCATTTCATAAGAGGTCGTGAAGCGGCTCGACCTACCAACCATAGCACACCCGCATCCATATACAATCGGGCGGCTTCACTCAGGGAGAGATCTTCGCGTCTGCCAATAGTGTCGCCTTCCATACAGTATCAAGCCATTCACAGATGAGGTATTTTGTGATGTTGCTCCTCTTAATGTAGCTGATGTATTATTGGGCCAACCATACTTATGGAGGAGACATGCTATGTATGAGTCTAGGCCTCGTGCTGTTATTATTACTTTGGGAAATAACTTGTATAGGATTCCAGAGGTAGTATTGCCTCCTGTCATCTCTTTGAATACGAGAAAAAAACGTAGTAAGATTGTTTCCCAAACCAAGAAATTTATTTTCCTTACAAATCGATCACAGGGAAAGAAGAATATTGTGGTCCCCAACTTTTAAAATGATCACATTGTGTGGATAGAAAAAGTCAGAATACGAGGACATTTTCTCCTGCTCTCGAAGGTTCCCCTACCTTTATTAGGACATGGATCGCTTATTCCATTGATCGACCTGTGTACTCACTAATGTTTCCATACCTCATACAACTACATAAACATAATCCACACATGTACTATCCGAGGCTGATAAAGAAACCAAATTTACTAAACACATTCAGCATGTCCGCCCGTAGGTCCATGACATCTTCAACAAATCTAATACCTGTTCAACAGAATTTGTCTCATCTCATGGAGGATCTCAACGAAATGGGGACCATTGCTTCCTAAGGAGGGAGGAATGATCTAGGTGGATATCGGTGGCCACCCACCTATTCCATTTGGACCCGCACCTTCAATTCTTGCAACTTTTGACTTTCAGCACAACTTACTATTTAAATTAGCAGGTTGTCTGTTCCTGAACTTTCAGAGCCATTTTCTTGCGCTAATGAGCCACACGGATATGAGTGGCCACCCACCTATTCCATTTGGACCCGCACCATCAGTACTTTCAGTTTTTTAGTTTCGACACAACTTACTATTTTTAGCAGTTTTTTCGGGTCCTGAACTTTTGGAGCCGTTGTGAGGCGCTAAACGACATTTTTTGGGTATCGCGCCTCTAGCAAATATGGTTTCATTCCAGAATTGATATTAGTGGTCGGCAGTTGTAGTCCTCGGATAGATATTTTTAATGATGTATCATGTTCATCAAATGAAGATAGTATGCCAAAGTTACGACCCCGGGAAGTTGAAACACCAATTTACCCAAACGGGGCCCATAGTTTTGGCGCTTCATCTCCTAGAGTTAGTTTTTTTTGGATGTTTAAGTTTTTCCATTGTTTCTCTAAAATAAATAGGCCCTCGAGCCTCATTGTAACACTGTTCAGAGACATGTAGCCACCACATCTCTTCTCAAAGATAAGCTACTAGCGCCTTAGCTATTTTATTTCCATTATGTCTGTAAGCATATTTTTGTTATTTGATTATAATGAAATGAAGCATTATTTCCATTGCATCTTTGTGTTTATGTATATTTTTGTATTTTATTGTGTTCCTACATAAATCCTGATCAGTGGTATGCAATCTGCTCTTTCTCTGTTTTTCTTTGCATGTCCCCAATGCGGTCAGGGTATAAGGAGTTAAGGCTCAATCTGGTTGAACCCTTTCAAGATCAACCTCGAAAACCCCGATGAACTCCCATGGCGGAAAAAAATAAAGACGAAGGAGCAGGAGATCCTATCAAAATATTGCTCTAGGAGGCCCTTGAGAAACAAAGGTACGCGATGATGGATAACTTTGCTCAGATCCTTCAACGACTGCCCACCTACGATGCATATATATCCAACAGCCACTCTGGAGGTGCCACTCCCTTCAAGGTACAGGTAAAATTTGACATTCCTGTATTTGAAGGCCAGATAGATGCAGACGCCATCGATAGATGGTTGAATTTGCTAGAAGGGTATTTTTCAGTCCATGATTTATCCGACCGAGAAAATATTATTTTGCACTCCTTAAAGCCGCCTCCCATGTCAAGAACTGGTGGGAAACGTACTGTGAGAAAAAGGATGAGGGGGAACCCTCTCTATTCTCGGTTGCACCCACTTGGAATTAATTTTGAGACGACATCAAGGAATAATATTACCCCGTGGGGAGCTATGAGGACAAGTACATCCAATGGACCACGCTGCGGCAGCAAAGGGATCAAGATGTGCACAAATTGATGAATTTTGTCCATACCCTATGCACAAAGTTGGGTATTAAAGATTCAGAGAGACATTTGGTGCTCAAGCACCGTAGATATCTAGACATACACATTCATGAGGAAAGGGAGTTCCTCAACATTACATCGCTTGGCACGACATATTGCTATGCTGCCAAGATCAAGCACAAGAAGCGAGACTTTGGATTCGTGAATCCGAAGGCAGGGAAATGTGCCCCCGAACCACAAAACAAGGGGCAAGGCCAAAGCGGGTCAACTCAGAACAACACCACAAATCCAAAGAAGGAAATGGGGAAGTGGTGTGAATTTCATAACAGCCCCACTCACAACAAAAATGAGTGTTGGGCCAAACAATCGTTGGTGGCTGAACTAAAGGCACCCGAATCAGATGCATGTTTTGATCCTAATTCAGAACCAGACAGAGGCAATGACAAAGGGAAGCAGATCATTGATGCGGATCCTAGTGCCATTTTTTCCACCACCAATATCCAAAGGGAGGATCCCGAAGATCCAAAGGAGGGGGAGCGCCTCTTCCATTCGTATATGTGGGTAAAGGTTTCTCCACTGCAATTCCTTGACGATAGCGGAAGCCAAAAAACCTCATTTAAGCAGAGGTCGTGAAGCGTCTCATCCTACCGACTATAGCACACCTGCAACTGTATACAATTGGGTGGCTTCACCCAGGGAGAGATCTCCGCGTCCGCCAGTAGTGCTGCCTTTTGTACAGTGTCAAGCCATTCACGGATGAGGTATTGTGTGATGTTTCTCCTCTTGATGTAGCTGATGTACTATTGGGCCAACCATACTTATGTAGGAGACATGCTGTGTATGAGTCCAAGCTTCAGGTTGTTATTATTACTTTGGGAAATAACTTATACAAGATACCAGAGGTAGTACCGCCTCATGTCATCTCTTTGACTATGGAAAAAAAATGCAGTAAGATTGCTTCCCAAACCAGGAAATTTATTTTCCTTACAACTCGTTCACAGGGAAAGAAGAATATTGTGGCCACAACCTCAAAACAGGGCTCCCCTGCACGACTGCAGCAGATGGACAAAGTCATGGAGGAATACGAGGACATTTTCTCCTCACTCACAAAGGTTCCTCTACACTGTCAGGACAAGCATTCCCTTGATTTGACCCCTGACCGCCGCCTGATGTTTCCATACCTCATACAACTACACAGACAAAATCCACACATGTATTGTCTGAGGTTGATAAAGAAACCAAAATTATTAAACACATCCAACATGTCCGCCCGCAGCTCCATTACATCTTCGACAAATCTAATACCTAGTTCAACAGAATTTGCCTCATCTCATGGAGGATCACAATGCAATGGGGATCATTGATTTATGAGGAGGGAGGAATGATCCAAGTGGATATCGGTGGCCACCCACCTATTGCATTTGGACTCGCACCAACAATTCTTGTAGCTTTTCACTTTCAGTACAACTTAATATTTTTAGCAAGTTGTCGGTTCCTAAACTTTCGGAGTTGTTTGGAGGCCCTAATGAGCCATGTGGATCACCCACCTATTCCGTTTGGACCTGCACCATTAGTTCTTTCATTTTTTCAGTTTTGACACAACTCACTATTTTTAGCAGTTTTTCGAGTCCTGAACTTTCGGAGTCATTGTGAGGCCCTAAACGAATTTTTTTGGGCATCGCGCTTCTAGCGAATATGATTCCGTTTTGGAATTAACATTCATGGTCAACCATTGTAGTCCTCAGATACATCTTTCTAACGATGTATCATGTGTGTCGAACGAAGATAGTATGCCAAATTTACAACCCCGGGAAGTTGAAACACCAATTTTCCCAAACGGGGCCCATAGTTATGGCGCTTCATCTCCTAGGGTTAGGTTTTTGGATGTTTAGGGTTTTCCATTGTTTCTCTATAATAAATAGGCCCTAGAGCCTCATTGTAACATAGTTCAGAGGCATGTAGCCACCACATCTCTTCTCAGAGATAAGATACCAATGCCCTAGCTATTTTATTTCCATTATATCTGTAAGCATATTTATGTTATTTGATATTAATTGAAATGAAGCATTGTTTCCACTGCATCTCTGTGTTTATGTATATTTCTGTGTTTTATTGCGTTCCTGCATAAATCTGGATCAATACATGCGTTAATCTCATGAAATCAATCAAGTATATCTAGACGGGTTTATTTTTAGTTTTAGAGGTTAGATATAGGTTTTACTGTTATAGAGCAAGGCAAGTGTTTTTATTATATTGTATGTAATATTCTTGGAGGTTGACCTCTTCTTCTTTCTCCTCCACGTCATGTTTGGGATATCCTTCAAGGAGCACATGCTAAAGGTTTGTCTCTCCCAATCTCTCTTCAATTCCTAGTTGCCTTGCTTAGCTTAGTAGAGTAAAACTTTATTTCTTTTTGTCTATTGTTGGCATACCTTAATAGTGGGGATGAAATAATACTTAATATATAAAAATTCCCAACAACAAGGAGAAAGGAAAACAAAACAACAAATGGCCAACCAAAATAACCAATCTAAAATGCATATAGACAAAGGTAAATGGGTATAAAGAAACCCAAAATGGAATCCATAGCAACCAAAAGGAAAATTAGAGTCAAAATTAATGGAGTTGAAACTTAAAAGTGGTCCAAATAGTTATAGAAGGTTCAAAATTGGGAACAAAGAGAGTAAGAGGAGCTTGAATTGACAAATTAAAGGAGTTTTTCCCATAAACCAAAGTTGTATCAAGAGAGGCCTAAAATTAAGGTTAAGAACCCTCAAATCCTTTGTTTGGACCATGATTAGGTGCAATCAAGACAAATTTCATTGCTTGCAATCAAGTATATAAGGGTTCTTTGTGTCATCATCACATGATTCCTGTGTACAAGTTACCAAGTACAAAATATATATACTATAAAAGCCATTATTTTGATGACAATGAAAATGAAACAAAATTGCACAAATTTTTAAATTACATCTTTCAATTCCATAATAGAGGACACTAAAAAATATAAAAACAAGTGAAATGGCAGAAAGTAGTTTGTCCCTTTCAAATATAAAAAATGACAAAGTAAAAAGGCACTAGGTTGGAATATGGAAATTGAGACAGTAAAAAAGAGAAAATACAAGAACATAAACAATTTATAATATTGGTCACGTTAATAAGTACTTGTCCTCATAAACATTAAAATAAAAATATGTGATAATTGAGTCAAAATCAAAACATCACTTAGAAATGACAATATCCTTTTTTTTTAATAGTACCTTTTAGTGAAAAAAGTGTAAAAACTACCACATAGTACTTTTAGAATAACCAATAGAATTTCTTCTCCCATTTTTTTTAAACCTTGGTGAGGATTTCTTCTCCCATTATTAATTGGAATTGAGAAATATACGTGGGATAATGAGTGTGTTGATAATGAACTTCTTTCTTACCCTACTGAAACATCTAAAGGCATATTCCAAGTTGTTCTTATTTATAAATGAAGTACCTATATCAAGGTCCTATTTAAAATTTTATGTTAACTAAAATTTCATTCAATTTATTAATATCATCCAACAATTAAAAAATAAAATGAATCGAATTGAAGAAATTAGTTTCATATATATATATATATATATATATAAAGGCCTATTCCAAGTTGTCCTTATTTATAGACGAAGCACCTATATCAAGGTCTTATTTAAAATTTTATGTTAGATTTTTTAAATATTTTTTAAACTAAAATTTGAATCAAATTATTAATATCATTCAACACAATTAAAAAATAAAATGAATGGAATTGAAGAAATCACACACACATATATATATATATATTGGAAAAACATAATGATAAGAATTTTTTATTATTTTCAGGGTGTGCTCCTAACCTAGGCACTAGTTGTACATGGGACAACATGTTTTATCACTTGGTTGAACTCTATTAACATACCAAGACATTCATAGCACACAACCTACTCATAAAGGAGTCTAATAGATATGATATTTGGTAATAGTTGAAGGCTCTAGATATATAATCACCTATTCATCTCCCTCTACTCTTGGATAGTGTGGAAAAATGTTAGGGTCATCACAACAACACTGAAGGGAACCTCAAAGGAATTCTTATCATGATACACTATGCCAAGGATGTTACTGATGGACAAGCTCAATCTTAACTCTAGATTCTTCCAACTATGGTTTCTACTTATGAAATCCCTTTTTATAGCTTTAGTTACTTCCAAAAATATATTCTATGCTCACTATGTATTGTTAGGTTTGGTTTTCTTTCTAGGGTACCAATATAGTTTCATTTTTTGATATAACTTGTTTCTTTGCAACTATATAGTGAGGTGTATTGTAGTTTCCCTATGCGCAAGTCAAGTTACTTTTTTGTCTTTATGGACTATGTTATATTAGGGAACTTCTAATTGTTTTTATGGTGTTTTAGTTAATAAAATTATTGAAATCCTAAGGGTTTACCTTTGCTTTCTTTTTTAAGTGTTAAAATTCCAAAAAAATGATCAAAAAATAAATATATTATATAGTTTCGGTTAAATAAAAGATTTGGAAAGTAGCACACATATATGGTGGATATCACATAAAGTCCATGGTTGATTTTCACCCCCCCACTCCATCATGCTTGATAGGTAACAAAGTGGGTGGGGGTTCGAAATAAAACTCATGACATAGCAACAGGGTATTGAGTCTCCCTTGCCCTCCCACCCTTGATCATTTCAAAACCACCAAGGAACACCCCTAGAAACTACCTTGCTAACAAAAAATGACATCAAAAAGCAACATGGGACACACAATGATTAGGTGAAGTGACAAGTGATTAAGCGACCGACTCAACTAAGTGTTGATAAGGGTGGTAACCAAGTCGATAAGTTACAATATGTAGCTAAAGTGAATAAAATAGTGCTTGAAGTGGTAGGAGACATGCCAAGATGACATCAACATGACGTATGCTAACATGACCCTCATAAGGTTGGGAAAACATATTACAGTTGTTTTTTAGTTAATTATAGATTTCCACATATATAAAAATTAGAATTTGGGGATAAAAGGATAAAAATATGGTTTATTTTCCATAGTTTATGGTTAATAAGAAAACAAGAGCCTATGTGAGGAAAAACTAAAGGCAATGTAAAGAAGTTGTCATCATACTAAGTTAACAAGACAAGGTTACCTATCATCATCAAAATTTGTTTCAGGTATATATTTATCATTTTCCATTTTTTTTCAAAAATAAAATGAAGAACCCAAACCTTAAGACCTACGAACCCCCTTATCCCTTGACTATTTAAGAACTAAAACTTTGTTTATTGTGACAATGACATTTTTGACATTGTCTTCTCTTGGTATGACCTATATGACCTACATTAACTATTGAAATTTGCAACAAGAAATAGTGAAATTGGCCTCCAGAAACATCCAGAAAATGGCATCCAGAAATGGCTACCATGGAGGCTTTTGAGTAAATTATTTCTTAATTAAATTAGAAGAAATGTGTGTCAAATTTATTTATCCCTTAAATAAATTGGACAATAAATTGTAATCTTATCTCAAAATCACTTGTAATAATTAAATGAGTGTGATAGACTCAATTAGCTCATGAAATTCGAGTTGAGGGTGGTTGGTGAGGCATGTAGAGTGATTCTATTTGTTTTAGAGTCCAAGTTGCAGTTAGTGTATTAGTTTAATGCATGAGAAATCAGTTAACTCAATTAATTGAGTTAAAATCAGTTTAACTAGTTGTATCTGATTGTTGCACTAGTGAGAGGTCAAGTGAATTAAATCATATTTAATTCACATGCAGTGATCTATCAAGTGACTGATGATTTACTATTAATAGCTGCATGCATGTCAATTCTGATGAAGACCTAGTTGAGACAAAGGTTAAAGCGAAGTTATCTATCAGTTGTATTTATAGCGAATTGCGTGGGCACAATTATATACACCATAGGATGCCGATGATGTATTGCGCAGTCAAGGAATGCTAATTATCCTATTTAATAGGGATTAATTGCCTAGGTATTGCATAATAAAGGTAGGCTGAGTATAGGCTGAGAATTGGCTAAGTACTAGCCCAATTTTGTCCAAATCAGTGTGAGACAGTCAGGATAGTGCAACAGACTCTTGAGAGAAGAGTGCATTGTATTGTTTCATGATTCCTTGGTTCATTATAGAATAGAGATAGAGGGGTTTTGAGCCGCAAGCTTTCCCCAGGAAAAATATTTATGTTTTGCGATTGATTTTCTTCTTTCTCTTACTTGGTGTGATTGTGCGATTGTGTTTAATTTTGGCAAATTAATTTATAGAAGGATTCAGTACCTTGCTCTGGAATATTGCATGATAGGATTGAATCCATTGATATAAATATTGTTTATGTAATTTCTACATGGTATAAGAGCTACATAAATCACTATAGTGGAGAAGAAATTGATTTTTTGCTGAACAACATTTGAATTTGCAAAAATACTTTTTGGTGCGACAAGCGGATCAAGATGGATTTCAATGGATTAAGATTGGAATATGCACTCGATGGAAGTTCTAATTATATTGCATGGAAATACATAATGGAGGCAGTTATAGAGGACAATGGGTTGAAAGAATTCATTGATAATGATATTCCCAAGCTCGTAGCAGCAGACGCCGCTCTTCTTGATGCTTGGCAAAAGAAGGTAGCAAGGGTGAGGAGGATATTATTAGAGGGAGTCCTAGATCACATTGTTTCGAGTCTCCATGGAAAGGGGGACTCCATATTTTATGTGGAAGGCCTTGACATATCTGTTTTAGAACAACAGCAACCAAAGGAAGTTGGCGCTGAAGCACAAGCTCAGGAAAATCAAGAAGGAAGAGGGTGAGACGGTACCAACATACTTGGAAAAGTTCACTCAATGTCGAGATGATATTGGAAGTGTTGGTGTGATTGTAGTGGATGATGACTTGGTGAGCCTAGCACTTCTAAACCTTCCCAAGAGATGGCATAGTTACCAGGACTCGGTGAATGGGAGGGAGAAGTTACTAGATTGGGAGCGACTTTGGTTGGATTTGGTACAAGAAGAATTCAGGTGAAATACCAGGGATGGATCCTCATCCAAGACTAATGAAGGGGATGATTTTTCCTTGGCCGGTAAGGCAAAGAAGGCTAAGGGAAAGAAATCACAAGGTGAAGCAGGCAAGAAAGACTTGTCCAAGATCATATGTTTTCATTGTCATGAGCATGGGCACTATGCTACAAATTGTCCATAGAAGAAGGCAAGAAAGAAGGAGCCTACAGTTGTAGCGGGTGAAGCATTGGCTTCACAGTTCGAGCTTTATTTTACTCTCATTTCATGCATGGCCAACAATGTAATGTGATACATGTGGTATTTAGACATCGGTGCCTCGTCCCATATGACAGAGAATAGAGATCTCTTTAGTGACTTGGAGGAGAAGGACCTCCAGCAGAACATAGAGTTTGGAGATGACAGGAGGTATAGCACGAACGACATAGGTACAGTTACCTTTCAGAGGGAGAATGACTCCCATCTCAGACTAGCAGATGTTTTTTATGTTGCAAGCCTAATGAAGAATCTTGTCTCCGTAGCAGTATTGGAAGACCATGGTTATGAAGTGATGTTTAGAAAAGGAAAAGTTTTCCTTAAACACATAGCCACAGGATAGGTGAAGCAGATCGGTTCAAGATTCAAGAACATGTATGCTCTCTAGGTTGAGGATGCATGCAAGGATTTGAGGAGCAAAGCAACGGTTAGTGACCTGGTGGTTGAGAGGGTGAAATTATCTCTCAACATGCAGCCTCAGAAGCAGTCTCAGAAGGTTGTGGAGAAGCCACAATTGGAGAAGCAGAGAGGAGTTCGAGTGGAAGAGTCCACTCAAGCAGAGACCTTCAAGAGGGGGAAATTTCGAGCCAGAAAGGCAGAGGGAGTACATGCAGCTATACCTCTAGGTGTGAGATGGGGCGATATGCAAAATTAATCCCAAGAAGAAATTTGGGCAGGGTCCATTGAGATGGTGTGTCTCATGGATCGAACCTGGCTAAGAGGAGCCCATAGTGCAACAGTAGTAGGAAGGATTAGTTAGATTGATGCAATCAAATGTCAAGAGGACATAAATCACAGTGACAGGTGTCAGATACTGGAGCACAGATCAGAGTTGGCAGCAATGCAGAATGCATGGATGCAGATGTCAACAACATAGAGAGTCTAGTAGACATGTGCAGTAGCTAGCAGCAGTCAGAAGCCCTTGATGACAGATGATTTATACTGATTCAGTTGTTGGAGGCTATTCAGTTTCAGGAAGTGTTGCATGCAATAACATTCCAAAGGTACCAGATCAGGACAGATTGATTCCTTTCTTGTTGAGAGGGAGTGTTGAAATTTGCAACAAGAAACAATGAAATTAGCATCCAGAAACAACATCCAGAAAGTGGCATCCAGAAATGGCTACCATGGAGGATTTTGATTTAATTATTTCTTAATTAAATTAGAAGAAATGTGTGTCAAATTTATTTATTCCTTAAATAAATTGGACAATAAATTGTAATCTTATCTCATAATCACTTGTAATAGTTAACTGAGTGTGATAGACTTAGTTAGCTCATGAAATTCGAGTTGAGGGTGGTTGGTGAGGCATGTAGAGTGATTCTATTTGTTTTATAGTCCAAGTTGCAGTTAGTGTATTAGTTTAATGCATGAGAAATCAGTTAACTCAATTGATTGAGTTAAAATTAGTTTAACTAGTTGTCCCTGATTGTTGCACTAGTGAGAGGTCAAGTTAATTAAATCATATTTAATTCACATGTAGTGATATTTCAAGTGACTGATGATTTAATATTAATAGCTGCATGCATGTCAGTTCTGATGAAGACCCAATCGAGACATAGTTTAAAATGAAGTTATCTATCAGTTGTATTTATAGAAAATTGCCTGAGTGCAATTATATACACCATATGATGCCCATGATGTATTGCGAAATCAAGGAAGGCTAATTATCCTATTTAATAGGGATTGCGTAAGCAAGGCAGGCTGAGCAGAGGCTGAGGATTGGCTAAGTACTAGCCCAACTTTGTCCATATGAGTGTGAGACAATCAAGATAGTGCAACAGACTCTTGAGAGAAGAGTGCATTGTATTGTTTCATGATTCCTTGGTTCATTATACAATATAGATAGAGGGGTTTTGAGCAGCAATATTTCCCCAGGAAAAATATGTTTGTTGTGAAATTTATTTTCTTCTTTCTCTTACTTGGTGTGATTGTGCAATCGTGTTTAATTTCCGCAAATTAATTTGTAGAAGGATTCAATATCTTGCTCTAGAATATTGTATGATCAGATTGAATCCATTGATATACATATTGTTTGTATAATTTCTACAATAACAAGCCTTTGCTTGTTTCCATGACCTACATGACTTATTTCATGCTTCGGAATCCAATTTAGCCAAATTCATTATTCCTCAAACTTAATTTTTTCTTGAATTTATAATGTGTTGTGCACAAAAATACATTCCAAGCAAGAAGGCGATAATTTCAAAGAATGACATCATCCTTTTCGCAATAAGTTTTGAATCATATGTTAAGAATAATTGGACCCTCTGAAACCCAAATACCACAAGAAGAAACCTTAATTTCTTCTTAACATGAGTCAACAATTGAAGAAAAATAAACCTTGGTCCAATCATATCTAAACCTAGATGTTATCTCACCTAAAATCCCACCACCTTACAAAACCAATGCCTTCCCAAATATTTTGAGATAGATCACTCCCATGATGTGTTCACTATTGGGTTTTGACCATAACTAAACAATGGATGAATCAATTCTATATTTCATGTATGCTATTTTCCCCACTAATGACAATCCTTTAATTAGATTTCATTATAGACAATACATAGCACATGTCACAAATTTCCACTTAACCCCATTTAATTCAAGTATGTATTTTAGATTTTTGTCTTACCTTGTTCATTTACTGTTATATTTTCAAGCCGAATATTTTTCATGTTTACATTTAACCTACAAGATGGGTGAGGTAATCCTTCTTCACTTATTCATTGGACTCATTTAATTAGAAAAAAAAACCACAGAATGTAAAGTTTTATGATTTTGCCGACGAGTTATTGTCTATTCTCTATATTATTATCCATGAAGAGCCATCTATTAGAATTTTCCCTGAGATCAAGAAACTTCTTAAAATGAGTCCAGATACTAAAGTAAATGACTAGAATCTTTTCCAACACCATACTAAAATAAGAGTCTATGGTTTTGAGTCTCAAAAATGTTAGTTACCAACATTTCTCACTAGGAGGATCTTTGCTTTATAGTACATTAGAAAAATAGTGGAGTCCGATTATCTTCATTTAGTATCAAAGAAACAATATGCTACTTTTAAGTTGAAAAAATAGGTTGGAATATTTATAGTTAATGCTAGATCAACCTTGG
Source organism: Pinus albicaulis (assembly GCA_034641835.2). Classification (NCBI taxonomy): domain Eukaryota; kingdom Viridiplantae; phylum Streptophyta; class Pinopsida; order Pinales; family Pinaceae; genus Pinus; species Pinus albicaulis. The sequence continues at coordinate 674,632,212 of CM076570.1, forward strand.
AGGTGGTAGAGAAAATGCCTAAGGAAATGAACCTCTCATTGGGCAAACAACATACTTACCATCCTTATTTATTTATTTTCTAATGAAGACTAAAGTAGGGTTCAACTCCATATGGTCACTTGAAGAAGGCAAAGATAAACAGTCTAGAAAATAAAGACAATTGGGAAGTTGTACAACACATATTTTAGCATAAAGTATACAAATTAACTCAACCTCCTATAATAGACACTCCACAACAATAAGAGAAAACTAGTAAAAGATCTCATCAAGAAACTTATCGGACAATTTTATAAATGGATGAAGATGTTCAAAAATAAATAAACATGCAAAGAACAAAAGAACATCAATTGGATAGATAATTTTCATTATATAGTACGAAAGAAGCATCATCAAGAAAGCATGTATTTTCCAACCATCAATGCTTGAACCAATTCCTAATGATCAAAAGGGTTAAGGAGCTATATCATTAGTAGAACCAACAAAATAGGAAAAAATGTTTTCTCAGTATCTAGAAATAAAGAATAAGAATGTGAAAATTAAGAAGGATTTATATTCTTAGTTATGGAAGTAATGGTTGTCTCAAACTAGATTATTGTCAACTCTTGATTTTGAAAAGGGGAGGTTAAACATGGTAATTTTGGAACTGAAGAAACAAACTATAATCACAACTTATGATTACAAAGCAATGATGTTCTCAATGAATTTGGAAAAATCAATATGGTGGGTAAAATACATCTTCATAGACAAATAGGTGACATGGTGCATCCAAAGTCCAAGATATGGCATATAAATTTGATGATCAACTCAAATAAGAAAAATTGCTCAACTAAACAAAATAGATGAGCATTAAAGAGTTAGAAAAATGGTGGTACAATTGGGAGCCAATCCCAAAGATGCTAAATAAATTTAAGCACCAATGAATTTAAAGGATATCTATATCCTTGCATTAAATAAAAGGCTAAAGTTTCCAAATACAAAGCATGTTCATACCCCTGAGTTGTTAGCACTTAAGTAGGAGAAAGACCAATTGTTAAATAATAGCATATAAATGAATAAACAAATTGAGAATTAGGAACAACATATTGAAGCATTAAATAAAGGAAGAACAAAACATGTATATCAAAGTTTTTCATCTATACCCATAACACCATTAGATCCTTTAGAAGAGCTAGCTAAGACTTTAGTTGACTTAAGTTTAAAGGAAATTGAGCTTGAAAAGGCCAATATAATTATTAAAGTAAATAATGATGTACTAAAATTTTTAAAGGAATAGATTTTAGAAAAGGACAACACTATTGCAACATATAAGGAAATCAAAGCCAAACTTAAACAAGATCAGGATCAAATGCATAGTAAGTTGACAGGACAATCATATCTAATCGAAGCCAAACATATTCCATGGGACCACATTATAGAAAATATTACAAATTTACAAAGTTCTTTCAGATTGATTAGTGATGAATTTTCATTGGTATACTAAACTTGGAAAACAAGGGAATACTTGGGAAATAAGCCTCAAATGACATACAACATAATAATTTTTCTCAGTTCTAAGTCTTGGGAGGAGTTGAGTGTGTTAGGCTTTTCATAAATAACTTCACTAATAATGGAAACCAATAAAGTCTTAGCAATGAAAAACTTGACACAATAGGCCCAAAATAAATGCAATGTGATAAAAAGGAATGTGGAGCAATTTATGAATGGGTTTAACAATTTACTAGATATGGGTTTACCCACCTATTGGGGAAATAAAGGCAATTCGATACCACAACAAACTTACAAAGAGTCTCTAATCAAAGAAAGAAATAACATGGATAAATTTTCATATATGACTTGAGCTTAGGGAGGTCAAATAATTGTTGATAATTTAACTAATGATTTGTATCTTTTATGACAGGTTTAAAACACGTTTTCTATAGCTCCAACATATGATAAGTACATAAAATTGGATATTGCATTTAGAAATATGGCTTCATTTAGTTATACTATGGGTGAATATTGGAGGATGTTCACTTAGTTCACATTATGATAACTCAACAAACAATTTTCCAACAGAAGTAGAAAAAAACTAGCATCTGACAATAGTACAATCAACTCCTACATTTTTGTAGCCAGTATCTGATTTTGTAGTTATGGTGTAGAAAGTTGCTACTTGCAAATCAATATTATTATGACCTATATTGTAAAAAAATAAGAAGAAACTAGGGACCAAGGGATTGTGATATTTTGCTTTTACTAAAAAATGTAATTTGGATGATATTATTCTCTATTAGTCTGTAATATTAAACCTTTCTTTTTGGGACAATTCGTTTGAGTCTCTATAATGTTTCCTCTTGTTTATCAAAATATTTTCCTCTATGTACTTTATTCCTCTCTATATGAGTAAATATTTAAAGTGAAAATCAACTACTACTTCCCTTGTCATACCTTTCTACATAATATTATGAAAGAGTAAGTTTTATGAATGATACAATTTGTATTTGAAACACCTTTCTTTTTCATTGGATTATTGAAGCAAAATTCATACAAAAAAGATAAAGTACATTGTGTTGACTGCTAAATTCATATGCTTAACACGTATTACATATCATAGAAGTTAGAGTATTAGTTTAATGCTTTGAATCTCTTGCATTTGTTTTCCTTGCATCCTTCTTATCTTCCATCTTATCTCATAATTGTTTGTCACAACTGAACAATTGCCTAAAGACTAGTGATTGTAACCATATTTTCCTTAAGATAATAGATGAGGTGATATAAAAATATCTAGGTCAAAAAATTGTTTTGGTAAATTGGTGCCTTGGCATAGTTTCCTAACCAGGAACATCTCAAGGAACTACAAACTCCTTGCACAAAGAAGTCTTTTAGGCCCATCTCTTCACAATTGTAGATTAGTCTAATTTATTATAGGTAAGTTAACAATATAATCTATCTAATTTAGAAGAATTATATACATTTTATTTCTAAATGCAATAAATTAAAACTCTTTACATACCATCTCCACACACACTATAATTATTTAATCAAACAATTTAAAAACAAATCGAAAAATTTTCATTCAATACATAACTGTCCTATAACATTTGTGTGCTAGATAATATGAAGCATATAACAAAGGCGCTTCTACAATGCGTATATTTGATGTACAACTAAAATTGTTATGCATAGTTTTATGCAAAAAATGATTCTATAAAGGAATCATCTCTCCCCCCCCCTTCCCCACACACAGAGCCAACTATAAGATTATCTCCTCACAAAGTTCTCTATACAATGTGATAATTATTCTCACCCATAAAGAAAATGGGAAAATTAAGTGAAATAACATGTTTCAATAGAATTGTAAATCTCTTCTTGTTTTATTTTTTATTTTTTTTATTTATTTTTTATTTTTTAATTTTTATTTTTGTAAGTAATTTAATTGAATTAAAAATATCAAAGTAAGATAAGTAAAAGGTTGAAATGGAATATTTTATTTTCTTTTCAAAAGGAAATTATAGAAAGAAAAATGTATATTAGATATAGAAATATAGGTTAATTCATCTAAATGAATCGATAAACCTTTATTTTGATAGTGGACTAAGTATGTAAAGAGAGGAGAGAGGGTGACATATATGAGTAAATGTAAATGCTATGCATGTATACAAAATTAGTTTACACATGCATATGTAAAATATATTGAAAGCAATGGAAATAAGAACCAATACACTAATTAAACCATAAAGAATTTGAAACAACTAATATTAGAGTTGGAAATATTCTAATCTCTTTATAGGCAACATATTCTTGATATCTCACAAGATGTTGAAATATTGTATAGGCATAGGATTTGAAAGGAATTTTTAACCAAAGATGAATGGATAAGATTCATGGATGCCCTAATATGTAAGAATATAAACCAAGAGAAGTGGAGAATAACTATGAATAACTAGAAAAGTAGCAAACATGTAACAGAATAAAGAGAAGCACCTCGTCAAGGAGTTGAGGAGGATGAAGAAGAGAAGAGAAAACCAAGGGAAAGAGTCCAAGAGAGTGTGCAAGTCATTAAAGAGCCAATACAAGAGAAATTGAAGCAAAGTAAAAATGCTAAATAAATATTTATTTATAATAGAAATAGATGTTGGAGGCTAAAAATTGGCGACCCATAAAATATGTGAAGTTGGACTTTTAATCAATTGGGTCTATATTAGGTGGTTGAGAGGAGAAAGTTATTCTCCTCACCCAACTTTAAATCCCACTTGTGACATGTTTTTTCTCCACAAGTCAATTATTGGTTGGGGTTGGCAAGGTACCAACACTCTCATTCTTAGCTATAGGATTGAGGGTGGATGAGATGCCATAATAATACAAAAGGGGTTAGATTCCTTAATGATGAGAGATGATCTTTCACTAGTAAGCAAGGTTCAATCCCCATAAGGGATTTTCTTGGAGCCATGGGGTAAACATGAGTTAGTGGTTGAATGTGTGGTTGCACCTAGAGAGAATATATTAAATGATATCAGACCTATGCATATATAAGTGGATCAAATCCCCTCCATATGTGATTCATTTTAAAATTCAATTAGGTTTAGCTCAAGTAGTTGAGAGGAGGAACTATTATTCTTCCCACATAGGTTCAAGTCCCACTTATGGCATGATTATTCTTCATGGGAAAATTGTTGATTAGGGTTCTTTAGGTCCCACAATTATTATAATAGTTTTTCTTAGAGACAAGAGGGTGGGATGAGAAGTTACATATAAAAAAAGGAAGTTGGGATTTTCTTTTCCATTTTTCTACAAGTATCCCTTACAAGTTCTAATAATTGAAAAAAATGGCAAATGTATGGACAAAAAGGGTGCTCATATTTCATATATCTACAAAATTCAACATCAAACTCATGTGACAGATAAATAAAATTAAACAAAGAGGGTTATTATGAGATATTATCTTGCATGTATAAAATAATATAAATCCCAAAGTGTAATCATTACATGGTTTATTTTGTATGTAGAGAGCGTAATGTCCTAAAAATTTAGGAAATTATTGCATGTTCATGGTTTATTAAAGCAATTCCCATATTGAAATGCCTCCAACATTGTTAGAGTTCATATTGGGCTATTTCTAGTGCTATCCCTATCTATACATGCAGACTTGAGCACAACATGCTTCGAAGTTGATATGGTTGATATCGAACATTTGTATGGGCCCTATAGAAGAATTATTTCAAGAAAACAATATATTTTGGACCTATTCTTGATGTAAGACCTCTAAAAATAACATGGAACCTTTAAAAAGGCCTCCTTCACATGGGATTGATGGACTTGGAGTGACCTTGGATCTCTTGTGGAGTTATCACAAAGTTTCTTCTTCTCACACAAAGGAATGATCAATTTATGCCTTTGTATCAACTTTCTCAATTTGCTCATGGACGATTGAGAGGAGTCATTGAAGCCTTTGAAGACCATTGGACTAGAGATAACATTAAGAGGAACAAAAAAGTGAATATTCCACAAAGTGGCTAGTCCCCTTGAAATATAGAATCTGAGAAAGTAAAGAATATGAAAACAAGTGAATATACCACAAAGTCAATATGAATATGGGACTAGCCACTTTCTCGCATATTCATCCCAGAAAGTGGTTAGCCCCTTTCAAATATAGAATCTGAGAAAGTATAAGAAGAAAAAATTTCTAATATTGATCACATTAATAAGTACTTGTCCTTATAAAAACTAAAATAAAAATATATAAAAAATGAGTCAAAACAAAAACGTAACTTAGGAATGACACTAACCTTTTTTTTTAATACTTTTTTTTAGTAAAAAATAGTGTAAAAGTTACCACATAGCACTTTTAGAATAACCAATATCATTTCTTCTCCCATTTTTTTAAAACCACAGTGAACATTTATTATCCCAATATTAATTGGAATTGAGAAATATATGTGTAGGTTGAGTGCGTTGACAATGACCTTTTTTCTTACCCTATTGAAATATCAAAATGCTTATTCCAAGCTCTCCCTATTTATATAGATGCAACACCTAAATCAAGGCCCTATTTAAAATTATATGTTAAATATTTTTAATATTTCTTAAACTAAAATTTCTATCAAATTATTAATATCATTGACAAATTAAAAAATAAAATGAATAAAGTTTAAAAAGTTATATATATATATATATATATATATATTGGATATTTTATAAGAATCTATTATTATTACAAGGGTTTGTTCCTAACCTTGGCACTACTTGTACATAGGACATCAAGTTTTATCACGTGGTTAAACCCTATTGGCGTACCAAGACATTCATAACACATCCCACTTGTAAAGGAGTTTGATAGACAGGATATTTGGTAATAATTGAAGGCTCTAGAGACATATAATCACCTATTAATTTCTTTCGATTCCTAGTTATTGTGGAATAATGGTAGGGTCATCACAACAACACTGATGGGAACCTCAAAGGAATTCCTATTATGATACACCATGCCAAGGATGTTACTGACAGGCAAGCTCAATCTTAACTCTAGATTCTTCTAACTATGGTTTATACTTATGAAATCCCCTTTTTATAGTTTTAGTTACTTCCAGAAATACATTTATGCCCTCTATGTATTTTAGGGGACCAATATAGTTTCATTTTTTGATATAAATTGTTGCTTTACAACTCTAAAATTGGGCATAATTTAGTTTCCCCGTGGGCAGATCAAGTTACCTTTTTGTCTTTATGGAATATGTTGTAGTAGGGAAATTTTCATTGGTTCTATGGTGTATATAATTAATAAATTTTTTGAAATCCTATGGGTTTACCCTTGTCTTTCATTGTTAAGTGTTAAAATTAAAAAAAAATGATCCAAAAATACATATATATTGTATAGTTTTGGTTAACTAAAAGATTTGGTAAGTGGAGCACATATATGGTGGATATCACACAATATCGATGGCTTATTTTCATACCCCACCCCAACATTCTTGGAAGTTAACAAAGTGGGCGGGATGGGGTTCAAAACGGAACTCATGACATGGTGACCAGGTATTGAGTCTCCCTTCCCTCCCATCCCCAATAATTTCAAAACCAATAGGGAACCCCCCTAGAAAATGCCTTGCTGACAAACATATGACATCAACAAGCACCATGGGAGATATGGTGATTAGGTGATTAAGCAAGAAACTTAGATAAGTGTTGATAAGGATGATAACCAACTAGATAAGGTACAATATGTAGCTAAATCGAATGAACTACCACTTAAAGTGGAAAGAGACACAGTAAGATGGCATCAACATGACATATGCTGACATGATCCTCCTAAGGTTAGGAAAGCATATTCCATTTATATTTATAGTTATTGATTACCACATATTTGACATTTTGAATTTGGGAATAAAATGGTAAAAATATGGGAAAAATGCCATAATTTACAGTTTACAAGCGAACAAGAGACTGTGAAAGCGAAAGCTAAAGGCAAGGTATAAAAGTTGTCATCAAACTAAGTTAACAAGGAAAGTTCACCTATCATCATCAGAAATTGTTTTTAATATTTCTTTATCAACCTCCATTTTTATTCAAAAATAAAATTAAGAACCCAAATCCTAAGACCTATGAACCCACTCATCCCTATGTTATTGAAGAAATAAACTTAGTTGATTGTGGCAGTGACATTTTTGACATTTTCCTCTCTTGATATGACCTATATGACCTATATCAGCAAGCTTTTGCTTGTTTCCATAACTAACATGTCTTCTTTCGTGCTTGGTAATCCCATTTAGCCAAATTCATTATTCCTCAAACTTACTTTTGCCTGAATTTGTAATGTAGTGTGCACATAACTACATTCCAAACAATAAGGCGATAATTTCAAGGAACACCATCCTCTTTTTTCATAATAATTTTTGAATCAATCCTTGAGATGTTAAGAATAATTAGACCCTTTAAAACCCAGGTATTACAAGAAGAAACACTAATTTCTTCTTACCACGAGTTAACAAATGAAGAGAAAGAAACCTTGGTTCAGTCATATTTAGTTCCAAATGTTATCCCACCTAAAAACCCACTACCTTACAAAACCAATACCTTCCCAGGATATTTCGAGATAAGACATTCCCATGATGTGTTCACTTTTGACTTTTGACCATGACTGAACAACGATACATATGCTATTTTCCCCACTAATGAAAATCCTTTTATTAGATTTTATTATTGTCAATACATAGCAAATGTTATAAATTTCGTGTTAACCTCATTCAATGCAACCAAATATTTTGGATTTTTGTCTTACCTTGTTCATTTATTGTTATATTTTCAAGCTTAATTTTTTGTGTTTACATTTAAAACTATAGTATAAGTGAGGTATTCCTTCTTTAGTTATTCATTCGACTCCTCTAATTAGAAAAAAACCATAGAATGTAGGGTTTTATGAGTTGTTCAACTAGTTCATGTCTATTCTCTATATTATTAACCATGAAGAGTCAATCCTAGAATTTTCCCTGAGATCAAGAAACTTCTTTAATTGAGTCCATTTACTGGAGTAGATGATTGCTATGTTTTCAAACACCATAATAAATTTAGAGTCTATGGGTTTGAGTGTCAAACCTATCATTTACCAACATTTCTCACCATGAGGATCTTTGCTCTAGAGTACATTTAGAAAAAAATTGGAGTTTGACTATCTTCATTTTGTATCAAAGAAACGATAGGCTACTTTTAAGTTGAAAAAAGAAGTTGGACCATTTATAGTTAATGCTATATTACCCTTGGAGGTGGTAGAGAAAATGCTTCTGGAAATTATTCTTACGGGGATAACCATGTGCCTATAGTCTTTGTTTGATTATTTCTAATAAAAGACTAAAGCATGGTTTAACTCCATACGGTCACTTGAAGAAGCCAAAGATAGAGAGGCTAGAAAATAAAGAAAATTGGGAAGTTTTAAAACACATGTTTTTTAATCTAGTACAAGAATTAACTCTACCTCCCATAACAAATTATCTACAACAACAAGAGAAAAATAGTAAAAAGACTCATTAAGAAACTTCTTAGATAATTTAAAAAATGGATAAAGATGTTCAATAATCAATAACCAGGAAGAGAACAAAAGAACATGAAGGGGACTGATAATTTTTAGCACAAAGTGTAGAAGAGGCATAATCAAGCAAGCATGCATTTTCCTTAGAATTTGTACCATTAATTCTTATACCGGTTCCTAGTGATCAAGAGAGTCAAGCATCTACATCATTAGTAGAACCAAAAAAATAGGAAAATTTATTTTTTGAGTATCTGGAAATAAATAATAAGAATGTAAAAATCAAGAAGGATTTATATTCACAATTATGGAAGTAATGGTTGTCTCAAAATAGATTTTTATTAGCCCTTGATTTTGAAATGGGGCAGCGAAACATGGAATTTTGGAACTTAAGAAACAAATTATAAGGACAACTTACGATTACAAAGTAGTGAAGTTCTCAATGAATTTGGAAAAATCAATATGATGAATAAAATAGATATTCATAGACAAATAGGTGACATGGTGCATCCAAAGTTCAAGTTATGGCATGTAAATTTGATGAACAACTTAAATAAGAACATTTTCTCAACTAAAAAAAACATGTGAGGATTGAAGAGTTCGAAAAAATATGGTACAATTGGGATCCAATCCGAAAGATGCCAAATCAATTCAAGCATCGGTGGAGTCAAAGGAGATTGATATCGTTGCATTAAATAAAAGGCTAAAAGTTCCAAATACAAAGCATGTTTAGATGCCTCAGCTGTTAGCAATGTAGTAGGAGAAATACCAGTTGTTGAATAAGGTCATACAAATGAATAAAAAAATTGGGATTTTTTTTCCCGGAGAAAAGAGGCACCCATAATTTTATTCATCCAAGAGAGGAACAAAGTTACATTTTGTATATGCTAAAATATATTCAAGCAATATCGCCTCATGGAATTTCGGAAAAATGAGCAAAAGGGAGTTATAACACCAAAAGAAATGACATTTATAGAAATTAACTGGAAAACAGAAAAAACAATCCCAATGATGAGTGACCCAAATTAACATAGTGGGTCAAAAACCCTAGCAACATTTACAGAACAAACCAAATTATTGAGTTGTCCTCAACAAACTAAAACATGGCACAAGCCACCCTAAAATCCCATCCAACAAGCCTAGAACCGATCATGAAAAATAATCAGGCAGTGCTACAAAGGCAAGAAAAACCCCCAACAACATCATAACGAGCATTAATAGAGGTGTCACTGGAAAAGGGAACATGTGGTGGCAATAGGAAATGGAGTGACGAAACATCTAAGAAAAACCTCGATCAGATCCTAGGCCTAGACCAAAAGAAGTAGAGACGACAACAGAGAAGGGACGTCAGCAAAAGAAAAATGGCATAACAAAACACCTAAGCACGCGCAAAATGCCACAACGGAACACCAAAACATGATGCATAGAGAGCCCCAACAAAGCTGTGTCAACACCATAAGAAAACGATGGAAATCCTAGCCACGCAAATGGATGAAGGCACGAACCAGAGGGCTGAGGCAGCCGGGGATCCAACTGCCCAGCCTTTGCTCCCTCAATTTATAACAAATTGGGAATCATGAACAACAGATTGAAGTATTAAATAAAGAAAAAACATAACATGTCTATTTCTGTTCTTCATCTACACCCATAACACTATTAAATCCTTTAGAAGAGCTAGCTAAGACTCTAGTTGACTTAATTTTAAAGGAGGTTAAGCTTGAAAACATGAAGATAATTATTAAATTAAAGAATGATGTACAAAACATTTTAAAAGAATAGATTTTAATAAAGGATGACACTATTGTAACATATTAGGAAATCAAAGCCAAACTTCAATAAGAACTAGAGAAAATATAAAGTAAGTTGACGGGAAGATCATATCTAATTGGAGCCAAACATATACAATGGGACCACGTTATAGCAAAGATTACAAAGTTATGGAATTCTTTCAGATTGATTGGTGATGAATCTTCATTGGCATACTAGAGTCAACAAACATGGAAAGACTTGGGAAATAAGCCTTGGATGACATACAAAATTATATTTTTTCTCAATTCGAAGTGTTGGGAGGAGTTGAGTGTGTTAGGAATTTCTAAAGAACTTTAGTGACAATCGAAACCAAAAAAGTCTTGGAAAAGAAACGATTCACACAATAGGCCCAAAACAAGTGCAACGTGACAAAAAGGAATGTGGAGTAATTTATGAAAAGTTTTAATATAATTTGTGGGTTGAATATGCCACAAAGTGGCTAGTCCCTTTCAAATATAGAAATTGAGAAAGCAAAGAATATGAAAACAAGTGAATATGCCACAAAGTAGTGAGTCCCTTTCAAATATAAAATCTCATAAATTAAAAAGACATTGGGATAGAATATAGAAATTAATATAGAAATTAAGAAAGTAAAAAAGAAAAATTTTAAGAACATCAATTTTTTCTAATACTGACTTGTCCTAATAAACATTAAAATAAAATTATATAAAAATTAAATCAAAATCAAAACAACACTCAGAAATTACAATAACCTTTCTTTTAGTAATATTTTAGTGAAAAGAATGTTGAAATTTGGGTTGGAGGAATTTCCCCTAAGGGACACCTTAATCCCCGAGGAAAGCCCATCGATACCTAAAAGGTATTTATGATGATCAAAGAAGAATTCAAATAGATAAAAAATATTATTGTTATTTTATTTGGAGTTGTTTTTAGTGCGACTTTTTGAAGTTTCACCTGCTGGAATCTCGTGAAATTTTTTGAGGTAAAATTTTGGTTTTTGTTATTTAAACTGGTTTTTTGACTCTATATATGGATTCAACACCCTTAAAAACCTGTAAGGCACTTTGATTGTGCAAAGTTAACAATCAAACTTCTCTTTTCAATAAATTCCTGCCGGAATTTAGAGAAATTACACCATAAAAAGTCACTGTAAAAGCCTTCAAAAAGTCGCAAGTCGCACTAAAAACTACTCGATTTTATTTGGCAAAAGGAAATTGTTTTGGCCAGCAATTTACAATAATGTGGAATTATATTGAAATGAAAAAAAAAAATGAATTTTAAAACTTTCCCTCCATACTAAAGTGAGTCTCTCTAGCTAACGCGCTCCATCGATTTATATAAATTTAAGGCCTCTATGGCTCATTTGAATTGTGGTATCATGGAAAAGATATGGCTCTCTGTGACTCTATTATGATGCATTTCCGTGACTCGTTGATTTCCATCTGTGGCTCACTTCAAATATCTAAGCAAAAATTCGGCTCGGGTTTTTACCTTGTGAAGGTTTGCGTTCCGATTGAGATATAATTCGCTACTTTCTGCGGCATGCGGCATAACATAGGCTCGCATGAGCTCTATTTAGCTCACGATATATATTTATCTTTGTGGTTCAATATATATATATATATATATATTTTCACTCTCGCTTGGATCGTATATGACTCTCGCTTATATATAGATCATATATGGTATTCTCTGTGACTCTCGCATGACATAATCTATGGTTCGTGTATGGTTTATACTTATCTCCCTGGCTCGGGTTGCAGCTCATATAACTCTATTACAATGACTCGATGAATGAAAGATATCTTACAGTGATAATAATCAATCGTTACAGTGACATACAGTCACGTTGGCATCAACAGTGGTGGAATTATTATAGTCTATATTATTGCTAATTGTGGATCGTTTTATAACAGCGTTGTGGATCATAGTACATGGTATGCATTTATTGACATGTATACTATGCGGAAGCTACATGGAGATTGCTCTCGTACAGACAACGATCTTTCATATGCTATAATATATGATTACAATAACCTTGCTCTAATAATAGAAGATGGTGGTGTTCGTAAGATTGGTACAATAAACTTGTATTTTCTATTATACTCATGTCATAGGTCTTCTATGTACGAATGCTCGTGCTCTATGATACAATGCTCATACTATAAGAACATTGATGTTTTTATATGGTTTAACAATAATAAACATGAAACTGCTCTTTCAGTGATGATGACAACGCTCTTTTCACCATTGACAATGCTCTTTTGAAAATGATGACAAAGTTGGCATGTCAATATTGATAATGTTAGCATGAAAAAGAGAATAGTGTTGGCATGATAGTGATGACAATATTGACAATGTTGGCATGAGAGAAATGAGAGTGATAACAATGTATTTATGGCAGGTGTGATACTATGATATCAACCTTTTTGTATTTATTTTGTCTAATTCACAAATAAAATTGTGAATCTACTTGGGTTTACCCAAGGAGGTCTTATATGTTTGATGATGATGTCTTATGACTATTGTATTTTGGATCTCAGCTGAACAATTAATGAATATATAATAAAATAAAAATTTAGATAGGTTTTCCCCCTTGTGGTGTCTTTATTATGCATGTTATCTTTATTGTTCTGCTATGTTGTTGATGTTTATTGTTCTCTCTACATAAGTGCTAATGTTGATAATGATGTTATGGGGTGAATGTAATAAGAAAATGTTGAAAATGGTTTAAATACAATTATTCACAGTAGAGAACGATGTAGCCCCAAGGAAAAATTAACAAAGAAAGTGTAAAAGTTACCACATATATTTTAGAATAACCAATAGCATTTATTCTCCCACTTGTTTTTTAATACCACGGTGAGCATTTATTCTCTCATTATTAATTGGAATTGAGAAATATATGTCGCAAGTTGAGTGCGTTGAAAAGGACCTTCTTTCTTACCCCAATGAAAGATCTAAAGGTCCTATTTAAAAATTTATGTTAAATATTCTTAATATTTTTTTAAACTATAATGTCTATCAAATTATTAATATCATTAACCAATTAAAAAATAAAATGAATGAAATTGAAAACATTATTTTACTTTAAAACATTAAAAAATATGTATTTTTAAATCCTTGATTGGAAACAATTATCTTTGTCATTGTAGGAAGATGCAGTCCCATTGAATTAACATAAGAAAATAATTCACAGTCTTAAACAATCTTGGGAAGAAGAGATAATGTTCTAGAGGTCTAGATGGGATAAAGTGAAGGAGGAAAGGAAGAAGGAACATAAACAAGTGCGAACTCCAAGAATATGTTCAGGAGTTACATAAGGAAAATCAACAAATGTACAATCTTGTACACATATTATTGAGCTAAAGGAAGCCTTTCTTCCTATCCCTGATTTTTTCATGAGAAACTCATTCCTTTATGACTAGCAACAATTAAAGAAAATAGGCCATACAAAATGACCACTAGCATGACTTTTAAAGAGACCTTCAATAGAAGTAACTTTGCACAACAATATTTGTTGTGTGAGTTGTACCTGCATGAACTTATCTAGTAGGGATAAAAGAGTTTAATATCTCACCATATGTGGGGGACATCTAATTAGGAGCATTTACCACTATTTTTCAAAACCTAATAAAGTGGAAAGGTACTATGAGGTTGTAGCAACAAACCAATAAAACAAAGTATTGTGGATTCGAAGGGAACCTGGTCTTGTTGCAATAATGGTTAGAACATATGGCAACTTCCATGGGTCTTCAGAGAGGATGAATTCTATGCATGACATCTGAAGAAGAATCCCAAACCTTTTTTCTAGAAATATTGAGTAGTTAAAACATGGTGCTTTGAAAGGTATTATATTAAGGTGGGAAACATATGATAATAGATTGAAGGATAATTTTTTTTGTTTGCTATCCAAATTTTATACATGTCATTTCAAGAGTACCAATATATGTCAATTGTATCAGGCGTTGTGGGCCTAAATGGATTTGATTTAAGTTTCAATTTCCTCTTACTTTGCTCCAAGTACCTAGGTATCAATTAAAGTCTGGAAGCACAAACGTATGGTGGCTAGAGTTGATTCTCTTTGAGAGGTTTAGGGATATCACCGAGGATCCTATAGATGCTTATAATTTCACTAAGCTACACTCACAACATACATTGAAGGTCGAATGATAGATCTGCATGGGGACATGCAATTGCTTAAGTTGGGGGGAGAAGTTGGGCTCAAGAATTGGCATTTTTTTCACCACATTTTCCCTACCTCTTTGACCATTTTTTCTTCCATAATCATATCCTTTTATCTAATTATTTATATTTTTTTACCAAGGTATGCCATTTTCTCATGTCACTCTAACTTATGCAGTTTTTCTTGCATTTGATGAGAGAGTAGTTAGGTTGGGCATTTTTACTGACAAAATTATTAATAAGAATGTTTATAGGTGGACCTAGTTGGCTAGGACATTGTTATTCCCCTATTCCAGATCTTGCGACATTGTTTTTCTAGAATTTTGTGACGTTGTTGCACCATGCCAATGACATAACTCTGTTGTTATTCAAATGTTGGTACTATGTTATGTGCCAGTACAATTCTTGGTGTTATATTTGGGTGTTTACATATACCATATTATTCAACAGGGTTAACTTGGACCGTTGTGCTAGAAAGGAATTGAATTTTCTTGAAAATGTGGGAAATTTGGCCACGACAATTATGATTCCCAGTATTCTAGCTACTCACTCAATTGAGGCAACCATTGTGGAATCGATCTTATTTGCAATTAATTTGTTGCAATTGTCTTAAAAAATATCTTCAATATTATTATTAAAACAACTTAAGAATCAAAAGATTCTCATGGCTTTTCATCGTGATTTTTACCAAGTCTAGACTAGGTAGACAAACTTATAAGAAGGATCTATCTACCTCGAAAATGGGGCTGGTATTATTATTTTGAATTTTGTATTTACAAATCTTATTTTTAGAATTAATGCAATCCTATATATATCCATAGTTTGTCTTGTGATTTGTTGTGCTAGCCCTTGAGCCACAAGCTTTTCCAGCTCCCTATTAAAAAGGAATGGCCCTCTCTAGCAACGATCATTTTGTGTATATAAAGGTAGCATAATTACTTTATTTTCTTATAGGTTGTGGTTTCAGTTCCTGTAATTGTGCTTATTGTTGTTACACATTCCGTGCTATGTTGAGCTATTGATATTATTTGTATGTTATCATAGCTTGCAGAAGGTTTGAATAATAGAATATTAACATTTAGCTAATCATATAATTAACCCTTATCATTCATATGTTATTGTTGTTACATATTACTATGATTTACCTTTGTTACAAAGTGTTTATTAGTTGCTATTATATAATATTGTTATGATTTATTCGTGTTATAGATCCATGATTAATCGTTGTTTCAAATTGTTGTGGTCCATTGTGCATTCGAGGATAGATTGTTGTTACAGAATTGTGGTACTACATGCTTTTATGATTGTTGATACATGCTACATGTGTGGTACCATTGCACCTGACTGTTACAACTTTCCTTTGTTATTTCCAACCCTATGCCATTAATGCCATCTTAGTAGTGGCATTTATGTTCACAGAGTGGTTGTGTTGTTTCGCAATTCCATTTTTAAGTTGGTAGCATAAGAACTAGAAATTGTGTGGCTGTGGTTGAGTTATTTGATGGAAATGAGGACTTGACTTCTGTGGGAGTTATTTCCTTTATGCATGAGTGGCTTAGAGTAGAAAGTGCTCATTTATTTCTGCAAGTGTGATTTCCATTTTTCAGAACTATGTGCAGAGAGTTTTCTTTTATGCAAGTGTAAAGTTTGACAACGATATGTTTATTCTCAATTGCTATTATGTGTCATTAACATAATTTTGTAAATTCTCTTGGATTTCTTTCTTTTTATCTTCTTCCAGTTGTATTGCCTCAACTGTTGGTTGTTGTGTGGAAATAACATTGTTGGAAAGTTCTTGTGTACTAGCTGATTGGTTTTCCACATCCCACTCTGCTTCAACTATTGGTTCTTTTGTGACAAAAACATCATCGAAAAATTCTTATGTACCATCCTGTGCTTCCTCTTCCACAATTTAAACTTCTTCCCCCTCAAGTTTTGTTTTTACTCCAACCAAGAAAAAACTTTGAACTATATACATCACCCCATGCATACTCAAATTCACAAAAATTCTCTCCATAAGCTTCAAAAAATAATTTAATAGTGTTTTTAGTTTTGGATGGGGAGGAGGATGTGCTCATTATTTTAATAGCCTTGGCAAGAGTCTCTAGTCCCGATGGTTCTTCACTTGAGTTATATTTCTTAAATTTGCATGTTTTTCTCTTAATTAAACATTTCTTTCTTTAAACTAACAACTTGTTGAGATAGGTGGTCAATTGTGGACTTATAGGGAGGAGGGATGTCAACATTTTTCTGTTTGAGCTCTTTCTCCTTCTTCATGGTAGTCTACGCCTTTTGCTTCTCAATATCATTCAAAATTTTGGATGATTGGGATGGTGATGTTGTCGCATAATACCTAATCCTTCTTTTTGGAAATCAACCACCCATATGATTTTTCAATGATTGTTTACTGATTCTTTTCTTCGGGGGTTTCTCTTATTTAATAAGGAAAAATTCAAATTCTAAGCTATTATATTATCCAATAGTTATATTAATTGGTGTATCAACATGGAGGCCTTCAAAAGGGGTGTCAATACAAGAGTATCTAGCAAGATATATTTACGTGTCAATACCATCCATTCTGCTCAGTCTTGCCTCTTCCATCCCAACATCCTTGATTTTTTCCTTCAATTCTTCTTCTAATTCTCTCCTGAATTCTTCTCTGCAAACTCCTCAATCCAACCCTTCGACAAAGGTCACCAATCATGTCCATGTTCTTCCTTATTGCTTGATTGCATCAATAATGAAGAGCGATATCAACCCATGATTTGTTATGCATGTTTCTCGGTTCTTTGCTTGTCGAATAACATTGGCCATATTCTTCAATGATTCCAACAAGAAGTAAGGCATGTTGACCAATTTACCATGGAAAAGGTGGGCCAACAACATGAAGTGATAGATGAAAACTATCCCAGATCGATCTTTACATATATTTTTGCATAAAGTATGCTACATCCTTCCATGGGTGTGGTATTGAAGCTCTTTATATCTCTCCCCTTGTTCTTGACCTGTTCACCCTCTCTTAGAAAATTGGACTTTGTTATCGAAACATAAGTTTTCTTGTTGAACCAACTTACTCCTGTCTAAGGTAAACTCGTTATTTAGGAAATTACTTCTTTTGCAACTGCAAATTATATTCCTCTTACAATCGAACTTTTTTATTTTGTCAAATTATACGTGACTTCAAGAGAAATGGCTTTGTTAAATCCCTTCAAATTCTCAAAGTACACCAAACACCCATCATTTTGAAAAATATTGTAAACACCCGAGAAGCTATGTTGTAAGTCAATTGAGTTTGGTTTGTGACATAAAATAGCTCCTCCCATGGTTTTGTGTAGGTGCATGCATTGTTAGAATTACAATAAAGGTGACATGCAATTCTTGTCGGGGAGAAGAAAGTTATTTTTTCAAATATTAGCAAGGTTAGTGGTGGCAAGTAGTATTAGGATATATGTATGGATTATGAGAGATTGGGTCAATGTAACAACATTAGAAAGGCAATAAATGATGGTATCAGGAGTGGTGAGGCACATTTTAAGAATTGATATGTGGCACGCCAAATCATGATGTACACCATGGTATCAATGTCGTGGCACATAATGTATAGTGTATGATGTAAACCCCCCTGTGAAATTTCCTTGATTGCAGTTATCGGAAATTATTCTTCTATTTTATGCAGGTTATTTGTCTTCGAAAAATAATTATGGAAAAAAACGAATAAAATCACTACTGCAATTTTCACCAATAATAACAGGAATTGAGAAAATTAATGCACACACAAAATTTAGACACCGATATTTTTGGACAATTGTCCCTAGAAAAACCCAATGTGGGGAAAAATGTTTATGTAGATGAGGGTTTATATTATTAACAAACCTTCAGTGATTGAGAATTACAACAATTTGTTGCCTCTCACTGGAAAAGCTCTGAAAAATATTTTTCTCCACTCCTACTAGAAAAATCGAACCGGGAAAATGTAGAAATTTGAATAATAGCTGAATTATTCACCGAGATTATCCTGTTTACACACTATTTAAGCTTCATGCATAATACATAACCTCTTCTACAATTGATCATCAATTTGCGGAAATAGAAGCAGTCACATGCGCACTAGTGAACATACTACACACATAGAACTCCAGTCCAAACGACTGGGAAAGCGACAACCTGAAAACCCCCAACTATCTGTATATTATAATGATAGAGAACATGTAACAATACATAGCACAAAGCTCTCACAGCTCTCAGCACTATCTCCAAAAAGTTACACACAAACTAACTGAGATTTGAACAAGTCATGGGTTCAAATCTCCTCCACAAGTCTGCCTGCCTCTACTGCGCAATCCAAGTTGATTAATGATGAGATCCAAGTTCGAATCCCACTAGCTCCAACTGCACAATCCTCATTGGCAATATCCATCAATGTGTGTGCA